>JARQZK010002186.1:787500-852500 GCA_030704885.1 Cynegetis impunctata
CCAGTGCTGTTTTTGTTAAACAAAATTGACTTTTTATGTTCTTCTACGCGAGTGTTGATTTTTCTGCCTGTTTGTCCGATATAAAAGGATGGGCATTCATTACAAAAGATTTTGTAAACACCACTGTTTTCTCCAATATTGTTCCTATCCTTGTTATTGACTAAGAGTGACTTTAAATTACGTTTATTTGTACATATGCTTTTAATACCGTTTTGTGATAATCTGTTGATGATTTTATTACTAATTCCTGGAATATAGTTTATTAAATGATATTTTTGTTGGCTTTTTATTACTGGTGAGGGATAAATTGAATTTAGAATATTCTTATGTCTTTTTTTTTTATCATTTGATCAATCAAGATGTCTTTATAGCCGTTATTTATTACAAATAATTTAAAACTATTAACTTCTTTAGTGAAATTATCACAAAACGGTATTAAAAGCATATGTACAAATAAACGTAATTTAAAATCACTCTTAGACAATAACAAGGATAGGAACAATATTGGAGAAAACAGTGGTGTTTACAAAATCTTTTGTAATGAATGTCCATCCTTTTATATCGGACAAACAGGCAGAAAAATCAACACTCGCGTAGAAGAACATAAAAAGTCAATTTTGTTTAACAAAAACACCACTGGTTTCTCAGAGCATTGTATAAAATTTAACCATTTCATCGACTTCGAGAAAACGATATGCCTCCACCCAGGTAAAAAGGGCAAACGTCTTGACCTGTTGGAAATTTTAGAAATTAGTAGTGCCATTAATAGGAATTACCCCATCGTAAATGAACAAGTTGAAATACAAAAATCCCCTCTACTACAAACAATCTCATACATGCGCTTGTTAAGTATTTTTCTGTTCAGTCTTGATAATGGGCCCATAACCGAAACTAGTTGACTGATGTAATTGTTAATTTTTATTCAATATATTGTGAAACTTAAAGCCAAGTGTTTTTATTTTAAATATCAATATTTAATCATGTTTCTCCAAGTGATAAGCGAAACTTCAATATTAGTTATATATATATAATATATATTATATATATATAATATATATATATATATATATATATATATTTATATATAGATATAGATATTTATATATAGGTATATATATAATATATATAATAATATATATATATATATATATATATATATAGATATAGATATTTATATAAAGGTTTATATATATATATATATATATATATATATATATATATATATATATATATATATATATATAAGAATATATATTTATATTTATTTATTTAAGACAAAAGGAATACAAACAGGTAAAAAACCCAGTACAGCATTCACAGTTTGACAATACATACCATACAAAACTATATTAAAATGAAAATTTAACTTACTCTATAAACTAGAAATAAGACTATAAAAAAATTAATACAACATAATTCACAAAACGACCAGCAGCTCCACAAAAGTTAGGTACCTAATATAATTCTCAAGAATTTTTTTAATTGATGGAGTTGAACATTGAAAATATCAGCACCGTAAGAATTAGAATTACCTAAATGTCGCTAGCAATCTACATAGTGGCGAGTTTTGTGTAACATTCAGTCTACGGAATGGAACAGCGAATAACTCACGGGATCTCAGTCTTCTTTCAGGTACTCTAAAATCTATTGACTCGAGAATTGCCGAAACATAAAGTACACCATTAACTAACTTGTACAGTAGACATATATCGTTCAATCGTCTACGATTTTCTAAGGTCAATATTCTGAAGTTGTGTTGAATTTCGGTGTAATTAAGGTCAACAATTCGAAATTCACTTTTGAAAGATAAAAACCTTATGAACTTATGCTATACACTCTAGTCTATATATAGGTATATATATATATATATATATATATATATATATATATATATATATATATATATATATATATATATATATATATATATATATAAATATATATATATATATAATATATATATATATATATATATATATATATATATATATTAATGGGTTTATTCTTGGTACCTAATTCTTTATATTTTCTGGGTTTTTGGATTTTGGCAGTTGTAGGTGTTAATAAGTATAACGAAAATTGAATAATGATAAATGTAATCCTCAATGTAATCATAAACGGTTTCGGAGAATGTGTCTCTTCTCAGTATCTTAAGAGCTTAATCATCTGTAAATAAAATTTTCTTTTGTGAACAAAAAGTAACAAACAAACATGGTTATTTGAGAGTAAGATCTTTTACCTCTAATTAAAATATACGTTATGACGAAACATTTCAGTATGCGTATTTTGACCTGTTTAACAGGAATTAGTAATTAAAATGGGTATCTTAAAATTTATTCCCCATTTTACGTCGTCCATTGTTAGTTTATGTCTTGTCAAACTTATGTGTTGTGTTCTGTTCTCTGTTTTTCTTCTTCTTTTTTTCTTCTTTTTCTTGATATGAAAGGTGTATAAAAATGGCTTAAACCTTTGATGTCTTGTCTATCATTAATGGTATCTTCTAAATTTAGTTTTATGTGGATCATTTCCCAAATCTCTGTGTCTTTGTTTGGTTCTGTTTTTAATAATTTTAGTCTCGTCGTAGTCGAAATCATGTCCTTTAAGTGTCTTATGTTTTGTTAAGTGCTGGTTGATGCAGTTTTAGTGTATTTGTGTGCGTTGAGTCTGTCTTGTAGTCTTTGTGATGTCTGTCCAATGTATTGTTTGTCACAGTCCCTGCATGGTATGCGTCTGTATAACAATGTTTGATTTTTTTATTTTTGGAGTCACGGCTTTTAAGTCTACTGAAAACCTGTTTAATTTGTTGCGTGGCTTGTGGACCGTTTCTATATCGTGTTGTCTCATTATTTTCCCAATTTTGTGTGACAAATTTCCTGTATAAGGTATAGATATCTTGATTTTGTTTACATCCTGTTTTTGCTTCATTGTCGTTGTATCTGTGTTATACATTCTATGAACTCTTTGGCGTATTAGAGATGTTACCATTTTTGTAGGATAATCATTATTTGTCAATTGTTCCTTTAAATCTTTTATAATTTGTGGTCTTAGTTCTGGTGATGTCAGATTGAGGGCTCGGTCGATGTAGCCCGTTATTGTGCCTTTTTTCTGGCTTATATGATGGTTAGACTTGTAGTTCAAAATGTGATTAGTGCTCTGCTTTTTCTTGTGCCATCTTGTGAGTATTTTGTTGTTCATTCTTATGAGCGTCATATCTAGGAAATCTAGTGCATTATGAGATTCTTGTTCAAATGTGAATTTCAGCTGTGGATGGGCGTTATTGAAAGTCAGAAATCTCTAATACGCCAAAGAGTTCATAGAATGTATAACACAGATACAACGACAAGGAAACAAAAACAGGATGTAAACAAAATTGTTTGAACACCAGAGATGACAGTCACAGACTCCCATCAGCATGGAAACCACTTCTCAGTGGTCGCCATGTCACACCCAATCAGAGTGCATCCCGCACTGATGAGCGCGAGTACCCGCCCCCCTCCCCTATAAATACGGCCACGCGACGATCGGCCCGTCAGTTGACTCTGAAGAGTAGGCAGATAGAGACTTCAGAGTTGACAGGAAGCAGTACGGTTGGTGGAGTAGGCAGGTTGAGACCACGCAATCGTATTGTTTCCGATTCCTCCTAATTCGATTCGTGGAGTAGGCAGATTGAGGCCACGATTCTGAATTATTCCCTTTCTAATTCTCCTGAAGATGGCTTCGCAAAAGGAGCCGAAACGTCGAGATTTTTCAAATCTTTTACGCGGTTCATTCCGTGAACCAAGTTTTTCAAATACTTCCGACCGCGGAAATCTTTCTGAACATATATATATATATATATATATATATATATATATATAAATGAAAATATATACAGATGTTTCGGATTTATTGTGGCCTCTTCAGTATTGTCCATGTCTCGAATATGGTAGCCATCGGTTATTCTATTTCACTCGGAAATTACAGAAGATTTGAATCGTCGATGTTATGTGATAACTGGGATGCTTCCTCAGGAAATAATTTTCTCACCTTGCTCAGCATATTGAAATAGAAAGTTTGATATGAAACAATTCCTGCAAATGTTCAACATGCAACATCGCAGCATTTCAAGAGTCACATATAATATATATGCTATAGCCGTTTGTCTTAGGTGTATTTCTGAAGTGGTCACATTTCTTTTGACTTTATCCTATATAATTGTGTTATATAATGTGAAGTCTATTGCAATGAGTTGACAGTAGGTGAAAATATCTACTTGTTACCTTTATCAGAAACTTTATAGAAATGCGAGGATGATTCCTTAAATTGTACTAATATTTTGTTCAAAAAAGTGTAACGAAATGAAGTCTTCAATCTACTTCAAAAATATCTTGATATAAATATTTGATTAGTTTAAATGTCATTTCTATTTTAATTTTTCACGTAACAAATAATGTCGAGAAATTCGCAAATGAACTCAGAGTGAATAAATGGAATTAATTAATTATGCTTGAGTTCTTACATGAATAATACGTCAATCTAATGGGAAATTAAATATATCTTTCAAGGGGATCAGTGAAAGCATTTAACTACTGTTGTTTCACTGACGTGAAAATTTTGACAAAGAAAATAAAGACCGAGCAGAGTTTCGTCTCCTAAGTCTTACTTTCTCATCATTTTTGTGATTACAAATGTGAGTATGTGAGGAATAGATTTGGGACACCTCCTTAATATGTATTCAATTCCTGTAGGTACACTAATTTAGCCTTCTTACTGAACTTCGTCAGGGTCTAGAGATGCGTTTGAAAACGCACAAATACGTATTAAATTACAGAATAACAATGACGGCGGTTGTACGAAATATTCGAAACCCACAAAAGACACATTCATACAAGTAGAAGGTATGATATTTCTACATAAGAGTAGAAGTTGTACTACTGAAATACACATTTTTAACACCAATTGCACTAAAAACGTTTGTAGTGACCATTTTCATGTTTCTAGTATATGCCACTTAAGAATGAATGGGAATAAAGTCGAGACTCATGTAGATAGCTTTGGGATTTATTTGATTGATTCAGATTTCATACTTGTCCGTTTGTCTAGAATATCTGATTTTTCGTTACTGTTGTCCTGAATACGGAATTAATCGGAGCGTTTGCTGCTTGTGTGGTGTCTAACATGTCTGCATCATTGATGTTACCTGCAAAATGGTAGCCATTTATATGGTGCTAGATGCTAGTGATAGTAATCAACTTTTGGACGTTTTCATCAGCCTTTGGAGATTTGTAGCTGATGTGTTCCAGTAGATGGCGCTGTGGGATCTTTACATGTCACGATCTCTCGTTTTCGGAATTGACAAACTGAAATGGAATATCGGATGGCTACCATATTCGATACATGGACAATACTGAAAAGGCCACAATAAATTCGAAACATCTGTCTTTTTCCTAGCATTTATATATATTTATATATATATATATATATATATATATATATATATATGTATATATATATATATATATATAAATATATATATATATATATATATATATATATATATATATATATATTTATATATATATATATATATATATATATATATATATATATATATATATATAAATATATATATATAAATATTTATATATATATATATATATATATATATATATATATATATATATATATATATATATATATATATACAGGGTGATTCACGGTGGATGGCACATTAGACGTTTCTGGTGAACCATACAACGGATCCCTTTGAAAATTCAAAGGAGGGCATAATCGGACATTCTCTACCCAACTGAAATATTTTTGGTAATGCTGTGTTGCCACTTCTATAAGAAAGTAGTAGCAACTTAGATTTTTCAAATAAAATCACCTGTATATTATATTATATTTAGAATCTCCAACAATTTCCTAACAACTTTCCATAATATTTCCCTATACCTATCTGTTACCGTTTTCGAAATAAAAATTATTTTCGTTTTTTTTCGTCGGAAATCAAGACCTCTAAACACTCTGATATCTTTGAGCTAAGAAATACAACGATATCGAAATTTCGGATTAAGTTTGTTAATACCTAGGGGCGTCCTACACTTTGACCCAATTTTCGTTATTTCAACACAGGATGGTCAAAAAATACAGTTATTTCGTTAGCTTGGAAAAGTGACTATAAGTTGGTTGTTTCAAATGGAATACCCTGAATATTATTACAAATTCGGAAAGCTGCTAGAATTTCCTTTTTATCTATGTATATCATACTTATACTTAACTAGTCAAGTTTCGGACTTATGAGCACTTATTTGTGAAAATGTTCCATGAACATGGTATCCCCTTGGTATTTGCTAAGCATGTCATGATTACTTACTATTTGACGGTAACGTTGTGACAATCTACTAACAATATCGAAACTTTCATCACTTCAGAAGTTGGAAATACCTTCAGAAACGATGGAAAAAATTTATTCAAATGAAGTTCTTATGAATTTGTTTATTATTTTTGGGCAGTGTGATAAAATTATCAGCAGGACATGTAGAAAGTTCAACGAAATGTATCCGAATCTACCGCCAATGAACCTCAAGAAATTTATACGAATTCAGAACAATTTCAAAATATTTGGATCAACTTTAAAAGCACTAAGAAATGTACATCGGCCCGTAACTTCCGAAGACAACCAAATTAATGTCCTATCATATTTTCACGCATTTCCGGAGTCATTGATAAGAAGTGCTGAAGAAGATTTTGGCTTAAAATATTCATCTGTTCAAAGAATCTTGCAAAGACATAACATGCATGATTACAAATTCACCAAAATTAAAGCAATGAAGTCTCAATACCCTCAACAGAGAGTTGAATTTTGTGAAATGATGTTGGTACGCATTCAAAAAGATCCATCTTTTTAAATAAAATGATTTGGACTGATGAATCAAAATTTTCAAGAGAAGGAATTTTCAATAGAAAAAATTGTCATTTTTGGTGAAGTGAAATTTTCACAAAAGAAGCCGGATATCATTCGTATAAATTTCTTGAGGTTCATTGGCGGTAGATTCGGATACATTTCATTGAACTTTCTATGTCCTGCTGATAATTTTATCAAAATGTCCAGAAATAATAAACAAATTCATAAGAACTTCATTTGAATAAATTTTTTCTATCGTTTCTGAAGGTATTTCCAACTTCTGAAGTGATGAAAGTTTCGATATTATTAGTAGATTGTCACAACGTTACTGTCAAATAGTAGGTAATCATGACATGCTTAGCAAATACCAAGGGGATACCATGTTCAAGGAACATTTTCACAAATAAGTGCTCATAAGTCCGAAACTTGACTAGTTAGGTATAGAAATGATATACATAGATAAAAAGGAAATTCTAGCAGCTTTCTGAATTTGCAATAATATACAGGGTATTCCATTTTAAATAACCAACTTATAGTCACTTTTCCAAGCTAACGAAATAACTGTATTTTTTGACCGCCCTATATTGAAATAACGAAAATTGAGCTAAAGTGTAGGAAGCCCCTAGGTATTAACAAACTTAATCTGAAATTTCGATATCATGGTATTTCTTAGCTCAAAGATATCAGAGTGTTTAGAGGTCTTGATTTCCGACGAAAAAAAACGAAAATAATTTTTATTTCGAAAACGGTAACAGATAGGTATAGGGAAATATTATTGAAAAATGTTAGGAAATTGTTGGAGATTCTAAAAATAATATAATATACAGGTAGTTCCATTTGAAAAATCAAAGTTGCTACTACTGTCTTATAGAAGTGGCAACACCGCATTACCGAAAATATTTTAGTTGGGTAGAGAATGTCCGATTATGCCCTCCATTGAATTTTCAAAGTGATTCGTTGTATGGTTCACCAGAAACGTCTAATGTGCCATCCACCGTGAATCACCCTATATATATATATATATATATATATATATATATATATATATATATATATATATATATATATATATATATATATATATATATATATATAATAATTGAATTATTAATTGCCGAATAATTTAAATAAGTTTAATAAAGTTTAATGGGAACTCAGCAAGGGCATCAAAAGTCGAATCTTTTTAGCTATACCAATATATTTCGACAGTACATTGCTGTCTTCCTCAGGGTCTAAAAACAAAATACAAAAATTATGTAACAAAGCACACTTTAGATTTCAAACCACTTACAGCTATTGATCAGTAAGTAAACTAAGCATAAAAAACATTAAGAGTATCAATTATTTAGCATAAGGCTGCAACGACTACAACAAAACTTGGAAAAAAAATATATATGTCACGAGAATTAAAAGAACAAAAGTACAGGTTAAACTTATGTCAGAGTAACTGAACACTTCTATGGTCTTACACAGCGCATGGACTAGTCACAGAACATAACATTATCACCTACGACCACTTCTTTTTATTGTCACATTCGAGTATGTTACAATATATATTACTTAGTTGTCTAATATCTCCTTGTTCATTAATGGCACCCGAACCATATTTACTAATATAACACATCTCCACAAACTTCCTATTCTTTCGTTTCTTTTCTTTATCCAGAATTTGGATGTTATCAAAATCTACATTGTGTCCCAATGTTCTAATGTGTTTGGCTAAGGCATCAATCCTAATATAGTAGATAGCACGAGTGTACCATGGTTGACACTACCTTATATAGAGGGACTTACCAACAAGATTAACAATATTGTAAATGACAATGGAAAGGTAAAAATTGCGTATGGCATCGCTAAATCTAACCGACTCCTTTTCAAAAAATCAAAATACAAGGTTCCATTTGATAGACAATCTTGCTTAATCTATAAAATCAATTGCACAAGTTGTGATATGATATATGTAGGACAAACGGAACAACAACTCAAAAAAAGAGTTACACAGCATAAGAGTGATGCAAGATTACACCCAGAGAAATGTGCCTTAGCCAAACACATTAGAACATTGGGACACAATGTAGATTTTGATAACATCCAAATTCTGGATAAAGAAAAGAAACGAAAGAATAGGAAGTTTGTGGAGATGTGTTATATTAGTAAATATGGTTCGGGTGCCATTAATGAACAAGGAGATATTAGACAACTAAGTAATATTTATTGGAACATACGCGAATATGACAATAATAAGAAGTGGTCATAGGTGATAATGGTTTGTTCTGTGACTAGTCCATGCGCTGTGTATGACCATAGAAGTGTTCAGTTACTCTGACATAAGTTTAACCTGTACTTTTGTTCTTTTAATTCTCGTGACATATATATTTTTTTTTCAAGTTTTGTTGTAGTCGTTGCAGCCTTATGCTAAATAATTGATACTCTTAATGTTTTTTATGCTTAGTTTACTTACTGATCAATAGCTGTGAGTGGTTTGATATCTAAAGTGTACTTTGTTACATAATTTTTGTATTTTGTTTTTAGACCCTGAGGAAGACAGCAATGTACTGTCGAAATATATTGTTATAGCTAAAAAGAATCGACATTAGAAGCCCTTGTTGAGTTCCCATAAAACTTTATTAAATATATATATATATATATATATATATATATATATATATATATATATATATATATATATATATATATATGTATATACCACACAAGCACCAAACGCTCCGATTAATTCCGTATTCACGACAAGAGTTGCGAAAAATCAGATATTCTTGACAAACGGACAAGTGTGAAATCGAAATTAATCAAATAAATCCCAAAGTAGAGCTAGAGCTACATGAGTCTCGACTTTATTTCCATCCGACTGGCATATACTAAAAACAAGAAAATAGCCACTGCAAACGTTTTTGGTGCAATTGGTGATAAAATTGTGTATTTCAGTAGTACTACTTCTATTCTAATGTAGAAATTTTATGCGTTCTCGTGGACCTACTTGTATGAATGTGTCCGTTGTGGGTTTCGAATATTTTGTACAACCGCCGTCATTGTTATTCTGTAATTCAATATGTATTGTTGCGTTTTCAAACGCATCTCTAGAGCCCGCCCAAGTTCAGTAAGAAGGCTAAATTAGTGTACCTACGTGAATTGAATTGATATTAAGGAGGTGTCCCAAATCTATTCCTCAGTTTCTCACATTTATAACCACAAAAATGATGAGAAAGTACGACTTCGGAGACGAAACTCTGCTCGGTATTTTCTTTGTCAAAATTTTCACGTCAGTGAAACAACAGTAGTTAAATGATTTCACTGATCCCCTTGAAACACGGATTTAATTTTCCATTAGATTAACGGATTATTCATGTAAGAACTTTTAGTATAATAAATTCATTCCATTTATTCATTCTGAGTTCATTTGCGAATTTCTCGGCAGTATTTGTTATGTGAAAAAATAAAAATTGGATTGTCAATAAAACTAATCAATTATTTATGTAAAGATATTTTTAAAGTATATTGATGACTAAATTTCGTTAAACTTTTTTTAACATAATATTAGTACAATTTAAGGAATCATTCTAGCATTTCTATAAAGATTCTGATGAAGGTAACAAGAAGAAATTTTCACCTACTGTCAACTCATTGCAAGCATCCCAGTTATGACACAACACCGGCGATTCAAATCTTCTGTAATTTTCGAGTGTTGGTTGAACGCAATAGCCTAAAATTTACCACAAGAATATATTTTAAAAAATGTTATGAGCTTTGAAATTTTCTGTTGAAAATAATAATATGTCATTTGGAATGAGACAAAACATGAGTGTTTCTGAAAATACAGGGAGAAATAGTGTATCAGTACATTAGTTTGACGTTATCAAGGTATTTGCATATACTTTGAAATCATATGAAGGTCAAACGTCTTACTTTTCACAGAAGTTATTTCTTTTACATGTTAATGATCTCCTGAATTAAATTGAAACTAAAATTTTGAGCTCCGCTGACGGTATTACTTCAATTGCATCCAATACCAATAAGACGGTCAGTGCATTTTTATCTGGCCATCAACGTATTATGTAATTTGACTTCATAAATAGCTACCGTAAACTGAAGATCATTTTCTCGCTTTTAATGCCACCAAGACACAAGCAACCAGATTCTCAAGAAAAGCTCTTCTAGAATATTGTAAATAAAACTTCACAGATTTCGATTCTCACTATATTCCGTTAAACATAACAATTGTTTCGCCATACACAGATGTATAGTACATACTGTATGTATAGTACATACTGTATGTATAATACATATGAATAAGCCACTGTGAATGGCGAAACAATTATTATGTTTAAAAACTCCTCTCATTATTATTGAAAAATAACAGTATTAAGCCAAACAATAAACTGAATCTTTTAGGAGTTGGCGTTAACTCCAGTTGAACCTGGTACAAATACGTCCCCATCTTCTTGGCTGCACAGCAATTCAGCTATCTTTATCGTGTTAAAAACCTGATTACATCAAACGTAGGTATTGTTGTTTTATACAGATCAAGTTCATCCAGCTTTGAAATACTCATGCTTGGAGCTCTGCATCTGTGCACTCCTTGCACCTACTTAACTGAAAGAAGCAGTGAGGGACAGCCCATCGTTGAAAGTTCAGCTTCATTCACTCGAAGATTGGAGAAAGGATGCCGACTTATGTCACTTTTACAGATATTATCACGCAGTAGGTGTCCTGCTGCAGTTGTCTATAATATTATTTCAGCAGGAGTCATATCGGATATGCAGATAATTTTGCGTGCAAATTGCAACAACCATCACATAAATCTATAAGAACGTGTTTCTGAACTGAACCTATGGAATGCTCTACCCTCAGAAGTATTTACGTCTTGCTACATTTAATATAAATGTCTATTGATATCATAACTCCAGCAAATTACAGTCATATGTTAGTTTTTAAGCAGCTAAAAAGCTACGTCTAACGCCAACTAGTAGTACAGGAATTAAAAGTGTATAAAGCATACGTGATTAGATAATTCTGTTAATTCAATTCACCTAAATTTGGATAAGTTGTTTATTGTACACTTTTTGGTTTTCAATAGGAGTTTATTTTCGGAATCGATCTTTTCCCGTTAGACCACTCAACCTATTTGAATATTTGAATTTTTCATATGTGATTTTCTTTATAGCGGCATGGAGATAAAGTCTTCATTGAATTTATCATATGAAATTTGATCCACTCATCCCGATCGGACAACATATATGAATTATTCATATATTTCCAGAATCACACTTTCATTTCCTCAAATACGCAAAAAAGGTTCGATTGAAATCAACTTGACCCACGTTCAAACTTCTGCAGAAGAAAAGAACAGAGCTTCATAAAATTTTACCTTTTTGTCATCTCCAATGATTCGGAAAAATTCTGTGAATCGATTCACTCGCACAAACCAATTTTATATTTTTTACGAGGTACGTAAACCCCTCTTTGATTTTCAGGGTTTTACCGGAAACCGATCTACGGCGTGCTCGACATGATTCGACGTTGCATGTGTCGTTCTCATTTCGTATATCTTGAATCCGAGATCATCTCTACTCGTCCAGGAGACTGATCATTTGTAACGACATCCCGATTTGCGACTGTCGAATCCGAGGAAAATGTTTGTCAGGAATCGCGATACTTCAGCTTTTCAGTTAAAGAGGATTATGAGTCTCTTTTTTTAAGGCTTTCCGCTGTATTTGATATTTTTGCTTATACTCACTGAACAAAATATTATAGTCTAAGATCCCACTGCTCGATTCTGCAGGTATCTGTTTTTTAGATACCACTAATTTGAAATGAATGTTAAGAGAGTAGGCAATGGATTAGGAGTAGGTTGCCTCTAATAAATTAGCCGCAATTACCTTTAATTAATTTTAGTATAATTAATTCGCTAATATAAATTGCATCTATATGTTTTTGTAATGAATTTCACGCCATTTGAAAGATAATAATGTCACGAATTGAAAACGGAATGGTTTCCAGCTCTCAGTCAGCCGAAGCGTTAGGGTTGTCAGGTGTAAACAGGTATCTCATGCTTCTAAGCGAGACAGCTCTATACGGGGCGCTGTGTATTAGAAAAAGACGTATACAGCTTACTTTTAGTAAGGGCACATTTTTGTATTAATTATATATTTTTTTTTGTCGTATATTGTATGGCCGATGATCCCAAAAAATAATTTTTTTTTATTTTTACGCGCTTGGTGAAAATTTAGTATTTTATTTTATTTCATTTAAATTATTTCTTATTTTTTTTCAATTCATTGGGTTTATCGGCCATACAATATATAGGTATATATATATATATATATATATATATATATATATATATATATACATATATATATATATATATATATATATATATACTATATATATATATATATATATATATATATATATATATATATATATATATATATATATATATATATATATATAAATATATATCGATCCCTTTTGCCAAAGTAACGTAAGTGACATATTTGCAGAAAATGAGTTTTCTAGTCTGTCGTGAGTAACTCTAGATTAGGGATATTACTGACAAATAATAGTAAGTCTAGTCTTGGTTTTTTACGCCAATTAATTGTTTGTATTAAAACGTATCTGACATTATTTTATTCAAATAACCTCCAAATCTAACGTAAATCACAAACTATGCCACCTTAGTATCTTAATTACATGGTTGTTACCACCAGAGTAACGCAAATTCTGGTGAACCTGTGCAACTTACGTTACTGTTTGGCGGTTTGTTTACATATTAAATTCAAGACACGTGTGTGCTACTGTGACAGAAACTATATAATTTGGTAAGTAAAACAGTTGAAAATTTGTTTATTTTTATTAAAACAACTAAATAAAGTGAGATTATTGTATGACCATTAATTGGTTTCCGTTAGTTTCGATGATTCCTATTAATTATAAAATTCTTGTTTCCAACCTCAATCTTGTTTTAAGTTTGGATTATTATTTATTCTGTTATTTTATTTCGAATATATCAATAATAACATAGGGTCTTAGTTGAAAGTGCACATTTCTGATACTACTTAATTGGAAATATCACTTTCTTTACAACAGGTGTTACTAGATATTTTTTCGAATAAAAGCTAAATGATGCATTTCGTTCACTTCTAGATGAATAATAATAATTATGAATTCTCGCACTATCAAGATTTTTACGGCTCTCGAAAGCAATAAGAATTAGGCGAGGAATTAATTTCCAGTAAAACCAATTTAAAAATAACTAAGATAAAGCAAGCCTATTTCCAAAAAGCAACATCAAGTTTCAAAACTAAATATAACTACGGTAACAATGATGAGTATGATCTAAGCGTCGAAATAAACAATCGAAGTGGTAAGATTTCTATTTTTTATTTATTCATGCTATTTATTTTTAAGTTTTCTTTCAAACAATTAAAAATAACAAGTACTACATTTTATTCCTCAGCTTGCAATAATTTCACAATAACAACATTTTATTGAGAAAATAAATGTTCTTTAAGGTAAAAGACGACAGCAGCACAATATTTCAGAACCAGAAATAATTTATAAATAGATGCTTCCTATCTCTGAGCTTAGAAAGAAAAATTTGGAAGAGTTGTGCTAAAAAAATGTCATTCCTGTCAGATTTCACAACGAGTACTTAAAACTAAAATGCAAAAATTCTATAAGAGACGAGTTAGCCGAGACAGGTGAGGATGATGGTCTGGACGAAAATAATGAACAAGATTAAATTTAAGATTGCATGAATGTTAATTTTATAATAAGAATCATTACATTTAGTTGATTTTATATTCTTTCATTAATAAATATAAATAATATTCATATTATTATTAATTATTTCTTACATTTCTAAAATTTTTCATTGTACTTTCGAAATGCTGTAAGTTTGGACAACTTCCCAGCAAAGTGAAGTAAGTGTGTATTTACGTTACAATTTATAATTTTGTTGAAATTTTATTTGGCTGCGAAAAAAACGTAAGTACAAAATAAAATACTTGAAGTGAAAATATTCTTCAAACAACATTATTTTTATTCATGTTAACCCCCCAGTAATACATTACAGTTGATTTTCAGTCTGTATCAGTGTCTAGTTATTGCTTATCGAAAAAATACGTTTCCTCTAAAATGATGAAAATGTTACTTACGTTACTTTGGCAAAAAGGTATCGATATGTATATATGAATATATATATATATATATATATATATATATATATTTATAAATATATATATATATATATATATATATATATATATATACATATATATATATATATATATATATATATATATATATATATATATATATATATATATATATATATGTATATATATATAAATATATATATATATATATATATATATATATATATATATATATATATATATATATATATAGAGATATATATACATATATTAAGATATATAGAATTGAGAGAAAAGTTTTCTCACACTAAAAATGAGCTATTTGCAATTTCATACGTATGTTTTTTTCCAATACACAGCGGCGCATATAGCGCTGTCTCGCTTAGAAGCATGAGATACCTGTTTACACCTGACAACCCTAACGCTGTGGCTGACTGAGAGCTGGCAACCATTTTTTTTCAATTCGTGACATTATTATCTTTCAAATGGCATGAAATTCTTTGAAAAAAATATATAGTTGCAAATTATATTAACGAATTAATTATTCTAAAATTAATTAGAGGTAATTGCGGCTAATTTTTATAGGCAACTTACCCTTAATCCATTGCAAACTTTCTTAACATTTATTTAAAATTGGTTTAATCAAAAAAACAGATACCTGCAGAATCGAGCAGTGGGATCCTGTACTATTATTCATGGAAACGATTCAACTTCATCGAGAGTTGATAAATACTTCTTAAGACGATTCTCGAACAATTCAAGTAACGATTAATGTGAGGTACCTACCTAGTATTCGGAGGAACAAATATGGTACTAACGATATAATTATTACTTTATTACTCTTTATATTGTATTATGCAGATATTTGAAAATTCGAGCCTTCCATATGTAACTCTGATCTGGATGTCTTGTGAGTAGTGCTAGCTATTCTTTTGGATTTTGTATTATCGGATTGAGACATAGATCATTTTCAAACGTTTTTTATTGAATAATATAGTGCATAGTGTAGCATTTTCCATGAGATGAATCCGATGTAATTTGATCTTGATTTTTGAAGTCAAAAATTGTAATCTACTTCTTCAGTCCTAAAAAGGTTTTCATTCTTAGAATTTGTACCAACGAACTATACTAAAATATAATATTTCATACACTAACTACCTGTATAAAACACGTCAATCACTTCGAAACAGTTCAATATGATCATTTGTGTATGAGGAGGCATATATTTAATTTGAAGTAGAGTATCTAATTATGGGAAGTGCGTAACAATCAACCAAACCTCACCAAAATTCTTTGTTTTTTTAATTTTGTTAGACAGTTCAACTTGGTATAAATTATCAGAATAGGGAGACAAAAAACAATATGATTATGAGCATTCATCCTTCTACCTATGGGAATAGGCAAATTCCCTCCCAAGAGGGGTAAAAAAAACGGTTAAATTTGGTACCAAATTTTGGTTTTCAGTGAAAGTGCATAGGTACATTCGGCCCCGGAAAAATATTTCAAGAGGGGACTAATGAAATAAAACAGTAGTATTAAATAATTTTTGTTTTATTGAATAAAATATACTTATAAAAGTGTAACATATGCAAAACTATATATTTGTATAAGACCTTTACGCTTAAACGCCACAGTGAAATGAGACACATTTAAATGAATTTTTGACGGTTTTCAATTTTACTATTGGTGATTTTAGCATTCAAATGTACACATTGTAACTTTACATAGGATTCGATATGAAACTCTTTAAGTTTATTAATAAAAACAAAAATGTTTGGATACGACTTGTAAGAGGAATCGTTAAAGTGTCTATGAAAAGGTTCACATGTATTCGTAGTGCGTGTAAGTTCTGCTGAGTTTTTAGCCCAAAGTGAAGGAGGGAATAGTGGCTCCTCAGATATATAATTATCTATCAGATACTCGAAGTACATTTGAATCTTTTCATCGTCTGGTGTATTGAGAGCAGATCGAATACAAAACAATCACTGATTTCTTCAGGGTTTAAGAAAGTAAGAGCAAATGTCATTTCAAGCCGTTGCCCGGCATCGAAACCATATTTGTAGGCAGATATTTAACCAATTTACTGAATTTTTTCATACCATGACTGCAAAAGATGAAATCGACATCCGATTATTTGAGCTAATGACCAAACTTGTTCGACATTATTATGAATACCTTTTTCAAAATCGATTACAATTTCAGAAATGTCTAATCGAACATTATTTTTGATGCAAATTTCTATTACAATATTAAATAATTTTCGGTACGTTTCACTACGTTTGTTGGGTAATAGGGAAACAATCCGGGACTATAGTGGCCGTTATAATACCCGTGTATCGTGAAAAACTGACTAAAAAATTGTGGGCAGTAGATAAATGTGCCATCTAAATATATTCGTCTGACTTTTCCGATAAATTCAATATTTGATTTACAAGAAAAAACAGCGATTCGATCAGCTGCATCATTAAAGAGTAAAAAAATGTTCACCTCTGAATATTTCAATGTTGATCTTCGCCAAAATGTTGAAAGTTTGTTCAACACTAGTGGGCAATTGTGGAAGCAGTTTTCAACGAGCATTGTATAAATTCTTTCTTATTAATGCAACGTCTGACGTTTTGATCGCTGAAGGCAGATTTTGCAGGCTTCTCCGATAAATCATCAATATCCTTTCTTTTGCAAGTAGTGCTTACAATTTGGCTGTAGAGCTGTTCTACATTTGCGTTATGGCAATGCTCCTCTACATGCTTTGTAACAGTTACATTGTCCAGTCCACCCATAATAAGCAAATAAGATCTACACTTTATTTATACACGTCCACCGCTTTTCACCACTTTTTAATTTTTTTTGAAAACTGTACTTATAGTTTTTTATAACTACTATGTGCTTTTCTTTCTCACTGAAAATAATTTTGAGATCCATATTGCAGACTGCAGAGAATAGTTGAATCGACTAATATGTAGACTGAGAAAAATACAGAACTAAATGATAAATATTTCAAGCCATTCCAGGTATTATAATATTCATTTACTATTTTCGGAAAAGCCCATACTTTCTAATCACTTCTTACCACGAAAGAGATTAAGCACCTCAGTATCGTAAAACTCTGGTTGGGAGGGAATGTACCTACCGATAAATGGTTATAAAATTTATAATTTACTCTGCTACCTGCCGGGACCGAATATACTATCATTCCTAATCTCTCACTGATTTAATCTTTAGGTATTTATATTTTATCAGAATACTATTATACAATTTACCTAGGTGTTTTGTATCCGATCTAAAATTTACACTCTTGTTCGTATTTAGATGGATCATTTCTAAAATATTTCTTTTCTTTGTCATAAATTTTTATATCTTCGAAATTGAATCCATGGTCGACAGTGAAGAAATGGTTGCATAGAGCATTTTGTCTTTATTTTTACGTCTTTTAGGTAATTTTTGTGTTGTTTGACTCTATTCACTAATACCCTATAAATCCAGTTTATAATTATTTTATCCTAAATCCCACAATTTACAATAAAGTTTATTCTATATATATATATATATATATATATATATATATACATATATATATATATATATATATATATATATATATATATTTAAATATATATATATATATATATATATATATATATATATATATATATATATATATATAATCTCTTGATAATATCAAGAGATTAGAAATAGTTCACAGGCAACAACAATTCGAATAAATAATTATATATATATATATATATATATATATATATATATATATATATATATATATATATATATAAATATATATATATATTTATATATATATATAATATATATATATATATATTTATATATTATATGCATTCTATTCGAAGATATCAAAACTTTTATAAATATAAATTTTTTTTTGTTTCTCACACCATGAGAACGTAACGTGTTCAATAATTTTCTTCAGTTGTTGTGAAAATTTATATGGGAAAATAGGTACAGTTGAATCAGCCAATCTCGAAATCATAATATCCTATTTAGATTGCGTAGATTTATAAAGGTAATTTCGTGTGCTATTTGAATCTGGATACGAATCTAGTAGTCAAATTCGGTAGAATTATATACTGTTATTTTTTATCCATGGATGATTACATTCCAATCCTATTCGCATACAAATGGGAAAATTAATCGACCACATAGGAAACCTGAAAAAATAATCTTCAATCTACTAGAGGTCAGAAAAACCCCTTATTTCTGACAGAACTGGGTTAAGTACGTTACGACTGCTATTCAGTCTGAATTTGTAAGGTGAAATATATGTAGGATATATCATTTAATGAAAAATACCGGCACAAACTCAGATAAAATAGTTAAATAACTACATATAAAAATACATCCCTTAGTTCCGATATATTAAAGGTTTTCAAATTTGCTAAGTTTGATACTGACCAATTATTATACTTCGAATTTTTAATTGGGATGCATATCATTATTGGGATCTGACATATCAGCTGGCGAACTCTGGCGGCCAGATGGATGAAGTTTTCATTTCCAACGTCAACATAATGCAATTACATGTCAAGGTTTAGATTTCTTAAAAAGAAGGTCGCAAAAGGTGAATAATGGAAAGTGTTCATTTTGCAAAATGTAGAATCAGCAAATCTAGAGAGTGTTGTGGCGTGAAAAATTGTAATTCTGAAGCATATACAAATGCAAGTATAAGCTTTCATCGGTTTCCGAAGCCAAACAAACATTTTTTATTAAGAGAAAATCATTTTGGAGAAAAGGAAAAGATTAATTTATTGAAGGTATGGAAAATCAATCTGAAAAAGAATCACACTCGGAGAATGACGGTGTGTTCTTTGCATTTTACAATATAATTGATTGAAACTCAGATTAGTTCCTAAGGGGAAGGGTTAAAATGTGTTGTGGTGAAGAATTGGCAAATCCGCTTAGCTGCGAACTCAATTCTGAAACAACTACCCATAGTGAAATATTATCGAAAACACTAAAAGTTACAAGTGAGTCAACTAAGGAAGAACTCCTGATAAAATTAATAGATGAACTTGAAGCTAAAAATGTGATACTTCTTGATAATTCTTCATTACTTAAATATAAAATTGCTACATTAGAAAGTGAAGCATGCATGCAGAACGCTGAGATAACAAATTTAAAAAAAAGGTAAACACTCTGGAAACAAAGTTAAGCGCCTGCGACAGCGATCGTGGGAAGTCGAAGTCAATTTCAGGCTGCAATGGATGGATCGGTCTGGCCTAACAAAGCTTCTGTGCATAATTTTTATCAACGCAGATTGACAAACCACGAACCCAAAAATTGAAAGTGGAATGTGAACAATTGTATGACAGGTTAAGATTGCTGCAGATAAACATTCAGTGTTTAACTAATAAACTGGACTGTTTGACAGTATTTTTATGTGAAAAATCCCCTGATATTTTAAGTGTTGTGGAACATTGGTGCCATAACGACAATATTTCGATGATGACAATCCCTGGTTATAAACAGGCCGACTATTTTTGTCGGCCACCTAAAAAGCATGGAGGTACTATGATCTATGTAAAATCAGGCCTTCAGATATTACCGTTGGAGATCTCGAGTTTCTCGGAGGAAGTGCATTGTGAGGTGTGTGGCGTAAGTGTATCTTTACCAAATCGTAAGTTGGTCATCATCAGTTGCTACAGGTCTCCTACAGGCAATTTTCAAATTTTTTTAGACAAATTATTTGATATTCTACAATACTGCAGTTCAAGAATTGACGTCTTGTTTCTGTGCGGTGATATCAATATTAATTATTTGGACAATGACAGCAGTACCAGAAAACTACTGAGTGATTTACTTGGTTGCTTTAATCTTAGGGTTACTTCAATGTTACCAACTAGGTCATTCGTTTACGCTACTGGTAAACTAAGTAGTGCGAAACTCGACTATATCCTGACTAATGCTGATCTTGATCAAACAAAAGTTGATGTTGTGGAAGCAAATCTCAGCGACCACCAGGTTATAATTTTAGATTTCCTTAATGCTTCTCCTTCACATATGCCTGTAAATGGAGCACCACTGCGTTCAGTCAGAATTATAAATGACTTCACCTTGAATAATTTTACTTTGATGCTTGCAAATACTGAATTTTCTGATATGTATTCTAATTCCGACATAGATGTAATTTTTAAGACATTTTTTGATTTATTGCAATCTGCTATGTATGAATGTTTTCCATTAAATGATCGTAGGGTTACTACAAAACGCAATCATGCTTGGATAACTAATGAAATCAGACAGGCTAGTAGGTATTTAAAAGACCTTTATTGGATCCATTCTAAGTTAAAGTCTATGCAATCATTAAATATGTGTAAGAAGGCTAAGCTCGATTATAAATTATTGTTAAGACATTCAAGGTTCAATTATAATGTAAATGTTTTGGCAAATTCAAATAACATAAACAAGGATGTATGGTCTATTGTAAATCAGGCAACTGGTAGAAAAGTTATTTATAACATTGCAATCTCATTAAATTTGGATGGAATGTTGTGTTCTGACCCAAAAGTTATTGCTGAATTTTTTGGTAAACACTTTTCCACAATTGCTGACCTGAAATTAAAACAGTATTATGGTGATGCAAAGTCTGCATCTTGTACGTCCTCCCCAATGACGACTCACAATTTCTACTTTCATCCAGTAACCGAAATTGAGGTTGCAGATGCTATTGGTGTTCTAGGGAATAAAAAGAGTTCCGGTGTAGATTTGTTGTCTTCTAAGATGTTAAAAGCTTCTAAAGCCCATATTGCTGTTCATTTAGCGCATATTATTAATGTATCCATATCATCTGGTAGATTTCCCTCATCCTTGAAATCTTCCATTGTAATTCCCGTATTAAAAAAAAAAACGATATTCATGATATATTGATCTATCGACCTATTCCTATTTTAAGCCTGTTATCCAAGGTCATAGAAAAAATTGTTATGGGTCGAATGGTTGACTACTTGAAAAAATTTAAGCTTCTAACCTATTCCCAACATGCCTTCAGATCCGGTCACTCAACGGAAACGGCGGCCATCTCGTTTGTAGATTATGTGTATAGCAACCTAGATATAGGACATTCTGTGGCTGGTCTGTTCTTCGACCTGTCGATAGCAGTCGACGTTCTGGCCTTCGATTTTATGATAAACAAATATTATAATCTCGGATTCAGAGGCGTGTTTCTTGATTGGCTCCATAGCTTTATCTCAGGTAGGACTATGATTGTTAAGGTCCATGATGCATTATCTGAAGCATTTAATATAAGTTCAGGTGTACCCCAGGGTTCGGTCCTTGGTCCCCTGCTATTTATTCTGTTTGTAAATGATCTTCCAGATCACTTTCATGGAAGTAGAGTGACGCTATTTGCAGATGATACTTCATTGGCTGTCTCCGCTGAGAGTCCGGAGAAACTCTCTCTATTGTGTGGTAGTTTGGTGCAGTCCTTTACAGATTGGTGTCGTAAAAATGCTTTGATTGCAAGTCGGACATTGACTGTTCAGTTTGGTAGCTCATCAATCACCTCTAAGGATCACGTTAAATTCCTGGGGGTACACATTGATCGAAACCTGAGATGGTGTCATCATATTGATGCTCTATGCAAAAAATTAAGTAAAGCTCACTACGCTAGAAATTAAATAAAGAACTCTCTTCCCTTGGCATCGGTTTTAAATGTTTACTATGCCTTATGTTACAGCCACATATCTTACAATATACTGCTCTGGGGCCTCTCCACTGATGTAAGTCGGATATTTGTGGCGCAAAAACGTATTATGCGTTTTGTTTTTTTTTGGTCTTGACTCTCGTTCCTCCTGTAGGCCGTTGTTCGCGTCATATGGGATACTGACTGTTCCTTGTATATATATATATATATATATATATATATATATATATATATATATATATATATATATATATATATATATATATATATATATATTGAAGAGTTTATTGTATGTAAAGGAAAACCATAGCAACCTTGTGAAATTGTCCAGTTTTCATGGATACAACACAAGAAATCCCGAGATGCTGCTACTTCCTTCTCACAGAACTTCCAAATATGAATTTTTACCAACATACGAAGGTATTAAATTCTTCAATCATTTGCCTGATGCCATAAAATGCTTAACGAATATTAAATTTAGAAATGTAGTTAAGTTGAAGTTGATCAAGAAATGTTACTACACTGTAGATGAATATTTCAATGATTATGATTTCTGATTACCTTGTAAGTTGACGTGTCCTATACATTTTATTTTATATGTCTCAAAGGATTAATAAAGATTATTATTATTATTATTATTATTAATGAAAATTCCAGATGCTGCAGCGAAAACATTTGAAATAGTTGGATCTGTGTTGCCTGAACATTTATTGGTATCATTAGAAGAAATTTTTACAGTGATATGTGGTACGATAAATATGTCTTCTCCGATCTTAGAAGATGTCAAATTCATGGAAGATCAAGTGAAATGATGGAGTAACAAATTTATGTATATGATGGTTATTAGATTGCAGTTAGTTATAATAAAAATATACATGGAATGCAAAAGTTTTTCTTTGTATATTCATTATTAATACATCTCGAATTACATTATAATTCATGGTGTTTTATTATGAAAACCATATTTGATTATATGAAGCATTATGATCTCTCATTGAATCCATATATACTACTAAATAAATGTCTTTCGTGAAATTTTAATTATATTTTGTCGAAAGTTCTTTCAGAAATAATTAAAAGTCGAATAATGAAAACAATTTCATAGCTGGATGAAGAATCATCAATAAGAAGTTTCGAAATATGTTATTGATAATTGCCCAACATATCTGGCCGATTATAAACTTCCTACATAAAAAAGCTCGAATTAATACTTCCATATCACATTTACAAATCAAATTAAATCATATCAAAATAGATAAACAAAAAGCAGTAAAGTTGACGATACCAGGCCTCGAATTCTCTTCATTTTCCCACATTTTATTATGAATTTGGATCTTTCCAGCCTATCACCTTCTCTGTATGTTCCCTGGAGTAAATTTTCACCTACATATAGCTTCACACTCTCAATCGAGACTAATATTGTTATAGGAAAAACTCAAAAAACTTGCAAATCTCTCATATAACTTGTATTGAAAGTTGGTTTTGAGACGTCATGTTTTGACGTTATCACCTAAGCTCCGCCCCCATGTCAGATCGCAATAAGTCATGCTGAAGCTCATACACTTTCAAAGAAAAAATATCCTCCGAAAAATAAAACGAACATAATTTCCTATGCACCAAAAAATATTTCGTTAGGCATTAGTTGAGAGTTTGATGCTGGAGATGACGAAATAGTAAGAAGTTCGTTAGCATTCCATTTTTTCCATTGAAAGCGTTTTTTTAGATGTGTCGTTTATTTTCGAAGGCTTCTATTTGTCCATTTGTCCATTTGAAATGTTCATCGGCGAACGTGTGGAAGACACATAGCAATCAAGTTGCTATTTACCCAGGACATCGATTTTTGCTGACCTTAAATAAGTGTCCAACATTTCGCCGAAAGCGCAAATACCACCGAACTTGCAGAAATATCCATTTCCGTCGAGCGGTGTTTTCAGACTCTCCGTTTCCATTGCTGAGGAAAATTCAATGAGGGGTTTTGTATTAGTGAACTAGTAGAAATGCAATTAGTAGCTCAAATAAGCGAATTCAATATTGACTTTCGACATTCGAAGTTACACATTCTCTAATTTACATACCTACAGCATTGAACGAAAATAAATTATCTTGAGAATTTCTCCTTAAAAGTTATCTGATCACTGAAAAATCATGCATGAAAAGCAAACCGAATCAAAAAGTAGAACATAATGCAGTTTATTAAAACAAAAATTCTTGAAGTGCATCGTGATTGGGGAAAAAAGTTGGAATCAACGAGGAAACGCATCTAAACATCAACTCAATCCACACACCAATTTTCAAACCTCTATCACCCCTTTCGTAAAAAAAAATTCGCGAAGTGCATCGCGTACTGATAGAAAACAGATCGATATGCAATTTGAACGGAATACTCACCACGAAATGCAGCGCGGTTGGGAAAAAGAGTTCGATCCAAAAAAGGATGTTAAGTCAACATGAACTCAAAGTACGTACCATACTTCAACCCTCTAACTCAATCTGCAAAAGCTGTGGAGTTCGGAAATTTTTCAAAAACCATGAAAAAGCAAGAACTACTAATCTACGTAAAAATTTTGATAGTTTCGTTCTACAACGAAAACAATTCCAGATAAAATCTCATCTCATTTGGTGTGTTACGAACCGCTGCAAATCTCAATATGTACCGGGAAAGATATCAATATGTAACCTAGAAATATCTACGTGAAAGTAGCGGCAGTTGCAGAAATTTACCCAAATTCTGCTACTTCCGTTCTGCAATGCAAACAATCCCAGGAATCACATTTCAGCTCATTCTACTAGATGAGATCCGCTGGAGATGTATCGGGAAAAAAAAAAATATATATATATATACCTATATATATATATATATATATATATATATATATATATATATCTATATATATATATTTATATATATATATATATATATGACAAAGTTTATGAGTTCTCGGCGAATAAAAAGGGGCCAACTAACGAAGAATCACAACCATTTCGTTAATAATGTCTATATTTCGGATATAGATTATATCCTTCCTCAGGACTCTACAAATATACATAATATTAAAACATAATAAAAAATCAACAATATTCACAACTTACAACTAACTAGGCTGGATGTAAATTAACCATAACAGTAAATGCAGTGTATGTTGAATATAAGAGTCATCAAAATAGTATTTAATAAAAATTGAAACAAAAAAAGAGAGCTGAATCTAAAATCGAAATTAACAACATAACCTTCCAACGTAACCGAAAGCAATAAAATGAACAGATGTCAAGCAGGTTCCCAATATTACAGTAACCATAGATCAAAGTCTCCGTTTAAGAGGTGTCACCTAGATAAACAAACAGAGGTTATAGATGTCGTATGAATAATATAAATAAGTCCACACTAAAGAACATCAACAAAGAACAGAAAAACAAAACTTTTGATAGACAAACCACGATGAATTTTAGACAAAGAAACACCTGGAGCAAAAACACAATCAAAAATTCAGAGAAAGAAGATGACTATAGACACAACTGAGCCTTGCAATGTCAGTTCTTTTATTAACGTTGTTCGGATTATGATTTATATGGCACATCTCTAAAAAAATTCTCTTCTGACCATTAGATGCCCTATCCA
Organism: Cynegetis impunctata; assembly: GCA_030704885.1. NCBI lineage: Eukaryota > Metazoa > Arthropoda > Insecta > Coleoptera > Coccinellidae > Cynegetis > Cynegetis impunctata. The sequence continues at coordinate 813,849 of JARQZK010002186.1, forward strand.
GAATTTTGAAATTTGTGAAATCAAAACAATGTCCCATACTTGTCGAATGGAGTGCCAACGCACATCTATCCGGGTGAAGTCTGACATCACTCTTATGGAGAGTTATTCTTCTCTTGATGGTCTGAGATGTTTGACCTATATATATATCCCATCACAATCCAAGCAGGGCACACTGTAAACAACGTCTGAATTAGACGACAGAGGAATCCTGTCCTTCAACTTCGTGAAAACACATCGACCCACCAGAAAGTTTAGCCAATTTAAGATGTTTAATACTTGAGAAGATGTGTGAAAGCTTCACAGTTAGAGCTGAGAAGTATGGTATAGATCTATATTTAAGAACCGGAGTCTGTGAGTTAGTTTGTGACACATCCTCCGTGTGGTGGATCATCTGAGGTGCGGGAATAGATCGCCTAGCATCAGTATTCCATAGAATTTTCCTTATAAGAGGTCTCGGATAACCATTGTTGATCAAGATTCGCTCCAAACGGAGCAATGAACTACGACTATAATCTATGTGAGTAATATTCAGAATTCTCTCCTTAAGCTGACTAATCTATACCATACTTCTCAGCTCTAACTGTGAAGCTTTCACACATCTTCTCAAGTATTAAACATCTTAAATTGGCTAAACATAACTTTCTGGTGGGTCGATGTGTTTTCACGAAGTTGAAGGACAGGATTCCTCTGTCGTCTAATTCAGACGTTGTTTACAGTGTGCCCTGCTTGGATTGTGATGGGATATATATAGGTCAAACATCTCAGACCATCAAGAGAAGAATAACTCTCCATAAGAGTGATGTCAGACTTCACCCGGATAGATGTGCGTTGGCACTCCATTCGACAAGTATGGGACATTATTTTGATTTCACAAATTTCAAAATTCTGGATAGGGCATCTAATGGTCAGAAGAGAATTTTTTTAGAGATGTGCCATATAAATCATAATCCGAACAACGTTAATAAAAGAACTGACATTGCAAGGCTCAGTTGTGTCTATAGTCATCTTGTTTCTCTGAATTTTTGATTGTGTTTTTGCTCCAGGTGTTTCTTTGTCTAAAATTCATCGTGGTTTGTCTATCAAAAAATTTGTTTTTCTGTTCTTTGTTGATGTTCTTTAGTGTGGACTTATTTATATTATTCATACGACATCTATAACCTCTGTTTGTTTATCTAGGTGACACCTCTTACACGGAGACTTTGATCTATGGTTACTGTAATATTGGGAACCTGCTTGACATCTGTTCATTTTATTGCTTTCGGTTACGTTGGAAGGTTATGTTGTTAATTTCGATTTTAGATTCAGCTCTCTTTTTTTGTTTCAATTTTTATTAAATACTATTTTGATGACTCTTATATTCAACATACACTGCATTTACTGTTATGGTTAATTTACATCCAGCCTAGTTAGTTGTAAGTTGTGAATATTGTTGATTTTTTATTATGTTTTAATATCATGTATATTTGTAGAGTCCTGAGGAAGGATATAATCTATATCCGAAATATAGACATTATTAACGAAATGGTTGTGATTCTTCGTTAGTTGGCCCCTTTTTATTTGCCGAGAACTCATAAACTTTGTCATTTAAATTTTACCGCAATACTCCTTTTTCTATATTATATATATATATATATATATATATATATATATATATATAAAAGGGTTTATTGTCTAACAGGAGTAATCCCAATTATAAGACAGACATAGTATGGTTTACAGTTATGAATGAGTATAAGTATAACAACAGAACAATAGAACAATATATAATGCACAGTGATCCATACAAATAACAATAAAATAATATATATTGTAGAATTCTAATTGACTTGGCAGTACAGAGAGTTTGAACACAATGCATATATATCACCCCTACAGGATGGATGAAGAGAGGTTGCAATTAGATTGTGGTTAGACTTGCATATTAATTAACTTGTTACGAATTATATCCTTGAAGCATCTAAATGGAACAACAAAAATATCACATTCTGAATAGAAACTGTTATAAATTTTACAAATGCTGGAGATTTTATTAAAATATTGATTCTTGGCAGAGGCAAATAGAAGCACATTTCGCTTCTACTACTTAGTCTCGGAACGTGAAAATATAATTGAGATAACAAATCTGGACAGTCTATCAGATTATGAATCAACTTTTAAATGAAGATACAAGCATAATATGTTCTTCTGTTTTCCAAAGATAGGAGGGAAAATCTATTTAGCAACAATCTATTATCCATTCCTTGGAATGGGTATACTCCATCCAGTTTGTATGCCATGTATTTTATAAAAACTTTTTGACAAGATTCTAGTTGTTGAATAAACATTGTATATAGGCGACCAGATTAGGGAGCCATATTCCAAACGGGATCGGACAAAAGCATTAAAATGTGTTATAAAGCATTCTTGATTTTGAAAGTCTTTACACGTCCTGAAAATAAGTCCAAGCATTCGTTTTGCAGAAGATGTAATTTGATTAATTTGTGACGTATATATATATATATAAATATATATATATATATATATATATATATATATATATATATATATATATATATATATATATATATATATATATATATGACATAAAATTTTTTGAGAATCGTGGTGTAGGTGGTCTAAAACGGATAGAAGAGATACTCCTGCATCTAACTACTTTCCTTCGATACACTGTAATAGTATGTATTTTTTGGGATAAAATACAACTAAAACGCATGAGCAGTAGAGCTCTGTCACTTAGGTCGTATTTTGCTCTAATTTTTATTTTTTTACATGAAACTTCTTAACCCCCAAACTCAATTTACAGGATTAGTGAAGAACTGATGTTAATTTTTCTATCAATATAATATCAATATCGCATACCGTACGAACAATTTAGTCCAATATATAAGCAACAAAAATCCGGACACCCTACTGCGTAGCACTAGGAATGATAAAACCCCTCGGCGCATGTGCATGTCGTAATGCCTGATAAGTCTATCGCAGATCATTTTTTCTCATGGTGACTATATCGGGAAATGTATAGTATTTGAGATATAATCAAAAATTTGAGTGAAATCCATAATTTTTACTAATTTTTTTATTTCTATGTGGCGCCACGTCAATATTTTTTGAATGTATTATATAAATTTAAAGCTACACATTATATGCTATCATTTTATTTCATTATTGTGAGAATCGCCTTAGGTTTAAGATTTATAGATAGCACCACATGTCTATGGACAAAAAAATCTAAAAAACGTTATAATTTTTTTATTCTTCGTGGGGAAAAATTTTTGAAAACACTCTTCTTATGAAATCATGTGTGTTTTATCCATATCCGTTGGAATTTTTAAAATCGGACCAGGTACTAACTTTTTGTCGTGATACTATAACCCCTTAGCTTCGCCTCGGGGTAATAAATCAAAAACGGATAAAATTTATATCGGTAGAACACATAAAAACTTCGGAAAAATAATCAAAGAACAAAAGTGCAGTTGATAACAAGATTCTAATTATTCCAGTCATTTATTAAATGAGAATCATTCATTCAAAGTAGACTCCCATATTTCACCTACAACTTTCAGGAAATCCTAGAAATACATATATAACAATTCTGATAACTTACTGAATGAACAGATCGAGTTTAATTATTACCTGCTAAAGTACATTCGATATCTGATGTAGTTTGAACAATTTTCTCGGAAGGATTACCTACCCGTCACTTCACTGGGTAATTTTTCAATATAATCCTTTATTTCAGGTACTAAAATTTATGTAAATTGAGATAACAGGATTCGGGGTTCAGTTCTATCTGATGGAGCCATCGTTTAGTTAAACGCCGCTTCATATATTCAATTATATTAATCACCGAATTCACATATGTGTTTATCTTATAATACTGTTTTGGAGTTCAACCAAGTAAGAGCCTTCTCAATTAAAATAATTCAGATCAATAACATAATAACCTGAAATATAAAAGTATTCAAAACTTGAAGTTTATTTATTCTCCACTTGTATATTAGGTATTTGTCCATTTTACCTGAATGCAACTTCCATTGATTAAATACTTTATAATCCTTGTCGTATACGACTCTGGATTTCTCCGGCAATGAATTATTCGCAGCTTTGGCTGCATTTTCTATGATATTCTTGGGTAAATTCATTTTCATCTCCATTACTTCTATAAGACTACACAAAGAAAGCAGCAATGACATTCACTAATTAAGATGACAAAAATATTCCCAAACGTCAAAATATCGACAAATGATATGCCTACTATGAGAAGGAAAATGGAAAGTATAGGAGCAATGAACCGATTTCAAAATCAATTTTTCATTAAAATAAAATGATTTTGTCGTGAAAAATAAAATCTTGTATGCACCACGTGCGTTACTAGATTCTAACGCCCATCGGGCGTTAGGATCTATATAACGCACTTCGTACATAAATAACTATTAAAGACGTTCAAAATTTGTTCCTCTAGGAGTTTGTTTCTTCTTCATTCTTATGTCAAATTTTAAATGTTTAGAGTTTTCTATCTTTCACCATTATAGTTTAGAGAGAAGAATATGAACACGTTTACATAATTTCACCAAAGAATTTACATGCATCATTTGGTTGTGTATTCAAAAAAACTATCAAATTTTTTAAAAATCAGTTATACTAATGACTATTCATTCGAACTGCTGCGAATGTTACTATGAAGACTAGTGAACTTGAGAGTGAATAAAATTTTATAATGATAACAATATGTAAATCATAATAAATTTGTATCCGTTATTCAGAATTTTATAAACATTTTTTTTCACTTTGAAAGCAATCAATTCTTAGTTATTATTAAGAAGGTAATTCGGAGTTTTTGACAGTTATAGCCTGAAAAATTGAAATTGAATTTGAATTTTTTGTTTGTTTTGATATTATTTTTTCTAGCATGTAAATTTATTGTGTAGGACATCTGTAGATATTCTGAGTGAAGTAGAATTTTGGTATGGTATTAAATCAGATAATTCATATTATCACAAGATTATTGAGCAAAATATGAATCGAAATATAAGCGAACGTGAGGTTATGCAGCGTAATATCAGAGGGTAGAATATTTTAATTCATCCTTGTAGTTTATATCTCTAGTTTAAACCGATGAACTATGTTCATCGAATTTCAACGTTTAAATGCAATATGAAATTCGATTATCTAATTCTCCAATTGTGAAATGGATTTCACCTGACATACCGTCTATGTAAATATGTTTTAAAATATTTTAATGGGTGATTTTCTTGAATTATACAATTTTTCTCAAAGAAAATTGATGATTACTAGCAAACGTGATCTATCACATTTAGACCATCACTAAGTTTTATAGGATCAATGAATTCTACTTTTCTGGTTCAATTGCTTTCATCTTTCTGGAAAAATGTGGAACTTTATGAAATGAGCACTATTGTCATTGTTGCAAGCCCATGAAATTACCTTTTTCTACGACCGTGCGTTTTAACCCACTTTCCCGCACGCATTTTAGTTTTGAAAGTGTCACTTTCCCGCACTAGTGCGGTAATGGAATAGCGGGGATTTTTCCCGCACGCTTTTATTAAAGAATAAACTGAATAATGATATGTCTCTATGCACCGAACGCCACCGACGACGTTACTATGGAAACGACATGTGAATTAACATAATATGTCATTAGTATCAAATTATTTGAATATATCAAATTTGATCTGTGTGTTGAAATCTAATCGATCTCGTGTAAGCGCTTGTAGAAAAAATAATATATCAAATAAAATTATATTATATATTATATCATATATATTATATCAAATAAAATTCTCTGTACTACAAATGACTTAAAACCGTTGCCGTCACCGTCATCGTTATCTTTATGCGACTTGCAACCGATGCCATCCTCATCGACGTCATCTACCTTCCAGTTGAAACCAAATAACTCCACTGGACCGGCAATTCTTACTAGTCTACAGAATGCAACAAATTGTGTTTTCAATAATAATATTTATAAAAATTAGTAGTTTTTAGTTAAAGTTTTGTATATTATTATGTTTGTTGGAATAAAATAATTTTTGAAAAATGAGTTGGTATACTTTTTTGTATATACGGTCGTAAAATAAATAATGTTCCTAACTCATGCGTAAAGTGTCTTTCCCGCACTTGACTGCTTGCCCGAACTCCGCTCCGCGTCGTTCGGGTCAACTGCAGTCGCGTGCGGGAAAGTATCACTTTACGCACTTGTTAGGAAAATAACTATTTCTGCTATTTGAAAATTGGTTCGCCGAACACTCGACTATACAATTGTTAACTTTTTTTTCTAAGTTTCTTTTACACATACTTGCTACAGTTTTCATTTCTCGAATATTCGCTGCAAAATTTCAACAATGGGATGATATAACTCACGTTATGATTCAAAAAAAAGCAAATACATGAATTTTTACTATAAATGTATTGGACTTATTCAGTCGTGCTGGCAAAAATTCATAAAAATCACTGCATTTGAAATATTTTCAATTTCGAAGAAACTTGGGTTAATTTTTGAAGTTGAGTATTTTACGTTTTTTGTGATAATGTCTTCGCATCTCGTCTACGTCATAAATCTTGCTTATTTCAATACTTTCATTTACGTCGATACCCACCTGTTTCTGTATTCCGAGGAAGCCCCATATAATTCGTTATTCGTTACGTGACTATTTACAGCATTCAACGTCTAACAATATTCAGTAGATAGAATGGAAGAATCACTGCATAGAAACATTTTGAAGAAAGTGTTGACTAGGATATCCTAGAATTTTGACTGGCCTTTTCAGTATCGAAATCAATTACAATATTGATGGATCTTGAATAGAGTTTTATATTTAGTTTCAATAAGTAGGTTAAGAGTTAAAGAGTAGCTTTAAGCTAATCTTCGCCTGCCTGGGCAAATGCTGTGTATACACATTTGTGAAATAAAGTCATATTATTATTATTATTATTATTATTATTATTATTATTATTATTATTATTATTATTATTATTATTATTATTATTATTATTATTATTATTATTATTATTATTATTATTATTATTATTATTATTATTATTATTATTATTATTATTATTATTATTATTATTATTATTATTATTATTATTATTATTATTATTAATTATCAATGAATTCATATCAAATTATTTTCGATAAAATTAATTGTAACTGATAAATATTAATTTTGTGAATTATTGTAGAAAAAATCTATTAAAACTTTCTGTTTCGTTTCAAAAGTCTACATCCATTTATATAGTTTTTTCATTCAATGCAAGACAAGAGGGTGTTTTTCAGTTTATGTATGAATCTACTATATCAATGGCTATCATTGCACCGAAGGGAATCAGGAAAATGAAATTTTAAGTTTTATGTGCTGTGGAATAATCTTGCAAAATATAATAATTCATTATAATACTTGTGATGCTATGAACTCTCAACCGATTGTAGGTTTTCAAATGATCAACTGAAATTTCTTTATCAAAAATAATAATTCTGAGGAAAATATCAACTGAAGAAATTTTTCCAATAGTTTGAAAAACGATAAAGTCCTACAGAGATATTTCTTAGGAGTATATGATTGACTCATTTGATATTGAGCCGTCCCGATTGACATACCTAAATATGCCTCTACATGATTAAATGGAACTTAATTAGTGTACTCAATATTACTCAAATTCCATGTTAATTTACGTTCTCTAGTTCAACAGCGCAATTAATGAATATGGATCAAATATGCTGCTCCTGCACTACAAGATTTGAACCAAACATTTGAAATATCATATTCATCAAAAAACATACATATGCATAAGCATAAAAGCAAACCATCACTTCCTTGATATTTCTGAAATTCTTTAAATCTACCTAACATATCAGAAATTAGTGAATTGCCTGAAATGTTAAGAAATTCATAAAACCTCTATAAAGCCAGAATTTGATCAACAATATGTTGCATGAAGGAAGAATTAGCGTCCAACCCAGAGTTCCTGAAAATATGAGCCGCGACGCCTTGGGGCACCGTGGTCACTTCACAGGGGCAGCGTGACACATTTGTGATTCTGAAAACCTACAAATATCGGAATTTTTGGTATGGTATATTTTTACTTGATCCTGTGTAAAATAAACTCGTGATCGCATAATATTCTTGCAAGTTGTCAAGCTTTCTGGATCGGGCTAAAGATGTCAATGTGCCGTTCCCTATAGATTTGGAATATTTTGAAAGATCTTTCGGAAACCATATAAGCAAACGCTGAATTTCTTTATCTCTCTCTACAAGGAGAGAACAGTCACTCTTCGAAATCAACGGACAAAATATCAGCTTCCGTGATAAGCTCAACTCATGGAAAAGATGATATCAAAGATTCTTTTTCAATATTTGACGTCAAATGCTCTCAATCTTCCTCAAGATATGGAAACCATGTTTCAAAGATATATATCACAATTCATTATTTGGTTTGAGAAATACTGTAGAAGTGAAAATTTCAATAGATTTGCGCGTATTCAAGATCCATACAACACAAGTGTTCCATCGGCATTTTCTTCTGCTGAAGAAGAAACTCTCATCAAGTTATTTGGCGACAAAAGTTTGAAAGCCAAATTTGACTAATGGGATTGACAGAATTATCGATTTTGGTGAAATATGAAAACCCACGTTGAAGTGATAAAACCCAGTAGATTTGTATTAAATTTTCGACGACATATCTGTGGAAAACTGGATATTCGGCAGTTGCTGTAATGAAAAGCAAGTACATAGTGAAAATCAACTTGAGAAGACAAATTAGGTGGCCTGTCCATCAGTTTAATTCCACGTTCTAAGAAAATACTCAACGGTTTGAATGCTCATCCAGCACATTAATTATTAGTTAGTTTCATATTATTATAGTTAAAATAAAAATAAGTCTTAGTTTCTTCAATATCTCTCACGATTAGTCATACTTCTACCTATTTATATCTTGTCTAGTCAACAAGTGCTTTTTTGTTCAATTTTTTTCAGCAATCTCGAAAAATATGAGCAAGGTATCATTCGATTCGAAATAGAATGTAGATATTTTTTGAAAAAATTTAAGTTCCGCGTCGCGGGAATTGTAAAAGTTATAAACAAGTGACTGAAAGAAAAAAAAGGGGTTTGGTATTTTGCAAATTTCTCAAAAACCAATTGAGATTTTTGATATCTTAAAAAAGATTCGAGAAGAGAAGGAAATTTTATTAAAAAAAAATTCTAACTGCCGGAACTGTAGGATCAATAAATTAATTAATTTTCTCAGAGGGGTAAAAATACGGCCGAAGACGGCTAATCTGGCTTGCAATAAACACGCCCATTTAGGACACTTTAACAATAAACATTATTTAACCATATTAAATACGAAAACTAAGAAATGAAAAAATTCAGGCACTAACTGAATAGTTGAAAGAACTATAATTCGGTGGCAAAAAATTTTTATTGCGATTTTTTGATTACTTATATTATAGTTAATTAACAATTTGTTGCTGCTTGAACAAGAATATTGCAGTGTGATAACTGTTGAAATGTAAATCTGAGATTTTTTTTCTTGGAGCTACTTTTTAAAGGCTTCTAAATAAATCACCGTTGAAAAAATTTGAAAAGTTTTATTTTTCAGTGTTTTATCAATAATTCACGTAGTTGCAAAATAAAAAAAATTAATTGATAATAATTTTTTTTTTCATTTCCCCTATGAGCAACGCATTTGTTCATGAGAGTTTTTCATACAATAGGACACGAAAATTGAAATAAAAATATTTTTATGCAGCTTCCGATTATAAAAAACGGTTCTTCGAAGTTAATAAAAATAATTTTTTTTTAAATTTTGCAACTACGTAAATTGTTAATAAAAACTGACAAATTGCAATTTCTCAATTTTTTTAACATGGATCTATTTTGAAACCTTTCAAGAATATCTCCAACAAAGGAAAAAAATCTCAGACTTATAGTTAAACATTCGAAACACTTACAATTTTCATGTTCAAAAACAAAAATATTATGAATTAACAATTGCATAACTAATTGAAAAATCGTGATAAAAATCTGTTGACTCCGAATTATTGTTCATTCATCTATCCAGTAAGCGCCTCAGTTCTTTCGTACATAAATTTTTGTATTTAATATGGTTAAATAATGTTCATTGTTAAAGTGTCCAAAATGGGCTTGACTTGCCCAAGCCAGATAACCCGTTTTCATATTTTTACCCCTAAATTATACCTAAATATTGATTCTACAGTTTCGGGAGTCAAGACCTTATTATAGGAAATTTTCTCCTCCTTCTGAATAAATTAATTTAGATATCAAAAATCTCAATTGGTTTTTGAGTTATTTGCAGAAAACCAAAACCCTTTTTTTATCTTTCAGTAAATTGTTTATAACTTTCATAATTTTCGCGAACGGAACTGCATTTTTTTCAAAAAATATCTACATTCTATTCCAAATGGAATGGCAGCTTGCTCATATTTTTCCGAGACTGTTGAAAAAAGTTAAACAAAAAAGCACTTGTCAACTAGACTAATCAGGGTAAGTCTGCCGTGGAATCATTTCGATTAGAGAAGGGCGTCTCCACTCAAAAAAGTTTGGGAACCCCTGGTCTAACCCCAAGACATTACAACATTGTTATGTCTTTGATTTAGCCGTACTCATCTCACTATAATAAGATTGAGAATAAAAAAAATACCTCATACCAACACATTCATATTTCGTGAGCTACTCGTTCCCGAATTACTTACTTTTATAATAAAATCAACTGCATATTTTCGAACGTAAACAATATCATTATAAATTATCATTGGTGCGAGAACTCAAAGGAAATTCCAAAGATAATGGATCACAATGGCGCACATCCTGCCTATTTCGACAACTTCATTTTTTATTGCCAAAATGACCAGTTACTTATTTATCAGCGGCCAATTAAGTTTCATATCTGGTCATCCATCAATAATCTTTTTATTGCTTTGGAAATTAATTTCGATTGCGTGCGGTGCTTCTTATTTGATTTAGATAAGGATCCTATAGTGAGAGATCTACATACGAAGAGGTTTTCTTGTAGGTGAATACGATGACGTTGGCTATGTTCACTTCACATGCGTCATAATTTGAACACCGAATATAACAAAGAATATCATCTTATTGAAAAAGGTCAATTTTCGTGGATAGTTCTCACACTGAAATTTTCGAAATATAAAAAATCCAAAATTGACAATGAACAGTAGGTACCTCATGATAGCGGTAACTGAGAATCTTCAAACATCCCTCATATTTCCGGTTCAAACAGTTAAGGATACAAAAAGCATCATTTTTCTGATGTATAATTGAATGTTCTTCGATTAAAAGAAATCTCAATTAAGTTTGCATATAATTTTTGATAGTCAAACTCAAAATCAGTACATTTTGTCATTTTCACGTTATTGAAGGTTCTTCTTACTTACAAACTACCGTCGTTTTAAACTTGTTAATGCAGCATAACAAACCTTATCAAGCATCTGAAGAATGAAGAGGGGTAACAATATTATAGCCGAGGTTATTTGGATAAATATCCAAAAAATTATTAGTCCCTACCTGTTTGATTGAAAATATACCAATCCTTCCATATGCATTCATTGCGATGCTTTTCAATAAATTTAATATTTTACGTTTAGTTTGTGTATAATGATGTACAATAATCGGTATTATATTACGATAATGAACTTCGTAATGAACGATAATGGTAACTTCGGCATATTGAAACTTTGGTAATTAAGTGCATGACCCGAAATTTGTCAAACTAATAGCGCCACTTTTACCGCCACAATTTTTATGTAGAAATATGCGTTTTTGCAGTTATTCAGCTTTGTACATCTCTTAAACCCGTTTACTAGGGTCAAAATTTCGCATGTAAAAAAGAACACAAATATGTATTTTGGAACATCCCTACTTAGTTTCAGCCGTGTTACGATACACAAAGTGAATTCTGTACAAATCCCGAGCTAATTTATCTAGTGAGTTCTATCTATAATTAGATATATTCCAGCGAAAGCATAGAAACCCATTCATATTAGAGTTTTTGTTCGATAATCTCACTAGATGATTTAGAGTTTCGTGCTCTAATTATATCGGAATCCAATGGTATGAAGTGTTCTAACAAATATGACTTATATATTGGTTGTTTTATCTCACTCTGAACTATTTGTTTGGGAGGTGGACTCCCTCAGCTCCATTTCCGTCGCTAGTAAATTCCAGAGTTCGCTATCAGTTGGTTACTAATAGTTGTTATTAATATGCTGGTTCCTGAGAGTAATTGCGATTTCATGCTAGCTACTATTTGAATTGTGTTTTCAACATTAATTATTATCGTAGAATCATTCAGGATTAGAATTTCTTCTTGGGTGGCATGTTTCGAGCTTAGGGTCTAGCTCTCAAAAATTTTATTGGATAAAATTGGAATTTTATGGATGTGAATTAAAATTTGATTCAACTCATCGTCTTTGTCTCCAATAAAATTAATCTATATAGCTGATAAATATGAATAAATCACTTGAATATATGTATATATGGCTATATATATATATATATATATATATATATATATATATATATATATATATATATATATATATATATATATATATATATATATATATATATATATATATATATATATATATATATATATATATATATATATATATATATATATATATATATATATGTATATATATATATATATTGGTAAAAGACTTTTTCGAAACTTCTGAGAGATTAATATAGCACAATTTCAACTTTTCTATTTATATGTTTTTGGTGCAATATATGTTATATAATTTTATACCACATCATATGTGCGAGTAGATATTACAAGAATTGAAATGAAAACATGTTGAAGACAAAATCTTAAGAGTCCAACAAAATTTCAAATTATAAGTAAGAAACTTGGTTTGTGATTGTATTTGCGGTTTTTAATTTCTAAACTGAATTTTCCGAAGTATTCGTTATCTTCATCATACACGCACCGCAAAGAAATTTTCGTTTTCGATATATAATATATATATATATATATATATATATATATATATAGATATATATATATATATGAATATATATATATATATATATATATATATATATATATATATATATATATATATATATATATATATATATATATATATATATATATATATATATATATATATATATATATATATATATATATGAATATATATATATAGATATACATATATATATATATATAATATATATATATATATATATATAAAATATATATATATATATATATATATATATATATATATAGGTATATATATATATATATATATATATATATATATATATTCAACCTTCATAAAATATTATTCTACCTTTACATAAACTGCTCTTCATATCGAAGCATTCATTTTTTAAATTGATCATTTCAGTGACTTCAATATATATATATATATATATATATATATATATATATATATATATATATATATATATATATATATATATATATATATATATCCTGCATACTCACCAGAATAAATATATTCATTCAAAAACAAAGCAATGAGTTTGTATATAATTATATAAGTATACCCAAAATCATTACTAGTAAAAGTTAAATTATACGGAAACACTGTCACGTCAACACTATTAGTGCTTTGTTTTGAGTACCTTCACTCATTTACCCATCTTCCAATAAAACATAATCGGTCGAATAAAAAACTTTGATGCTACAGTAGTCCCATCACGACCTTCCTAGAGCTATTTGTTCTTCAGAAAAAGAAACACTAAACATGCCAAGTCACGCATGTCGGGACTTATCCGATGTAAGAAACTTCATTCTTTTTTCACATTACTCACCATTAACTACGCTTCCTATCACTTCGCGTATGAATGATTCGAGAAGAAGTAATCATTTAGAAATGCAGTTGTTTTGTCTTAAAATTCTATTAAGGAAAATATTGCACAAAATATCCTTATTCTGATCATTTCGATGGGAATAAAAGTTGAAGGTACTTTCAAATGAAGTCGTTTTTAGTCATTTTATCCAGAAAATAGTGAACTGTTGCATTGTACATGTACCTACATTATTTATATATATATATATATATATATATATATATATATATATATATATATATATATATATATTCCAAGAGATATCAATTATTGGTATAACAGGTTTATTTCAAACATTACATTTTAAAATTAAAATTCATAGGACGTTTCAATGGAGTTTCCATCTTCATCAGCTAAAATTTCAAAGTGTAACAGCACAGATAGTCATGGAATATATAGAAGAACTAATATTACAGGATAATAAATTCAAAATAACATTATACAAAAGATTTGTAGACGACTGTTTGCTTATTGCCAACCCCAATGAGGTAGATGAAATCTTGAAGAGCTTCAACAATATTCATCCTAAATTACAATTCACTCTCGAAGCAGAGACCAATATTTCTATTAATTCCCTAGACATGACAATAAATCGTAATAATAACAAATTAAATACGAAATGGTACACAAAAACCACAGCCACCAACCGGTTAATTGACTTCCACTCAACACACCACATCTCACATAAAAAGGCCATTGTTAGCAACGTAATATACAGAACTGTCCAACTAACATCTCCCAGATTCCGACCTGAAACACTCAAAAAAACGAAATCACTTCTGATACGCAACAACTACCCTTCGCATATAATAGACAAAAACATCAAAATCCAAGTACATGAAACCTACAATAAGGAACTAAGATTTAACACACCAGAATCTACAGATAAAAAAATATACGTACCTAGTCCATACATCATATACCTGACCACGAAAATAACCAACATTTTAAAACCGTTCAGTATACAGATAGCGCATCAACCTCAGAATCAGATAAAACAACTCTACACCAACTTAAAGAGCAAAATTCCAACAGAAAAGAAATCCCACGTAGTATACAGCGTTCCCTGCAAAGATTGCAATAAAGTATATATCGGACAAACCTCACAACGTCTACAAGATAGACTAAAAGCCCACAGATATGCCAAAACAGCGAACACTGCACTGAACAAACACAAACAATCAGAAAGACATGAATTCGATTACGATGAAACACACATACTATCGATAGAGAAAAACTTAAAATCACGCGAAATCCTTGAAATGATTTTTATACAAAAGAACCAAGACAACACAGTTAACAACAAAATAGATATAAAAGGTCTAAGTTCGATATATGCCCCATTATTGTAATACATGAGCTCTATACGCATGAACGATTATACATCGGTTAAACAGAGATTCGATAGTCAAGTAGTATTGTGACAACTACCGACGAACATTCTGGTGAGATACAATTTATTTTATTTTATTTTTGTGTATGTGTGTATATGTTTTATATTTAGGCATTTGAATTGTATTTTATCCCGAATTTTAGCTGATGAAGATGGAAACTCCATTGAAACGTCCTATGAATTTTAATTTTAAAATGTAATGTTTGAAATAAACCTGTTATACCAATAATTGATATATCTTGGAATGAATACGATAAACAGGTAAAAATCAAGAATTTAAATATATATATATATATATATATATATATATATATATATATATATATATATATATATATATATATATATATATAGGGTAGCGAGGAAGTCTGGCAAAAAGGTATTTTTTTTGAAGAAGATTGTACGTCTAATCATCAAATTTTCCTCAGAGATGGATTGTTTGAAGAAGTTATTAAGAGAATTAAGTGGTCGGCAAGATCTCCCGACTTGACTCCACTTTATAACATACATAACTGATTCAAAAACTCTCAAATGTCTTGAGATACAAACAGTTTCTCTATAAATGATAAACAATTTTATTCGAGGCTCCAAATACAGATTGTATCATTGCTAAGACACAGGTGGCCTACATTTTGAGCTCCTGTTATAAGGAAACTATTAATATTTTTGTAAGTTAGTATGAATTGAAAAATTACTTATTGTATGTCTTTGAAAATTGATTCTCTTATTTTTTTTAGTAATTTGGTACGTATTCCGTATTCTTGAAAAGAGGACAAAATCAGCTTTTCTACGATATATCACTCACCTACGGTGATATTTAAAAAAATTCAAGATGACGGCGGTACACTGAATGCTGACATCACTCTAGTTCGACAGGACCTCTAAAAAACGAAAAATACAATCCTGTGCATAACCCTAAAATTTTATATTTATAGGTTCAATCGTTTCAAAGAAACTACCTTGTTGCCAGACTTTCTCGCTACCCGGTATATGTTTATGTATATATATATATATATATATATATATACAGGGCTATTCAAATTCGAGTATATGCATGGGGATTTCGATAACGGTAAGAGATAGAGGGATGGTTAAATAGGGGCAAAGTAGCATATTTCAGAGGTCAGTTATATGGATAAAAAAAATCTGATCTAGCTCCTTTAGTTCTGGAGTTATATAGGAAAATTCGAAAATTTCGAAATCCTTTTTTTGCCTATATCTTTTTATTTAATGAATTATTTTCAAAACAATTGTCACTTTGCCATTGCCACTTTTTCTAAGCTATCTAAATATCTGAATAAAAATTATATACAGGGTGTCGTATAAATTGGGCCACCCTCAACTTTCAATTTTCAAATACGGACCTGTATTTTTTATTGCATTTTTTTAAATGCCAAGAGTCAAGTTTTATATTGACGTAGTATTTTCATCTGAATTACAGAGTGTTCTGAAAATATTGAACTATTACCAGTAAAATTTCTACATTTTTTTAAAATTCCAGCTCTAATTAAATAAATATCATAGAATAAGTTATAAAATGCCTAGGATTTGGAAGATAATCAACATTATTCGACGAAAAATGTCTTCTTCGAGAATTCATCCACATTTCAGTTCACGCAACCAATGATCAATATACGAAAATGTGAAATTTTTCCCAGTACGTACATGTATGTGCATATAATCAATGACCAAACAAAATAATCTTCCAATGGCAATCTTCATACTCGACACCAATTTGGAAATATTTCATTGTTACTTTTCGAACTACCTATATAATTATGTTTCATATTGGCGTTTTATTTTTATATAAATCATAAAGTGGTTTGTGAATACTGAACTAATACTAGTGATATCTCATCATTTTTTAATTCCATAACAACTCTAATTAACCTCAGTAGGTATGAGGAAGATCTGTTGTATGTATTCTGCTGAGAACTAACAAACATAATCTGTCACAAACATAACATTGTATTTGATCATATAGGTTTTCATATTTTATAACTTATCGCATAAGAACATGTTTAGTTATTATCTAGAATTGAAATAAGTCATTATAAGTTATCATAATCGAAATAAATGTTTGAATTGACGATCTTCTCGTTCCAGACATTTACAGAGTCGTTTTTTAAAGTTATTATTCGCTCTGAAGCTTCGGCGTAGTGATGCCAAAGCGTTCATGATTTTAATTCTTAAATCTTCTATACTTTCAATTTCGTTTTGATATATTCTATTTTTTAGTGTACCCCATAAAAAAAAGTCAAGCGGAAAGATGAAAACGTTAATCATATCTCTTTTCTGCTCTATGGGGAAACACATTTTCACTACTAACAGATTTTTCATTAAATACCAACGGTAATTTCCAAGAAACTGTCAAAAGAATGACAAGTGAGGTGAACTAAATATTTATTTTCCAAAGCATACTATGAGAATTCAAATAGTTTAATCATAATTGTTGTATATAGCAACAGTATGCCCATAAATTAGCTGAAAATGTAGATAGTTCGGAAAGTAATTAACAATGAAATATTTGCAAATTGGTGTCTGTAATATGAAGATTGGCAGTCGAACATTTTTTTGTTTGGGCAATGATTATATGCACATAAACGTACTAGGAAGAATTTCGCATTTTCGTACATTGATCATGGGTTACGTGAAGTGAAATGTGGATGAATTCTTGAAAAAGACATTTTTCGTCGAATAATGTTGATTATCTTCCAAATCCTAAAAATTTAATTAGAGCTGCAATTTTAAAAAAATGTTGAGATTTTACTGGTAATAGTTCAATATTTCCAGAACACTCTGTAATTCAGATGAAAATACTACGTCAATATAAAACATGACTCTTGGCATTCAAAAAAATGCAATAAAAAATACAGGTCCGTATTTGAAAATTGAAAGTTGAGGGTGGCCCAATTTATACGACACCCTGTATATAATTTTTATTCAGATATTTAGATAGCTTAGAAAAAGTGGCAATGGCAAAGTGACAATTGTTTTGAAAACAATTCATTAAATAAAAAGATATAGGCAAAAAAAAGGATTTAGAAATTTTCGAATTTTCCTATATAACTCCAGAACTAGAAGAGCTAGATCAAATTTTTTTTATCCATATAACTGACCTCTGAAATATGCAACTTTGCCCCCATTTAACCATCCCTCTATCTCTTACCGTTATCGAAATCCGCATGCATATACTCGAATTTGAATAGCCCTGTATATATATATATATATATATATATATATATATATATATATATATAAATATATATATATATATATATATATATATATATATATATATATATATATATATATATATATATATATATATATATATATATATATAATCTTTTGAAAATTATTAGCAATAACAGGCTTGTTGAATCTTAAAAGACTCGCTTTTATTAAAAAGTTGAATTGTCGCCACGACATTCGTGGCTTTATCAAAACTTTGAAAAAAAAAAAAAAAGTTTTGATAAAGCCACGAATGTCGTGGCGAAACGTCAACTTTTTAATAAAATCGAGTTTTTTAAGATTCAACAAGCCTGTTATTGCTAATAATTTTCAAGAGATTCGAAATAGTTCACAGGCAACAACAATTCGAATATATATATATATATATATATATATATATATATATATATATATATATATATATATATATATATATATAGATTGATTCGAATTATTGTTGCCTGTGATCTATTTTTAATCTCTTGATTATTATTAGCAATAACAGGCTGGTTGAATCTTAAAACACTCGATTTTATTAAAAAGTTGACGTTTCACTACGATATTCGTAATTGAAATTTCTTTGACATTTATTGATTTGAAAAATTTTTTGAAAAGATTCAACCAGCCTGTTATTGCTAATAATTATCAAGAGATTATATATATATATATATATATATATATATATATATATATATATATATATAATATTATATATATATATATATATATATTATATATATATATATATATATATATATATGTATATATATATATATATACATATATATATATATATATATATATATATATATATATATATATATATATATATATATATATATATATATATATATATAGATATATATATATATATATATATATATATATATATATATATATATATATATATATATATATATATGTATACATATAAATATGAGCTGAAATTGGGTGATCTAGGATGTTTTTAAAGCAGAACGAAACTACCAAAATTCAGGCAAATTCAGTAAAAATTATGTCATTTTCAACTTTTTTGTTTTTTATATCTGAACCCTGTCCAAATTTTTTATCTACAAACTTGTTCCAGACTGTAAAATATTTTGGTAAAATTCTATCAAAATAATTTATGAAATTTCGAAGTACCTAAGTAAATGACATGGAAAGAAGAAATATGTACGTATATAATATAAAATATGATCAGTTGACAAATAAAAAGCTGAACAAGATTGATTTTGAGTATATTTATGCAATTTAGAAAAACCTAATTGAATTAGATGGATATGAAATAATATATGATCAGTTTTGAGTAAGTGAAAATAATAAATTTAAAAAAAAATTTACATGATAAGTGATCAATAAATTTTAGGCACGAAGTTAAATCATTTCAAATAACCCGTTTATTGACAAATATAACGATGTATACAGGTAAGTGAAATTTTCATTGAAAATTATGATTGAGTTATTGGTAGGTCAAACATAAAAATGCAACTTCATGATAATATGATCGTCAAAGTTTCATTACTGAAAAAAACACCTGAATACCTACTGGTCTGAACAATGAAAGAAGAGTATATCGGGTAAAAAAATAATTGAGTATAATTTGAAGTGAAATATTAGATTCCATGCATCTGACAACCATGATTTCTTCTTGGAATTAAAATAACATCAGATGATGAATTAATAATACCGAATCGAATTCGTCCAATTTCTTCTTATACAACAAGAATAGTATACCGCTTCATTCTCCACATTAATTCTTAAAAAAAAGTTTGTTCAAGTCAAATAAATTATTTTATATTCTTCACAATTCCTGGTTGAAGCTATATTGTATAGAACCGTTTCTTCGGATTCATTGGTGTAGAAGGTCAAATTACTTTATATCCGCATTCATTATTTTGTAATAGAATCGCCGTTGCTTTGTTGTAAATAATTTTCGAATGTAATATTGCGTTGTTTCTTACAACTTTATTTGAGTCACTAGCAAAAGTAATGCAAAAAGTGTTTATTTCGCTCTGTGAACGATTAACTTGTTATTGAAACTTTCAAGATTTGTTATTGTTAGTACCAACAAAGAAATTTTGATTGTATGTTATCTTTTCGTTATTGAATCTGGAAATTAATCTGTGATGTTGTTATAAAAATAAGATATTTGAATACTAAATTTAAATTTCTCTGAAATGAGACTCAACTCTAAACTGAAATTCAAAGCATATAGTTGGTTAAAACACCGAGCTGAAACCTGTTCGTCATGAAAATGAATTATGACTACAGCTAAATTGAATTTACTATCTGAATACTCTGATCTACCTCTTTCTTACATATACACAAGCTAAAGTAAGACAGTAACTAGTCGAAGAAAAGCCATTCTGTAAATTTTTATTCAATGAAGTTGTGCACGTTACTTCAGTCTTTTTCATGAACTGAGATTTGTGCTCCTGTATCATAATAACTTTATTGATACCTATGAATATAATATATATATATATATATATATATATATATATATATATATATATATATATATTTATATATATATATATATATATATACATATATATACATATATAGGTCGATTTTTATTAAAAAGTTGACGTTTCGCCACGACATTCGTGGCTTTATCAAAACTTTTGATAAAGCCACGAATGTCGTGGCGAAACGTCAACTTTTTAATGAAATCGAGTTTTTTGAGATTCACCAAGCCTGTTATTGCTAATAATTATCAAAAAGTTATATATATTTATATATATATATATATATATATATATATATATATATATATATATATATATATATATATATATATATATATATATATATATATATATATATATATATATATATATATATATATATATATATATATATATATATATATATATATATATATATATATATATATTTACAGGGTGTCCCACCGGGAAAGAACGCGATCTGTATATGGAAAACTACACATAGGAAATTTTTGAAGATTTGACAGTTTACTAATGTTGATAGGGGCAACTCGACTAAAATATTTTCAAGATGGTGGCACTTCCGGTTATACCGGAAGTAGATAACAACTTGCATATTTTAAATTGGATACCCTATATACTAATACATTTTTAGATTCTACGCAAGATTCTAGGCAGATTTCATGTATTATGTCCTATATCTAAGTCTAAGAGTTTTCGACATATTTAGGTTTTCATGTCAAAAATGACGATTGCAAGCCATAATATAATTATCAAGTGTTCCTATAAGGATTCTCGTATTACTTACTTTGGTGTAGATTCCTTATTGAAAAAGACTTGCTTTAATATATTTTGTATAGTATTTGGATAACTAAACATAAAGGGTGTTCGAAAAAAAAGATCTAAAATGAGATTGAGAAAACTGACAAAAATCAATTTTCTCAAATGGAAACCCCCCAGTTTTTTATTTTGTAGTATTTAGCATTTAAGAAGAAAGTAACTTTGTATAAAGTTATCTATACCTAAAATTTGAAGTTTTCGAAATATTGCCAATTTAATATTTTTATATGGCGATTTTGCATTTAATCGTTAAACAATTAGATCTAGGATAGCCACGATCGTATTTAACATTTCAAATCATCGTAATGGCACCCCGGTTAAATTAAACAAACGAAGATTATTTAAACTTATTTATTATTTATGGACAATGTGATAAATTATTTCAAGAACATGTGATACATGTGCGACCCGATATCCTCTTGAACAAAAACCATCACCTAATACTGAAACGAATTATAGAAAACTTCAAGAATTTTGGATCCGTAAAGGTATAAGTGTACAAAAAGAAACCAGTTGTTAACAATGAAAATATTGAAATAGCAATTTTGGGATATTTTGAAGCACATCCAACAAAACCTTCAAGGCAGATAGCATTAGAATCAGGCTTATCTAAATCGTCAGTACTAAGAATTTTACGGAAACACAAATATCATCCCTATGCTATCCATATTTTCATTAGTGCAGCATTTAAATGAAAATGATTTGGATAAGCCTTAAAAGTTCAAATAATTTTCGTTTGTATAATTTAACCGGAGTGCCATTACGATGATTTGAAATGTCAAATACGATCGTGGCTATCGTAGATCTAATTGTTTAACGATTAAATGCAAAATCGCCATATAAAAATATTAAATTGGCAATATTTCGAAAACTTCAGATTTTAGGTATAGATAACTTCATTCAAAGTTACCTTCTTTTTAAATGCTAAATACTACAAAATAAGAAAAAAGGGGGGTTTCCATTTGAAAAAATTGATTTTTGTCATTTTTCTCAATCTCATTTTAGATCTTTTTTTTCGAACACCCTGTATGTTTAGTTATCCAAATACTATACAAATTCTATTGAAGCAAGTCTTTTTCAATAAGGAATCTACCCCAAAGTAAGTAATACGGTAATCGTTATAGGAACAATTGATGATTATATTATGGCTTGCAATCGTCATTTTTGACATAAAAACCTAAATATGTCGAAAACGCTTAGACTTAGATATAGGACATTATAAATAAAATCTGCCTAGAATCTTGCGTGGAATCTAAAAATGTATTAATATATAGGGTATCCAATTTAAAATAAGCAAGTTGGTATCTACTTCCGGTATAACCGGAAGTGCCACCATCTTGAAAATATTTTAGTCTAGTTGCCCCTATCAACATTAGTAAACTGTCAAATTTTCAAAAGTTTCCTATGTGTAGTTTTCCATATACAGATCGCGTTCTTTCCCGGAGGGACACCGTGTATATATATATATATATATATATATATATATATATATATATATATATATATATATATATATATATATATTCATATATATATATATATATATATATATATATATATATATATATATATATTTATATATATATATATATATATATATATATATATAGAAAAAGAGATATATAAATTGATATATATAAATATATATATATATATATATATATATATATATATATATATATATATATATATATATATATATATACATGCAAGTTGACTAGACAATGAAGCAATTTAACGAAAAAATATAAATGTAAAATTTGATAGTAAAGTATTATTTTATTTCTGGTTCTATCCTTATCTGTTGTGTGTTCATGAACTTGCAGCTATGCGAACCAATATCGTTATTCAAGTTTCAATTAATTTCCGTAACATTTTGATTTTGATATCCTTACAGACAATAGCAATTGCTTCTTCTGTGTAGTTAGGAAACTTGTCTCATATTCTACCACGTCCAATTTTGAGATATGCGTCTCTGCACACGTTCTCTTCGAATCATCACTAGAGGAAATTTCGCGAAATACATCATGTTATACACGTAGGCATCATGTATTCAATCCGCCCTCCGAGAAAATAAAACTACAGTCAAACTATCGATCCATGGAATAATGCAATTACCCAGTTCATTCCTCTGTCTATGTAGGGGCAGACAACATACGAGGATGATGAGCAAGTATTGAGATTTATGTATCTATCGCTACAGCACGATTGGAATAAATTTAGCACAATCTACGAAAATGGAAGAACGGTGTCGACAAGAGTACAACACTGTATCCTTGCTCTCTTATTTCAATTTCCAAACGATGAGAGAGAGCTTTCAAGGATATCGATTTAGAAGAAATGTTGGGAAAATAATACTTTGCTCTATTATACGGGTAGCTCGACTGCTTGTTATTTCTCAATAAAACAAACAATCCGCGAGAAAATTTAAAGGTTTATCTTGGAGTTCAAATTCACAGAGACTCAAACATAAATAAGTATCAGCTTGTTATTGCATTGTTCCGGATATTCTGGAATATGCATTTCTGGTTTCTTCTTTTATCAGAATATATTCTTTGTGATATATGAATCTATGAAATTTTCCTAGTTTTATTCAACTCACTATTTGAAGTCAATATTAAATTTTATTAAAATCTGGTAATTTTATTTTGAATATAATTCAATATTGAACTTCTCGATTTATGACAATTAATCTCGAATGGAATTATTTCGTATCCTCGGATATTCTTGAGTTCAATTGGGACAGAAATAATTCAGGAGACTTTCTTCTGCAAAAATAGTAAAAAAAAATTTTTTGATATTGTACTCATATTTGAAATAATCTATTTCCCAGTCCTGCTAATTCCTTTGTTTGTTCTAACCAAGATATGTAAATGCTTTAACGAAAAGATGAAACACCTAAAATTTTGTAACTAAATTATTTACGTTCATCAAATTCCTTCATGAACATATAAACTATATCCCGATAATGAAAAAAACGTCAAGAGAACAAATCTTTTTCGAAATATCAAATATGCCAATACTTCGGAAATTCCAGTACCTATCGATTTCCTCTGAAATTTCACTTCTCGTTTCATCATAACTCCATGCATTTTTTTATTTTGAGAATTACTCTTAGAGCCCTTTCAGACTAGGATACTGTATCCGAGATACTATATGCGAGATACAGAATTTAGGCCAGATACAGTCAAGATACTTTTGTTAGAATATAGTTTTGTAAATAAATTTTATCAGTACAATATCAGTGCTGTACGGTGCTTTTTATGAAATGGACATTGAAGAGTGCGCTATGCTGTGGTATATCATATTTCTGGACCCTAACTACAGTGCACCATGTATAATTTATTTCCGTAACTTACAATTTACTTGATAGTTTGCGAACAGTGACTAGATAGTAGTGCACTGATTAATACAAATTAAACAACAATCCGCTTATCTAAAGGATTTTCACTGCAATTCGTAAAAACTTAAAAGCAATATAAATTAACGAATAAACTCATTATTCATCGCTAATAAACAATATTATTGAAATATTTCATTCAATTTTTGTTATCCATCTTGAGATGATTATTGTAAAAATCAGTAAGCTTTCGACAAATAATCGTCTTGTTTCGAGAATTTTTAATAATATAATAATTTGAATTATTTAGCTAATGAATTTATGCATTCCTTTTTGAATGCATTGTATAATTACTTTTATAAATATACCTACCATATTCATTTTGTTGAACAAATGTCATTTCTTCAAAATTTTCACACATCTGTTTGGTAATTTCCACCCAACATTTTTGTTTTATATTTCTGTCGAAATGATTTTCATTACTTGTATCCCATATACAAGAATTCGGTTCTACCAAACTTATAAATTTCTCGTTATCAAAAACTTTATTCTCCATGGTACAATCGAAAAACCGTTCTATTCCACTTCACTTCTACTAATAAATAATGAAAATATTGTACACCTATGCTATTGTGTTTTTTGAATCGCAAAAGTATGCAAGTCTGAACAGGTCCATAAGCCACAATGATAATTCGGTATCCCGGATTCGGATACTGTCGCCGGCGGCTGAATGACCGAGATTCAGAAATTTAGAATCGCGATACGGTATGCTGTGCTGAATGCAGTGTGAAAACGTACATATAAACGCATGTATTTTCTGTATCTGGGATACGCGTATCTCGGATACAGTATCCAAGTCTGAAAGGGCTCCGGTATCGCTAGTCAGTTTGGTACAAGTATATGTATTTGTGAAAACATAAATTGAGGGCCAGTAATGAAAAAATCAAATCTTAAAATATTTGATCGAAATATTGGTTAATTTGTTATTGAATAGTTGATGGAATCCGTCGTTACTACGTGATAATTTAACATGATGAACAAAAACTGAATTTGAATTTACTACGTTTATTATCACAAAAATACTTTGAAAAATATAACACTGCCATTGCAATGTCGCATCATCGGGCATACATAATTATAGATTTGCGCTTACGAGTAGGAAAGAATTATTGCAGGTACCTAAATAGACAAGAGGAACACATTTCAAGAAGGGCTAATGGAAGTGGATTTCCCAAATTGGTACAATAAAATGTTTTTAGAAAAGTCGTTATTGTTTGAATACATTAAATATGGGAGAATATATCAAGTCAATCTGGTCGTTCAGCAAGATATCTTTTGCATTATGATTGAGTTTAAAAATTTCTAATGATTCTAAGTTTGGTTCGTTTTTTTATGTATAATTTGAAAATTATCTATTTGTGGAAATGGGTGGAGGTTTTCACGGCAATGATTTGAAAACGTTGAATCCGTTTTATTCTTCAAAAGAGATTGTTGGTGCTCTTTAAATCTTGGCTTGAACGTTCGACCAGTTTGTCTTATATACACTCCTTTATATACAGGACAAATCAACTTATAAACTCTTGAACTTTCAAATTTTGAAGTGATATCAATTTGTTATTGTTATTTTAGTGAAAACATCAGTTAGGTTTTTCCTATATTCTTCGTCTTGCTGAGTATTTTCTATTTTTAGTCACACTGACTCCCTTTGATCTTAAAATTTTTCTCACCAGTGGGAACGTGTTCCAGTTTCATGAAATTTTTCAGTATTAGTTCGAGAAGATTATTAATGATGTCACTTAATGAAATATTCTAGTTGTGTCCTCCTAACTTCTTGGGAAATTCAAGAATTTATCGTTTTTAATCAAAATTTCATTAAAATATCTAGTGCTTTTCGCGAACACAAGCTTTAAGCATATAAATTATGAATTTTGTTCAATAAATTATAATGAGATATTCGTTTTTCATAATCCCCACATAGAAACCAATATTTACAAGTGCCTAATTGATATTTGTTTTTAATTCTATACTGACAACTTGGCCTTTTGATACTTTTTATTTATATTCACTTCATGATAAAATAAGAATGTAATCCTTGACATTCATTTTCTCTAGTTCCGAAGTTCAAGATACTGTCATGAATTTTGGAGATCAATCGTTTCGCAAATTTCATAGTAGACAAAAAATTATACATGAGCCGATGTTTCCGATATCATTTCGTTCATAGTAGAGTAAAAAAAAAATCATATTCAGTTCCATGTTTTGAAGCTAGGGAACAAGGAAATGTAATTTCAATTAATACATTCTGAGTATCTATGAATTATTACACATTGGAGTTTACAGAACCAAGATCTTTTCTTTTACGTTGCTTGCGGTAGGAGTTCACTTGTAGAAATCGTCACGTAATGATTGACAAATTGTATGAAAATTCTTCGGAATACAGCATTAAATGGTTGTCGGCACACTGTCAGAGTTGATATTGAATAGGTCTTAAATTATAACGTTGACGAGATGCAATAATTTCGGACTTCCACAGAATATATATATATATATATATATATATATATATATATATATATATATATATATATATATATATATATATATATATATATATATATATATATATATATAATCTCTTGATAATTATTAGCAATAACAGGCTTGTTGAATGAAAAGTTTTGATAAAGCCACTGTAATGCCTGGTCCTGGGTGCTAAATGAAACACAGGTTCATACTATACTTTCTATATTTAATTGTATAGTATTATAGGATATCGGCTTAGTGCTAACCCCTCGGGCAGCGTGACGAGTCTATACCTCAGTCTTACTTCTTACGTTCTTATCTCTCCGATCTTCCATCGGGTCTTATATGTAATGTTTATACAATAACTGCTGAATGTGCGACCTTGGCCAGGCACGTTCCGTTTACAACAATATATCTATAACTAAACATTCTTGTTAACTATGTAGTAACGAATCGAGACACTGACCTACTTATCTACTCACCACACCTCTCGGGCTAATTGAAAGAATTTTATTGAGGTCACTCGAGAAAATTCTGTCTCGTTTAAATGTATGATAATTTAAAATTTTCCTTTCAATTTCCTATGCATGGTTTAATTACCATATCCCTTCCTGGAGGTGTGCTGGAAGTAGTTATAATTACAATGACAATTTTTAAAACAATTTATTCTACGTATAATTTTTATACGCGCTGTCTAACGTCCCTATACTCTCGTGATGATACGCCATATTTTTGATATATTACTAATTATTTCATTTCAGCCATAGTACTCTATATAAATTACCTTTTACTTTAATTTGTGGACTCTTTTCATTTATCTCATTTATCAATTAATATAACCCATCTATATGTAACCACGATACCAACCATAACTCAATATATATAAATATATATATATTCACAATAATAATAACTAAGGTCCCTAAAACTGATTATATTCACTTTCCTTCATAATAATTGATAGCTAATAATTCCATTCATCTCTACAGATAGCTTCTAAAATTCACAACTTTTCGTCTCGCGTAAATGCCGATCGAATATTTAGATTCTGTAGAGTGTTGCAACATTAGTACAACACTATTCCTCCACAAAAATTTATATATACTCATCTAATATATTTATTTCTTCATTTCTCATTACCATATCCATCTTCACTTAAGAAGTGGTCGCTATCTATATATAGCATACAAAAAAAATATATGTTTCATTTCATTTTTACCAACGATTCCATCTCGTAATTACAGTAAAAATTCATTATTTATGAAAACATAATTCATTAGCAGGGGGCATAATCCATCCCCTGAGCGTCATATACGCATTCTCCTTAATAAAATTGCTCTCTCCATTAAATAATTGAACATTATCTATACCACACTAATTTGGAAACTATAATCAGTCTTAGCAGTACCTATATTTGATAATGGGCTCAAAGTTTAAACTTTATTAAAAACAATATTTAAATTTTCATATTTTTGTCCCTTCTGACAACTTCAAATATTCGAGCTTCATCGAGTATAAGTTAATTTTCTTATTTGCGTATCATCAAGTGAGCAACGGTTTACAATTTCTTCAAAAAAAATTCTATGACTTTTATAAATAACAATTTTGATGCGTAATATCAGCAATTCCATTTTAGAGACAAAACTTGATTACAAGATTACTTTCACTTTTTTTCAATTACAACAAGAAAACTAGCAGGATCGCCATGTAATGCCTGGTCCTGGGTGCTAAATGAAACACAGGTTCATACTATACTTTCTATATTTAATTGTATAGTATTATAGGATATCGGCTTAGTGCTAACCCCTCGGGCAGCGTGACGAGTCTATACCTCAGTCTTACTTCTTACGTTCTTATCTCTCCGATCTTCCATCGGGTCTTATATGTAATGTTTATACAATAACTGCTGAATGTGCGACCTTGGCCAGGCACGTTCCGTTTACAACAATATATCTATAACTAAACATTCTTGTTTACTATGTAGTAACGAATCGAGACACTGACCTACTTATCTACTCACCACACCACGAATGTCGTGGCGAAACGTCAACTTTTTAATAAAATCAAGTTTTTTGAGATTCAACAAGCCTGTTATTGCTAATAATTATCAAGAGATTAGAAAAAGTTCACAGGCAACAACAATTCGAATGAATAATATATATATATATATATATATATATATTTATTTATATAATATATATATATATATATATATTTATATATATATAATTATATATATATATATCTATATATATATATATATATATATATATATATATATATATATATATATATATATATATAATATATATATATATATATATATATATATATATATATATATAATATATATATATATATATATATATCTAATATACATATATATATATATATATATATATATATATATATATATATATATATATATATATATATATATATATCTAATATATAAAATTCTCGTGTCACGGTGTTAGAAGTTAAACTCCTCCGAAATGGCTGGACTGATTCTCATGAAATTTTGTGTGCATATCGGGTAGATCTGAGAATCGGCTAACATCCCCTTTAATGTTAAGGGCGGTCCACCTCTCAATTTTAAAATTTTGTTTTTCAGACAAAATTTTCTGTTCTATTTTTTTTATGATACAGCATTCAAAAATACATACAACCCTAAATCTTCACTCCTCTACGATCAACCCCTATTTTTTATTTGTTAAACTCCTCCGAAATGGCTCGACCGATTTCTCATAAAATTTTGTGTGCATATCGGTAAAGTCTGAGAATCGGACAAACTCTATTTTTCATCCCCCTAAATGTTGAGGGTCCACCCCCCAATTTTGTTTTTTCAGACAAAATTTTCTGTTTTTTTTATGATATAGCATTTAAAAGTACATACAACCCTAAATTTTCAACCCTCTACGATTAACTCCAATTTTTCATTTGTTAATTATTAACTTCAGTTTTTTTGGCAAGATTTTCATTTTATGTCATATTCATATAACTGCCAATTTTTTACCCTTCCACGATCAATCCCTACTTTTCCATCGCGATTTTCATTTTGCTTTATTTTATCCATCGAAAATAACAATAGTGTGTCTGAGAATAGGTCGTAATATATTTTTCATACCCCTAAGTGATTAGGGTGGTTAAGCACAAACATTTTTATTAATTTTTTGGAAATAAAATTTTATTTTTATTTTTTTATGATGTTGCTTCAAAAAATACATACAACTCTAAATTTTCACGCTTCTCTCAATAACCTATATTTTTTAATAGCCTTTTAATAATTCAAACGTTTTCCGGGTCAGATAGTTTGATAGGTAGATATAATGATAGATAGATATAGAGATAGATAATTATCTAGATAGATAGATAGATAGATAGATAGTTAGATAGATAGAGATACATCGGCAGATAGATAAATAGATAGAAAGATAATTTATATGACATAACAACGTTTGCCGGGTCAGATAGATTGATAATATATATATATATATATATATATATATATATATATATATATATATATATATATATATATATATATATATATATATATATATATATATATTATATATATATATATATATATTTATATATATATATATATTATATATATATATATATATATATATTATATATATATATATATATATATATATATATATTATATATATATATATATATATATATATATATATATATATATATATATATATATATTTATATAGTTTTTTACAGCATTGTTGACCGTCTCTCGCATCCTTTTTTCCATGCCTCCCTATCCTGCTCATCTTCCTCTTCTAATTCCCTCCTCACCTTGTCCTTTCTTGTTTATTTTAACCACTCTTCTGGTGGTCTTCGCGCTTTCGCCGGAATTGTGGTTGCGATTTTAGTGTCCATTTGGACCATCGATCATCTTCCATGCGTCTCACGTGTCCATACCATTTCAGTCTCAAATTCCTCCGTTATAGGTGTTTCTGCTGCCATTCTCCGTCTTATTGTTCGTGATTCTTTGCAACCTTGACACCCTACAGCTCATTCGTAAGAAGTCCAGTTCGGCAGCTTCTAACCTTTGGCTGTCCCTTTTTGTTACCTCCCATGTCTCTGAGCCGTATAATAGTATACTTTGTACAACAAATTCATATATTCTTTTTTTGTTTGTTTTTGGATATTGCTTGACCACAGAAGGGAGTTTAGTTTATTTTTTGCTTGTTTTCCCTGATTAATGCGATGGGTTATTTATTTTTTGCTGGATCCTTTATTTGTTATTTTCATTCCTAAGTAGTGTTGACAAGATTGAATTACATTTCCCTCTATTTCTAGATCAAGCTGGGGGGAATTAATTGACAGATACTTAGTTCTCTAGAAGTTTATCTTAAGGCCTGCATCTTTGTAGGTTTCGAATATTTTTCGCACAGAAAACTTATAATAATCACAGCACATAAAACATATCATTTCCTAGTCTGGCAGTCTGAACGATACAAACTTGAGTAAAGTTCATTCTATTAATAGAAAAAATTAATGTAACTTTATAAAGAAATAAAAAATAACTTTTCACAGGTTGAAATAAAATCTATTTCATTTCGTCATAATATTCACTTCATCTCGAACGAAATAATGTTATTAAAAAACAATCAATTTATACTAAAAGTTGAACCTAACAGAGGGGCTCCTAGAGAAACTAAATAACAATAAGCAATTCATCCAGAGTTATTGGTAGGTACACTGAACAGGTTAAGGAGAGGAGAAGAGTTTACTTCAATCTGGTCGTTAACTAGGCTTCCGGAATTTTTATATTTAATGTAATATATTATAATTTTGATTAAAGGTATGGTTCTATTGAATAACATGGCACGCATAATTAGAGTCAGTTTTCTACTCATTATAGCTACGTTGGTGTTCGTATATTCGAGTTTTGAAATTTCTAATTGTCCTGTATAGAATCTTTCACAATCGTTACAGTTGAGTCTATAAACACCAGTATTTAATTTAAAATTTTCAATGGAATTTTTGTGTCTGATAA
Organism: Cynegetis impunctata; assembly: GCA_030704885.1. Lineage (NCBI taxonomy): Eukaryota > Metazoa > Arthropoda > Insecta > Coleoptera > Coccinellidae > Cynegetis > Cynegetis impunctata. The sequence continues at coordinate 846,541 of JARQZK010002186.1, forward strand.
TATTATGTTTAGTAGTGGATAAAAGGTTCAACTCAACGTTATAACTATCAATCTTCATTGACTAAAGTGTTTTGTACTACATAATTCGGTATCTTAATACGGATAAAATAAGTGAGTATACGTTTTCTGAAACTCTAAAGATATTGGCGATTATTATGGGTAGGTATCATGGGGCTATCCAGACGGGTGTTAAAACAATATTGAGGGCTGAAAATATAAAACGTTTTGAAAACTTTATCAAAACTTCAGGAATACCACATGGAATATTCCAGCATCCTCGCTCACGATGCAAATATATGATAAAACATGAAAACATAGTCTGAAATACATGTGGTAACAAGGAATTAATAATAGTTCACTCCATCACTGAGAAGTCTGATATTGTAATTAAGTTCATGCTGAAATGAAATTAATCTTATAATATCATAACTATCCTATATAATATAAAATAGATATTCAGATTCTAATAGGGACTTTTTGGGTCCTTCTTGGTGCTATAATCACACCGTAAAATGAATTCGTGATTTTATACGCAATAATATCAGATGATTTGAAAAAATAATTTATGCAGCATGAACATTTGCAGGAAGAAATCTAGAAGCGCAAAGCTGTCCACTAAATATTTCAACATATGAAAAATTTTGAACTTTTTCATATGTAGCATAGTACACATACACCGATATCATTTCAGGAGATCGCGTCACAAACGCTAGTGCCTACTAATCTGCCATCAGTTTACACATAACGTAAGCAATTCACTTCTTGTTTACTTAAAATAAAGATGACGAGTCAGGATCATCCCCTTAAAAATATACTCAACACAACTTATCTCTTCGGAAACTACCTGGTTCTATCTAAAACTCGCAACCTCCGAAACATATCCTCACCATATTTCCCATATTACGTAAATTACCAATCTCACTAATCTTCTAGTACCTGTACATACAACAGTACCCTCCGATCTGGCTGATAGAGTTTCTCCCGACAACTCAGCAATATCCTGTCTGTCTCTAGCTATCCAGTGAATACTGGGATAGAACCATACCCCGAAAAATATCCTCCACATATCTCCCCTCTTTCATGAATACCATAATCGCAGTCATCCTTAAGCACTTGTATATACTACAGTGTTCTCTGATTTGGCTGAGAGAGTTTCTCTCCAACGCTCAAATATATCTTGCCATCCTCTACTTAATAGGCGAATATTGGATCAGTATAATCTTCTGAAAAATATCTCCTCAGCATATCTTCTCTTGCATAAAGCATCCATTTTCACCTACCTTTAGGCCCTCGTACAAGGATACAAGAGTACTCTTGCTGAAAGAGTTTATCTCTATAACTGAGGAATATCTTGCTTTTTTCTATTCACTAGATACTGGGATAATGTAATTGTCTAAATAATATCCCCAGCATATCTCCACCCTTCCATAAATCACCAATTTCACGCATCCTTAAGCACTTGTACATACATAAAACAGTATCCTTTACTCTGCCTGAAAGATTTTCACCCTACAATTAGAAACATCTTGCCTTATTCTACTTACTTGGCGAATATTGGACCAGCATCATCCTCCCGAAAATATTCACCCACATATTTTTAAATTCATGAATCTCTCAGTCTCACTTCATCTACAGATACTATAGACACATTCTTCCTTCCTCTACTTACTACGCGAATACTAGACCAGAGTCAACCTCTGAAAAAAATTCCCACTAAATCTCCTCTCATTCAAAAATCATTCAGTCTCATATGTCCTCAAATGCTTGTTTATACAAGTAGATTCTCTGATATGCCTGAAAGAGTTTTTTTTCCCACAACTCAGAAATATTCTAGGCCACTACTTTCCATCGGAGAATATCTTCACCACATCACTCTTTTATTCTAGTCTTGCCTATCTTCATGGACTTATAAATAAAAGTGTTTACTCGGTGTTAGTTCCTCCCAACTAGTCGCTTCTCTTTCATATATATGATGAATAAATGGAAATTGCTCTTTTCCTTCACATTTTCTTACTGATTACAAAAACCAATATTGTGTTCGTTGTACCACGATTAAAATGATGAGAACTTATATTATATAAAAGAAGTTCAATAGCTATTTTAGTTTTTCTTTACTTGAGAGAGAGTACATACGGATATAAGATAATGAAGACGCTGTTGAATTTTATTGATTTTGCCCTCATATAAGTCAATAGAATGGTACTTCATTTAGGCACTAATTTTGAAAACAAAGAGGATTGTAGAGAGTAGGTAAGTATTCTTATATTATGCAATATTGAAAATATAAAGCTTTGTATACCCATTTTATGGCACTCTATCATTAGAATGAAGAATCTATTTAATTCTAAATCAATCATATAAGTAACTATAGATTCACTGATAGTAACTTGAGACTAGCATATGTATAATACTTATCTTGTCAATTATAACAATTACACTCGAACTTATGTAGAGTATAAATTTCGAATACATAATATAGAATGTTTTGGGATACCTAATGACAGAGAGAGAGAGAGTTTCCTCGTATAATTTCGATAATATCTGATTATACATAGAGTAGCTCTACCGATCGAAAACCAACAGGACCGTCAAATTTTGACGTTCATCAACTGTTCAAAAATGAGTCGATTCGGAGATTTTTACTTAATTTACTAAATAAATAATCGTATCAAATACAATACGTACTTCAAAATAAAACGGTTATACAACAAATAAAACGGTTATACATCTCAAACTTTCTGCATAATTACAAATCGTGTCAGTTTGACATTCAGATTATTCAATTGTGAAATTGAAAAATCGTTATATCAAAACTATGGCGATGTATTGTGATGATTCGAAAAACAAAACTCGTAGCTGGTGAAGTGAAAATAATCCGAAATATATTATTATTCGAACATATAAAATATGAAGAAAAAATTATGTGGCAGATGATTCAGTAGCAGAAACGTAAGTTCAAAATATGTATTAGTTAGAAAGATTATAAAATTCGACTTCAAGGACTATCTGCTTCGGAATATTTGAAGAATTTATGAATTATTTGAGATAGTTTGTTGTGGAGTCAATGAAATTTTTGTTGAGAATTCATAATTGACTGATTGTTAGGAACTAATTATCATATTGAACTAAATAAACATTCAGTTAGTGTTCAAGATAGACAAACTTGTTTACTCCGGAATATTCGGGAATCGACCCTTGTTGACGCATAATTTGCATTAAATAAAATATAGGTCCAATCAGAAGTGGATGATGGAAATAATGTTATTTCGGTCCTGTAGTGAGATTTATTATACAATATTGAGATATCGTCAAAATGATCTTTCTTTCGAGACGAGATGACACATGAAGATATGCCATTGAAATATTTGGATTTTGGATTCAGCAGCATCTCAAAAGCACTCAAATTAATCCTCATATTCGATTGATGGCAATATAAGTATAATTTGCAAAAATATGTATATATTATATATATATATATATACTATATATATATATTATATATATATATATATATATATACTATATATATATATTATATATATATATATATATATATATATATATATATATATAAATATATTCTATATATATATAAATAATATATATATATATATATATATATATATTTATATATACATATATATGTATATTATAAATAATAATATTATATATATATATATATATTTATATATACATATATATATGTATATATAAATTATATACAATATATACATAATATATATATATTATATATAATATATATTATAATATATATATATATATATATATATATATATATATATATATATCAGGGGCGGCTATTCGAAGGCGGCTATGGAGGCTAAGCCGCCTCCTCAATAATATTCCGAGTATGACTACTATATTATATTGAATAGTCAGCATTCAGCATATTCATATTAACCAAAATCATATTATTTTATGCACCTACCTTCATTTCAACCTACATTATATAATATAATTTATTAATTACGATAGAAGCTATTTTGACTGTCAAACTGACACTCTTTGTAATTATGCAACAAGTTATCAATGTATAGCCTGATTATTTTGTAGTACTTATAGTATTACTACTGAATATATTCGAAGACATTATTTTTGTAGATGGCATAACTAATCGTTGTGGCAACAATTTTTAATCCTTGCAAAGAACAGAAATGATCTCAAAACCCTTATAGATAATTAATAGCTTTTGCAATTGAAAGCTAATTGCACGTGTTTCATTTCTCCCTCAAGTAAGTGTGAGGAGAGTGGGCTTTGAGTTTTGGCGATGAACACCTTCAGCCAGATCAGAGGATACACTTGTATGTACAAGTGCATTTAGGATGGGTGAGGCAGAACAATTATGAAAGAGGGGCAGTGTGAGTAGGGTTCAGATGATAATAATCCCAACAATGGCCTTGTGAGTTAGCAAACAGTGACTTACTGATGAAGCCACGAAGAAACATCTGAAAAAAAAAATCATGCCAGACCAGTCGACTCCAGACTTCGAACCCGGGACCTCCCGAATACTAGTCATCATACCCAAGTACTTGGCTAACTAACTCTGTCTAGGAGAATTCATGGAATCAACAGTTATGTAGAAAGAATCATAGCTATACTCCAATCTATCATTGTATAATCGTAGGATACATTAGCTATCTCGAGGATTAAAATTAAACAGCTTTCTGTATAAGCCTAACTATAATTCATGAAATATGCAATACATCACACAATATTGAGTCATGAATATCAATTTCCACGACAAACTAATTCGTATTTTAGCAAACTGAGATAAACCAAATACATCATACATATCTACATTCTGAAAAATACATAAAGTTAATGTAGTAAAGAGAAATGATTCCAATTACAAAAAAATTCATTTAATTAAAATATATATTAAAGATACGAATAACATTATACATAGCAGGAAACTTCAATAAACTGTAGAAATTTTTAAAATAAATTCCTTTTTTGAAATACATACAAGGATCACAAGCTTCTTACTTGATCAACTTCATTAGTGTCACTGTTATTTACCATTAATTTTCTGATGTATTTTAGAGCCACTGATGGATTTAATAGTTCCAAATGAGGAATAACTTGATTAGAATGCGATGTCGCTCTGAAGATAAGAACAGGTACGGATCAAAGAATTTCAAAGCTTGTGACGCATATGAGTAATTATAAGTGTTATTCATTTTATATTCTTGAAATCTTTGATATGTTGGACGATGTGAGGGATGGTCGTTTTTGAAGAATTTATTCAATGTTTTATTATCTCGCTAAGGAAAAAGGTTCAGATTGAAATATTCTCCATTAATTAATAAATAAAATCCTAAGTGAACATTTGGAACTACTTTATTCAAAGCAGATGAATAAAGTGTTTTTGTTTTTGATGATTATTTTAGAAAAAAAATTTTTTCAAAAGACTCAAAGTAGGTACCTATTTTTTCTTGATTTCTTGTTGCCATGTCAACAAAGCCTTTTAGTGTTGATCCCCACTCGTATTTATCGTCTCTATTAAGGATCAGCTTATTTTTTTATATTTAGTAGATCTGACAGGATTTAATTTTTCATTAAAAGCTAGTACCTACTCGTAGTTAGATGACATAACCAGGCTTCATATTATCCATTAATCAATGAAAAATATGCGATCTTAAGATGGTGAACAAATTTACGAAAAAAAGGTGAAGGAAACCAGAAAATATAATGATTCAAAGCAAAATGAAAAACTAGTTTTCTTCTCGATTATTATGCACCTGACAAGTATATGTTTCTAAATTAAAGATTTACTATTTTTAATATATTGTGGAAAGACTATTTTAAACAACGTTCTTTCTATATATCAATTTACCATGAACCATTAATTTTCCAATTTCAATAATTTTTCAAATAGTATAATCAATAAAAAGCGTATGTTATGATCAACTATCGTTACTCTCAAATATAAATTAGTA
>JARQZK010002186.1:857500-880000 GCA_030704885.1 Cynegetis impunctata
TGTCGTCAGCAAATAGTATTGCTGTATCTATATATATATATATATATATATATATATATATATATATATATATATATATATATATATATATATATATATATATATATATATATATATGTTTCATTTATCGTTTTGGGGCTGTCAAAAATTTTGGCTTGCCAAAATACGTAGAAGAGAGTGGTGGTAAAGTGCGACAGTAGAAATTCGTAGCAAAAAATGTAAAAATTAATTAATTATAAAAGATACAACTGAACTTCAGCTTTGTTGGACTTCTTGGTAGAAGTCTGGAGCGAAAAAAATGTTATGTGAAGAAATTTTTCTTCTCCACAACCCCTTCAAATTCTGAAGGGCTGAAAATATATATGTGAATTGAAATAACGTTAGCGATATGTCCATTTGGGGTTTCAAATTTTTTTCCACCGCTTCATAAAGAAATTTCATTATTTTAACTATCTACAAATACTGTATAGTACGCAACCAATCCCGAAATGAATGCGTGATTGTCAATAGAATATAGTTAGTTGTTTTATTATTTTTGACTTGCTAAATTATTCAAATTTTTTTCTTTTCGGTCACACTTACACTAATATAAATAGGAAATTACTCGAATGAAAACTGCTCGCTTTCACGAAATAGAGAAATCAAACAGAGCAAAGAAGATCTCTCTCAACACAAAACAACATAAAATTAATGAGCTTAACGTCACCTGGTGGTCTGGTCAGTCTAGCTATTCGAATAGACTCAAATTTTAAATATTTGCATATTAAGTATTTACTACTAGATATCGAGTTCAAGGAGCAACTTACAGGCGCCTAGTCTTGTGGAAACTGGTTCTTTAATTTATTGATTTTGTGGTCTAGCCGTAACTACGACGCGTGTGAAAGGAAACAAGTGAATATCTTGTGATTAAACAAATATTTGGACTTAACCAGCTTACCTTCTGTAGAACAGATATTTGTACAGATAGTACATTCATTTTATTAGTCTTCCTTCTAGTTCTTCCTAAGTGACACTTTTTAAACTTTCAGAAAATTCATGTAATCGAAACTTAACCTAAAAACTAAGATTCATCATATTTTCAGAATGTGTTTTTTTCCTACATATTAAGTTTCATTAATTCAACTTAAATTATTAATAATCAATAATACAACTAGTATTAATCTCTTAGGAATGTGATAAAACGAAAGGGAAGATCACGTGTTTTATTCCTCGCCAAAGTATATGCTGAAAAGGCAGGCTGGTTGAGTTATTGGGATGAACTTCTTCATACAGATCTACACTTGTATGTAAAATTGCGTTAAGTATGGGTAAGATCGAATAATTTATGAAAGAGAGAAGAGGTGATGTGAGATTCAGGGATTCAGAAGATGAATTTAGCCCAGCATTCGTCTTTGTACGTTTGCAAGCAGTGACTTATCTACTCCATGAGAGAATTTCTGAAAAATACTTATGGAAATCCATAGTTTGAACTCAAGACCTTCCGAATGCAAGCCAGCAAGCTTTACTACTCTACTAACAAGCTAGGTATAAATGTGTTAGTAAGTTAGTATACTTCATGGTACTGGAAAAGCAAAATTAGAATATAGTTATCAAAAGAGTATAGAAATTTATTTGCACGGACGTAAACCATCATTTATAATAGTATTTTAGAGTTACATATACACCTTCTTAGGTTATTTTATATATACGTAGAAGCTGATTCATTCACATAAATCAAACGGTTTTGAATTCGCTGTACAAACATGACTTTGAAGCGTTCACGACATAATACAAAACAGAATTTTCAAGAAAATATGTTTACCAATTGTTAGTATGCAACAATATATTCAAATTTTGCTGCAGTTTTGTAGCAATAAATAACAAGAAAACTTCAGTTGAATATTACTCAAATTAGTGATAACAGTCGCCTTTTGTTGGAAGTCGAAAAAATAATAATACAGCCTGAAATTCCTCATAAAGACTGTAGGGAAAAATAACATTGTTAAACGAACCGTTCTCAAATACTAAGTTTGCCAACTACTCTTAGGCACGGTATTAAAAAAAACTTTTCGAATCATGGTGTGGCTGTATAGGTGCATATCCCCAAAATTCTTGAAATTTCATCATAAATATTGCGGGGTAGCAAAAAATAAACTGAATTTTCACAAGTCCGCTTTCTTAACATCGAATCAATCAACGTACCAAATTCCAACCCTTTAACTCAACCAGCAGAAGCTATGAAGGTCCTCAAATCCTCAAACCCACGAAAAAACAAGACGTTTCTTCATAAAAGTTAAGTCGTTGAGATAAAAGAATGTATGCTGCCTAAAGGCACTTCCTTAGCATGAACTCAATACATGTACACATATTCAAAATTCAACTGAATTTAGTGGGGGTTTAGGAGTGCAATAATGCTCCAAGAACTAGTTCATTATTGGATATTTATATTGTAGATACATGTCATATGCACAGGTTTGACAATACCAATATTTTTACTGAAATGTCCAAAATTTTCATTTCCAGAAAATATGTCAAAATGTAGAGGAAAATATATATCAGACATTAAAATAATTTAGAAAATCGTGATACAGGAGGTCTAAAACGGATATATACGAAAACCAGTCCCCCACCTCTCTGTTGACTCTCGATACAGTACAATAATTAATAGTCTATTAATTTCAGGAATTGTAAGACACAAAATAGTCTTTCCACTTGAATGAACATGTGGTCTATCAGAGGAAGCCATATATTTAAAATGATTTTTTCATTTTCACTAATCCGAGTGAACCGTTCCTTCGTGAATACTGAAATAAAGTGTATGTAATTACTAGGTCACATCATGTGCAAATTTTAGCATTTCCATCGTGTTTTAAAGCATTCTAATTACCTTATAAATCGTTCTGCTCCGTAAAACGTGAAAGACATTAAAAAAGGGTTAATTTCGTGGATGACGAATTGTAAAACTTATATTCTAAAATATCAGAAAATGTCCTTGAAATTGTCAGATACTTAAATTTCCTCAGTTAGTCATGTCAATGAAATGAACTTCTATGATATCATTTTGTTTTGAGTAGTTGTTAAAACTTATAATATCTAGAGTAAAGATATAATTCAATCCGACAATAAGAATGAAGGCGCAGCTGGTCTCCTGACGTTGATTTTAAGTGAATATAACCCAATGTGTCACCAAGAGAAGTATATACTGTATAAGATAACATGTTCCTGGGATATTTCTTTCATTAACTACTACTTTATACTTACTATAAAATACTTCGGACAGGTATTTGTATAAATCATCAATGAACAAACTGATTAAGTATAACTTTACGAAAGTTTAAACCCTGCAAATCAAAAATAATGAAACTATTCCATATTTATTTCTGCAATATTTTTGTGTTCATTTGAATATTATATAGTTACTTTGTGAATCGCAAAATATTCACTATAAGAGAGGAAATGATGGGGACTTGATCTATTTGACATTATTTGTATGCCGATTTTTTTCTGAATTTCGTTCACAACAGATTTTTCAGAATTTATTTCTAAAATAGTCACTTCCACTATGAATATATTATTTCGTGAGTTATTCAATTTACAGAAAAGCTTGCTTTTCATAACAGAAGTAGTAGGTAATTATATTATGGAATAAAAATGAGAAAAGTTTATTCCGTTCGAAGTATGGTAAACGAATTGAATGATAAATTGTCGATTTTCAGTTGTGAACTAGATACCTCTGATGATATTTTGATTGCACACAATTAAAAATATATATAATTACTAAATTTATTTCTTCTGAACCTGAAATTTAATACACTTCAAACTATAGTTCTAACATCAATCATACCAATATAAAATGATGTGCCCGCTTCAGATCCATATAACAAAGTATAGGTATATGTTATTCAATGTAATTATTTAGTTCATTTCTTGACGAACTAACAGCATCCATTTCTTGGAATATTTTCATTTTCTGTCGTGTTTTCCCAGAAAATAATACACTATACAAAATGAGCTACAATGCGGTTGGCAGAATGGAACTCTCAAAATTTGTGTAGACTAAGTTAATATTTAAGGATTTTTAAACATAAGAGAAGGGAGTAGCAGGAAGATTCATGAATGGTAAAATATGTGGAAAGTCATTATAAACAACATAGACTTCTAGGGACATTTTGAGGGTAATAAAGGATTTTGACTGGCCCTCCAATTAAGCTAGAGGATTGAAAATGTGGAAGTGGATTGAGCTGAAATAAGAGGTTTACCTTTTAATGGTATGAGTTTTTTCTCTAATCGCCGAGAAGTTTCTTGTTTATCATGGAGGTTTTGCACAACTCCATAGTCTCTGCAGGTATACTCACAGAGTTGAAATTTGAAGGTAGGTGAAGTTCATATCGTGGAAGTGCCTTTTGATTGTTTCAACTATTTCTTTCAACCGTGTCCATTAGAGACTACATCTTTTTTCCTCGATTTCAAGGTTATGCTGACCTCCACAGATAATACCGATTGATTTAGAGGATTCAAATTTCGTTCGGAGATAGATTTGATGTTAGGGAAGTCCCTCTGGATGGTTTTAACTATCTTCCTCAACCACCTCTATTCAAGTGTAAACATTTTATGTTTTTTCATGGGCTTCAACTCTTTAAGGCCGAAATTATTTGTTAGTAAAAATTGATTCAACAATTGAATAAATTCAGTTAATAGGTTATAACCAACCTCCCTTTTGATAGATATTTATGCCCTAGCTAGCAGGGAGATTGGTTAAACATTTATGGGTTCTGGGTTGTTCTCAGGAATGATAACAAAGTAGGTCAAATGAAGGTATTTACTGTTTTCTTTCACTTTTACATAAGACTTAGCTTTTTTTGTCTGTTTTATTTAATGTTTCCTCGACGATGGAGATTCCTCTTTGGATGGATTGTGCTCTTGACTTCTGCCCTTTTTTGTAACTAGGTTCCTGGTAGCTCCAGATAACGTGGATTTCAAACTTCAGATAATATGGCTTTTAGCTCTAACCAAGGTTAAACTCCAGACCAAGTGGCTAAAATAATTCGGGGCAATTCAACATTCAGATTTATCTCAAGCAAATATGCAACATTAAACTGAACATAATATATGACCATGTGAAATGTGCCATCGTTAACCTACAAAAATCTTGTGTTAAATTGAGAGAATGAAACAAGCAAATGAATTAGAAATATTTTAAATTAAGAAATGTGAGATGATTATTTCAATATAGAAATATAAATAATTTTAATGTAGATAAATGAAAAAAATATGAAATGGCGGAAAAATTAAATAAGGAATCAATTCAGATTTTTAAGATAATGCATTAATACGGAATAGTTATATTTCTTCTCATAACTTACCGTCTATCAGACGCCACAGATACTTAATAAATTTAATAAACCTTAATACAGTATTCGTTTACTAGGTATGAATATAATTTTACTCTAACTTAACACTTCAACAGACACTTGTCGAAAGAGAGCGATGTTCTCCGTGCTACGTGCAAAATAAGACCCTGTCTAGATACTCTCGTTCTACGCAACTCATTAATCATAGAGGAAACAAAAGTGACGTATCGGTTATAGATAGCGTTAATCACGGTACCTATTTCAGTGCAGAATGCAGTGGCTGCAGTTAAGTGGAGAATTTACACGTTACAAGGTATTGCTCTCTGAAGTGCATATTGACTATTTATTTGCGTTTTTAATTGCTTGGTAATTAGATGTCCCCATTGTGTGGATACCAGGTCTAAAAACTTGTCATGAATAACTAAATTGTTATAAAAGTTATATTTTCCACAATATCATATAATAATTATAATGATTATTTTTTTGTGAAATTCTACTGTATAGAAACATGTCGATCGGACTTTCTATATTGTCTCGTATTGCTGATCCGAATACTACATCAAACTGTTTTAGATTGTGTAGACAGTTTGTAGCAGATTTTGTTCACGAAGTTTTTTTACAATCACTTGAGCTCGAATAACTGGAAGAGGTGTTTCTTCGTCGCTATCTCAATACAAATTTTCCTTATTATCGTGTTCGGGCTCATTGTAATCATCTGCAAAAATAATGGGCATTGATTCAATGTAAAAAATTTCGGAATTTTCAAATGCGTCGGAATTTTGCCTTTCTTCAATGGCATCGCCCGAAACCCCTAGCTCGCTATTATCGCCATCAGGAAGCTCCTTGATGAGATTGAACTTAACTATCTGAATTCATCCCAGCTTATTGTTTATAAATATCGCGCCTTCTCCCTACAATATAGATAACTAAGTAAGTTCCTATTGTCTCCATAGAGAAGCCATCACATATTTCCCAGAAAAATCCATATTTTTTTGTGCTTTCAATGACTCACCATATTATAAATCTATAATGCAACGCACCCAAGAAACAAAAAATTAAACACTTGGCTGCCATTCCTATAAAATATTTATTTTATTACTGTGAACGAATCGCTCCCGAACACCTTCGAAGGAAAGTGCGAACACCCAATAGCACTGGATTTAAATGCCACACAACCACCTCAATGATTTTTGTAGTGGTGGAAGTACATCTGAGGCACACGTCATCGAAAGTGCGCTGCTCTACGCAAAGGCACTAATGCCCGAATTCACCAACGAGATGTAAGGAAATTCCTAACTAAGTAATTCCTACGATAGGAAATACCTAAATCCGATACTTACCTCAATCGGATTTCACCAACCTAAGAAATTCTTAGTTAAGAAATGCCTCGTTAAAAACTTGATTTGGAAAGTTTTGTACATATAATTGGTACCACTGTTTAATACTATACTGTAAATTTGACAAAGGATAGTAAGAAGAGAAAAAATGATAGAAATATAATACTTTTATTATATCAATTTAAGGTTAAGCATTTCCTAAATACTCTAGGCAGACCTAACGTTAGGTATTTCCTATCGTCTTTAGGCATAACTTAACGCGTGGTTAAACGCAAATTGCACTTAGGAATTCTTAAATCGGATTTAACTATTGCCTAACTTTAGGAATTAGTTGGTGAAATCGGGTATAGGAAGTTCAGAATAAATTTATTTTCAAGTGGCGTCAACGCGGGGACTCTAGTCCGCAAAGGCTTAAGGTTTTGCTCACCTACACAGCTTCTACAGATTAAGTTAGAGGGTTCGAAATTTCGTACGCAGTTTGAGTCCTTTTGTTAGTTTAAACTATTCTCATTAACGGCCATTATTTAAGTGTAGAAACTTCATATTTATTTGTCGTTTTGGAGGTTTTGTTCACCTCAATAGTCCATCTGAATCGATTTGAACGGTTTAGATTTTCATGTGAAAAAAGAATAAGAATTAGGAAAAAATACGATAATTTTTTATTTGTTACATGTTTAAACAATTTTTTTTAATGATTGTCGAAAAGAAGAAAAAGACGGAATTTTGATGAATCATATAAATATTCAGATAAACGTTCAATTGTTTCATTAAAACTAGTGATTAATAAGTATTTGAATAATACACTGAACATTTATGTTTATAGCATAAGTATATGTAATTTGATATTGTTGAATAAAATGAATATTAATGAAAATAATATTTCGACTTCGAATGTGTATGTTTGTGAGAGGCATTAACTGAAACAGTAACCGAGAAAGCACTGAAAAAAATTCTTCCAGCAATTTCTGTGTCAGATAAAATAATTACGGAGCCCAAAGTAGTTTCTCCACCGCAATAATTATTCGATATTTATTGTGCAATATTCTCATAAAGTCGCATTAAGAAGCGAGTGAAAGCAAATTTTTTCCCAAGCGAACCGGCCGAATGAGGAGACTTTTAAATGGGTTGCACCTGCTGTCTAAGAATTCAGTTCATTTACTTCAAAGCAAAGTACCAAGGAGATTTCGAAACACTCCGTTGAAGACCCGTTTCGAGGTGACAACTACACAACGGGTTATTAAAGTTTACGATTTTATGACCGTTAAGAGTAGATAATTTTCTTGTACTTTTCTAATGGGCGAATGAAACTTACCAGGCAGTGAAGATTTGATAAATATTCCTACTTCGTAATATATGAATTTAGTGATTAATATATTATTGATTGCAATTTCGACATAATCCTGGAAAAACATATTTTAATATTTATTTAGAGAAAAGGCATTTTCAAATTAGACACAAATATTCATGATATAATAATAAATATACTTCAAAATTATTTCGGGTTACTAGCCTATTATCTAAAGTCTTTTCCTAGACTTTACTACTTTCTTGGTATTTATATATTATCCTAACTAAGTACCCAGAATTCGAATTTATATTTTAAGGAATCGTTGAAATTGTCGTTCAAGAGGTATAATAAATTTCAAATTGTGGTTATTATCGCTGATTTTAATATTAGCGACATATTGAATATTAACTGCTCACTAGGAATGAATGATTTCTAGTGGTGTGCTTCTGATATTTCTACTGCTTCAAGAAGGCCCGATTCATTTCCTTTTCAGTTATATTATATCCCATAAAATACTTATTATTTCAGTGTACCGAAGGAAAGCAGTCAGGTGAGGGAGTATTTTACCCATCCGTTTTAGTCCTCTCAGACCACGATTTTCGAAAAAGATTTTATGTCTGATATATATATATATATATATATATATATATATATATATATATATATATATATATATATCTATACACGGTGTCTCATTTAAAAGTGTTCACCCTCAATAACTCAACAACGAATCAGAATTTGTGAAAACATTCAAACAGGTCGATTTTTGATGTCAGGAAGACATGATCCAGGAGGATATGATCCGGGATACAAAGCTTTCTTCTACTAGCAACCCCCTGGAGAGGGTTGCAACCCCATCAGGAATTTGAATAGGGAAAGTGGGTAGTTTTGTAGCACAAATATATGCATGGATTAAAATTTGTATGAACCTGCAGTTTGTGTTCTATGAAGTGAATGTTCACAAAGTTACAGGGTGTTTTTTTATGGAATTATGGTACCGATAAAACTAAAAGAAACAGAGATGTTCTAATTGATCGTTATTTAATTTCTATTGAAAGAAAAATATTTTTAACGAACAGTATAAGTAAAAATTCACGGCAAAGTGCTCGCCATTAGATTGCATGCAGCGATACAATCGTTCTTCAAAATTATTTCGTACATGCTGTAGCATTTCGGGAGTAATGTTACGACATTCTGCCACAATTCGTGCTCTAAGGTCGTCTAAATCTACAACTCTGGTTTTATAAACCTGTGATTTCAAGTGGCCCCAGAGAAAAAAATCTAGCGGTGTTAGATCCGGCGATCGCGCAGTTCACTCCACTGGGCCCCTTCGACTACTTTTCGATTCGGTTTGCTATAAGCTTGATTTTTCAAAATATAATTCGAACCGTCAGACTCGCATCTCGACGAAATGCAATTTGCGCGAAAAACAAAACTTAAGTGATGGAGCTCTGCTACTCAGACGGTCTTTTTAACTCAATATAATTTGCGGCAGATCGGGCCAACTTAAAAAAATTGAAATGTTTCATTTCTTCTGAGAGTATGTGTAAGGAAAGGGAACTACTTTCGTTATGAGGATGAACTCCCTCAGCCAGATCAGAGAAAACACTTGTTTGTACAAGTGCATTCAATATGGGGAATCCGGATTATGGAAGAGAGGACGTGAAGTAGGGTTCAGAGGATAAATACTCACCCAGAATTCACCTTAAAAGTTTACAAGCAGTCACCCACTTCCTTCATGAGAAAAACTCATGGCAGAACAGTCGATCCCAGGGTTTGAACACAGGACCTCCCGTACAATAGTCAGCGTACTTGAACACTTGGCTAACTAGCTCTGTAACTTAACACCATAAGTACGTAAAGGAAAATTGTTATTTTATTTTTGGTAAATGATACGGATAGATGGAAAAATTAGTTCTTGAATTACTAGAAATATCAGAAGCCCACCACTGGAAAACTGTCATTTTTAATGACCAGTTGATAGAACACTGCTGTTACAGTCAGCGATAAGAACCACACTGTAAAATTTAACAGGCTTCTTAAAAGGCCATTTTCATGGTTTCACAAAATATGAGTACGAATTCTGAGGACGTCAGAATGATATATAAAGACCAAACTTGATATAGTAGTTCAGTCTCGAAATTAACTTTTGCTAATTAGTTAGTAACCTGAAACAACTGTAAAGTGTTCAATTTCAAAGTACCTTCTCTTTGAATGAAAAATAATATATTATATATTACAATTGATTAAAGTTGTATGTATACTTTTTTTATATCAGAAGGGGGCATATCGAATCTAATAATCAGAGAGTATTTAAGAAAATACCACTAATATTTGGACTATAACCATCATTTCGCAATAGTCTCTATTCATCAGATGCGACTAAATTATTTAGTCCGAATCCAACAATAATGAGCTACTTTGAAAAGTGCGTCATGCATTGTAATTTAAATTCCTTTGAAATCTTTTATTATCAGTGTTTTATTATGAATATGATATTGAATTTTTCATCTCAACTTTGACAAAAAACTGCTCCGACGAAATATTAAAATTATTACTTCATGAGTTCGATAGATGGTAGATAAGTATCTATCGGATTCCCTAATTGATTATTTGCATACTTCATCTGGGTAGATTTTTGCTGAAGTTGTGATGAAAAATTCCACAAGTTTATAATAAAATCCTCAAGGGATACTTCAGTAGCGCATTAACTTTTAGTTTGATGTAAGGAAATATGCAGCAAGGATATCGGGTCTTGCTCCATAATAACAATGTATATAGACGCTAAAAATGCTGGTATGGCTGATGCAATATTAATTAAAATACTTTCATGTTCAGTAAATGTAATCCCCTCAATTTGACATTTGACCCAAGAAATGACATTCTTCTTGCTGAAGATATTTGCAATAGTAAAATATATATCATATAAGTCGAAGTGATTTTTACAATATAGTAGAATTTGCTATATGTCGCTTGAAGCAAATTATGAGAGGGTACACGTCCCTCCTCTTTAAAAAAAAAAAATATATAGTGAATCAGAAATATTTCATGTATCGGATTTTTGCAACTTTCAAATTTTTTATTTTTTTCTCGTTTGACTAGTGTTTTATATAGCACTGAATTCTTAAATACACTTTAACCATATTCAGTCCAAATATCGAAATTAATGAATCTACTCAAATAAACACCGATTGCTTCTACTCGTTTATATTATAAATATATATATATATATATATATATATATATATATATATATATATATATATATATATATACATATATATATATATATATATATATAATATATATATATATATATATATATATATATATATATATATATATATATATATATATATATATATATATAAAATATATATATATATATATATATATATATATATATATATATATATATATATATATATATATATATATATATATATATATATATATATATATATATATATATATATATATATATATATATATATATATATATATATTTTATTTTCTAAACTACTACTTTTTCAAACCTGGTATATTTAACTTAGTATTTTTCTTCCATATGTCTTATTTTATTTTAAATAAATATCCACGCTTTGGTTTCGCAGTCTTCCAGTTTGCTGACTGTTTGGTAGAGATGCAGGTACTAGTAGTATTTCCCCCGTAAATATATATAAATGTGTGTGTGTGTGTGTGAATATAATATACATTGATTTCGGAAGGTTTTCAGAAAAAAAATCGAAATATAGGTACATATCAAAGTATCAAGTCATCAAATAAAATATGAATATGAAGTGCCCCTACCTAGACATGTCGTTGGGCTCTTTCTCAATGATCCAAGTAAGGATCAAGTTTTGCGATTGCCTGGAATTTGGAAATGGTCGTCTTTTTACACGAAATGCTTACGTGCCATGCTTTCTGCCTTAATGACCGTAGGAATGCTGAAATGCATTTTTCATCGGACGTTCCCCACACGGAGAACTCATTTAATAGGTACATATATGAAAGGATTTAAGGAAAATTCCATAAAAGTAATTTGGATTATTCTATATAAGACTATATATATATATATATATATATATATATATATATACATATATTCAATATATTCATTCATTTATTCAATATAATACCATGACAATAATTTGCATTTCCTAAATTAATGAAACAATTTCTTCAAAACATGAAAGACCTAGCAATAAAATTCTCTAAGAGATTAAACATTAGAACAGTTCGACAATCGATTTCTTTCGAAGAAGTGAGTAGATCAAATATGCAACCAAGTGTGAAACGATTTCCGCCAGCTATCTCTCAACTGAATGGCTCATAAATTATGCAGCTATGGAAATAATGAAATTTTGGTCATTTATTTTCACTGGAATTTATTCCAATGAATCTTAGATCAATTTTATTCATATATTGAACAGAAAAACTTTGAGTATTATTCAATTATGAATCGATGGGTATTATCTAGAGAAATATTCAATAATACCAACCTTATTCCCGAACATAGAAAATCATTTCTTTTCACGAATCATCGTGAATTTTTTTAGTTTTATATTGCTTAGAGTTTTTGCACTTCATTGCGTGAACAAAAAAAGAGCAGTTCTAATATGCTGCGTATAGTGAATCAGAAATATTTCATGTATCGGATTTTTGCAATTTTCAAATTTTTTATTTTTTTCTCGTTTGACTAGTGTTTTATATAGCACTGAATTCTTAAATACACTTTAACCATATTCAGTCCAAATAACGAAATTAATGATTCTACTCAAATAAACACCGATTGTCAACTCTC
This sequence comes from Cynegetis impunctata, assembly GCA_030704885.1. Taxonomy (NCBI): domain Eukaryota; kingdom Metazoa; phylum Arthropoda; class Insecta; order Coleoptera; family Coccinellidae; genus Cynegetis; species Cynegetis impunctata. The sequence goes on from JARQZK010002186.1 coordinate 870,260, forward strand.
TGACTAAATTTGGGATGGAAGGGCATATATGTGCAAAAATTTTACAAAAATGGTTTTTTCATTCCATTATGCCTCCAAAATATTTTTCATAATTGATTTCGTATCATGCACCTTTTAGCTACTCCTTTTTCCGAATGTTGACTGAATTTACTCTAATTTCGACAGCTCGGTTCTGCCTCAAAAATAACCGCGAATACAATTTTCAACGCATTAAGTCTGATTTGGACCAAAATGTAATGGAAAATAAATTATGAAAAAAAAATATTTATATATACCTATATATATATATATATATATATATATATATATATATATATATATATATAGATATATATATATATATATATATATATATATATATATATATATATATATATATATATATATATATATATATATATATATATATATATATATATATATATATATATATATATATATATATATATATATATATATATATATATATATATATATATATATATATGTACGTATATGTCTATATATAGAAGTATATGTACTTTTGTATGTAATAAAAGCTGGATAGATTTGATGGTTATTTCAATTTCGATTTTTACGAAATTGTATTTTACATTTTATTTTTCATTTATACAAATCGAAATAACCTATTATTATTGTTTCAAATTGAATAGTTTCATCTCATTACATCATGCAATTAAAATATTGGTTTCGTTCTCTCACACAAGACACATTGGAGTGTTTGCCCAACTACTTCAAAGAAAAATTGAAGAAGTTTTAAATTATGTTTTCCAACTGAATACCTATAAACGCACATATTTTCTACACAATCAGTAGAAACAATCCTTATTTAGTAACAGAAAACATCACTGAACAGAAAGGCGGAATTAAAATGAAAAATATAATAATATGAGCTAGCGAAAAAGACGTTATGACTCTAAAATCTATAGAATAATTTTCATACAATGCTGTCCTTGCATGAATTCAATAACGTTATACTTAACATCAAAATAAAACTGAAAAAGGCTACAATAAATACTCTTGATCCTAATGGATTTCAATGTTTTGATCAACTGACATTTCTTCAACTGGTGTTGAATTTTTCATCAACCCATAGAAGTGTTTTCTACATCAGTCTATCTGCAGAATATTTTGAATACATAAATTAGAAGAAATTCTTTTGTCTGAGTTTATTGCATAAATAAATAATAACAAAAGGACCTACACTCACTCTGAAGATCTGAGAAATACATAGTAAGAATTTTCTTCCACGTTTTCCATGCTAAAAGTTGCACGTGCCTGAATTCTGTTAGTAGCATTGTCACTCTGGAATGTTAGCATATACAAAATTATTTCATTTTATTTCTAGATATTTTATATTCTTGGAGAGAACCTTTGAATTTCAAAAACGTCAAGAGCATTGGCAGTTGACATTCCATCTGAAATTCATAATCTCTAAAGGCATTCTTTGCGAATTGATATAGTTCCGTACACACACACACACACACACACACACACACACACACACACACACATATATATATATATATATATATATATATATATATATATATATATATATATATATATATATATATATATATATATATATATATATATATATATATATATATATATATATATATATATATATATATATATATATATATATATATATATATATATATATATATATATATATATATATATATATATATATATATATAGAGAGAGAGAGAGAGAGATATACATATATAACGTAAATTCAATAATTTATCAGCAACAATAGGAGTTAAAAGGCATTAAAAAAAAATTTATCATAAAACTGTTGAATTAAGGACAATAAACATAATTATAACTAGCCCATAACATCATTTACTATAAAAAAAATTGATTCTACTTTACCAAACCTTCGAAATGTGAATAACCATGTTTAATATAATTGATAGTTAATGTATTCGATGGTTTTTATTAAATTTGTGATTAACGGAAAATCTAAGTCTCTTTCTTACTATGACTGAGAAAAAATAAGCAAATGAATATTTTTGACATTGTATGGTTTTTAAAATAGTAGGCAGTTAAACAAAGGAAGGGGCACTTCGTATTTTGAGCTTAATAAATAGAAAGCTCACTAATAACATTAAAATATTCTAGAAAACATCAAACGATGGGGAAATCCTTACATTGGTCATTGAAAAAATTGACTTATTATTTTCATTATGTTTATATATTTCTGTAGATTCTACAGTACTTATTCATATCTAGAAATGTGTGACCTGAATCTAAGAAGTGTTTTGCGAATTTTAAATTTTCTTTATTTAATCTGAAAAGGGGTTGATGCTTTTTAAATCTAGTGTCAACATTTTGGCATGCTTGCCCTATGTAACAGCTATTACACTCATTACAAGTAAGCTTATAATTTCCTGAGTTTTTATCAGTTATAGTTTTATCTTTAGCATTAAAAAATAATCGGGAGTTTTTCCGTGAGTGTAAGATTTCAATTTAAATTAATAACCAAATATAACCACACTACAAATCACAAAAACCAACATCATTAAATTATTTTGGTTCAATTCAAAACAAAGTCGTACCAATAATCTTCAAAAATAATATAAAGGTTGCCTTCAAACCTTCACAAAATAAAACTCAATTATCTTATGATATTGAAGATAAAACTATATCTGATGAAAAATCAGGAGTTTATAAGCTTACTTGTAATAACTGTGTAATGGTTTATACATGAAAAAATCAGGCAGAAATTTTGCTTCTTGATTTACAGATCATCAACATTCTTTGAAATTAAATTCAGAAAACTCAAATTTTGAGAAATAATTCCTAGAATCAGGTCACACATTTGCAGACAGAAATCATATAAAAATTGACATACAGCTCCAAGAAGTGAAAATCTGAATATCTTAGAATTTATGAAAATATATAAATATGATGCAAATACCTCAGTCTTTTTGTTAAATAACCAAACAGACGAACGGAATTCCACATCGTTTGATGTTTTCTAGAATAATTCAATATTAGTAGTAATCAGTTTATTCATTCAGCTTAAAATTCCCAGTAATAATCTTTAAACCCCATCCTTTGTATACCTATCTTCTATTATTTGAACTATACAATGCGAATTCAATATGGTACATGTAATTTTTATATAAATAAGTATATACCTTATATTATATTATTATAACGAAACAAGACTATTACATTGATACAACAATGGATAGTAACTTGCCATCTTGAATTTTATGTAATTCATTAACACAGGCAGAAACAATTTGGTTATCTACATTAAGTAGTTGGCAGTTAAATGTCCATTTGTTTGAAAATTAATATTACTATGAAATTGCATTCCCAAACATTTAAATGAAAAAGGTGATACAACACAAAAAATATTGTTTCGCGTTTATAGTTAAAATGTATTATCACAAAGTAACGGACAAATCCATCCCATTACATTGAGTTAAAATTTAGCATTACCTACTTATATTTCTCCATATCATATTTTCGATTTTAAAGTTTTCAATTGTCATACTTTGTTCATATTATTTTGAGGAGTATTTTGTTTACTGAGTAGTTTTTGTGCATTCTACTTTTCTTGTAAATCTTGTGAAACTTGTCTTCCATATAATTTTCACAAACGATACAATGGATGTTATAAACAGTATTTTATTACAGGTGTTACAGTTTTAAATTTAGTTTGATTTTGTTTGATTCGATTATGTGTTAAATGAGCTAATATTTATGTATATGGTTCAGAATATGTGCTATCTTGCTGAACAGTTCTGGCAAAGGTATAATTATGAACACAATTATCTTAATTTTGTCTTTTCAATCATATATATATATATATATATATATATATATATATATATATATATATATATATATATATATATATATATATATATATATATATATGTATGTATGTATATATCTTTATATATATGTATTGAGAATTATATAGGTTCAAGAGGGACAATGATTTAGGGTACCACATATGACAACATAACATACTGTTGTTTCCCTAGATCTTACGTTATTGATAAGAATTTTTTAACTTTTTTTAACACCACTACTTGAACAAATACATGATTCATTATTAACTTATTGATCTGAGAAAGTTTCAAAAACTAAGCAATATTATTTTATTTTATTATAATAACTAATTATTATAAAAATTTGTGTAATCATCTCGTGACTTATGAACTTGAATACAGATCATGTGTTATATTCATTACTACCCATATTTTCAAGTTTCTGAAGGTGAAGTATTGTAACATATAAACACGCATTAAGTCCAATGAAATTCAAGGCCTACAGGCTAACCGTTAGTAGCTATATCGGCATGCCCATAAATTAGTACCAATATGTGTACACTTCGTACCAGGATTGTAGTTCGGTACATTCAATGCAGGATCGTATCTAGGTACACCTACACCATTTAAATGGAAAATTTCGACATTAGAAATTTTGCTTCGGTATTGTACACAAGTATATTGGAACTCCAGGTTCAATGGCAATATATTTATTACAAGTGTGGCTATTCGGCATGCAGTATTATTTTCTAGGTAAAACAGAACTATAAAAGTAAGATAAAAATCCAATTGTAGGGTAGCCGAAATGTCAGAAAGTTTTCAAATTTATTGCGTATGATGTCTAGATCGAATGTTGACAACATATCGGAGAGTCATTTTCCTAGAGCACTTTCGGAAATTTGGGAGGAGAAAATGGTTTTTTATTACAGTCTAGACCTGTGTCGATCGATCGTTTGTCGAGACCCGGGTCGATCATGACCCATTCGTATGGTGATCGGGTTAAAAAGATTCGATAATTTCGATCATTTGGGTCGCAGGTCGCAGTTCCTTTGTAACGAATGACGAATGCTGAACCGGTGAACCGGGTAGAATATATATTAATAAGATAACCTACATGAGTGAAAAACAACATGAAAGTGTTAAAAAGGGAAATAACTAATAGTTTTTAATATCAAAAATGATAATTTACTCCAAATTGTGATTAAGAAATAAAGCTAGAGAGGCTCTTTTCGGTTTTAAAGAGCTTCTTTTATTATAGATAGACGCTTCATTAAGGTATATAAATGTGGATAGAGGAGACGACGTTAATATCAACTAAGTTCACTAAAACACGCAAGCAACACCTGAATATGAAATCACGTGTCGCGGGTCATACCTATATATGTCACTGATTCGATCTCAAACTGAATTCGATCTCGATCACGACGCGATAGAGTTCGCGACCCAAAAGACAGAGAGATCGACAGTACATATATCAGCATGTCACTGATTCGATCTTAAACTGAATTCGATCTCGATCAAGACGCGATCGATCGAGTTCGCGACCCAAAAGACTGAGAGATCGACAGGTCGCGACTCTTCTACGCGAGCGTTCCTGAAAAAATCGGTTCCTTTTGGATTACGTGTCAAAATTCAAAACAACACGGGAAAGAGTGCGATGAATGAAAGCATGTAAACGATTGTATCAGCAAGCAATTAGTTATATACTGTTGTGTAGAAACATATGAAAATAAAGTGCAATTTGGTTAGTCTTGTCAAGTAAATCGGGATCGGGTTAAATAAGATCGGGTCTTTTAGAAATTCGTGATTCGATCACTCGTGTATAGGTTGCGATCGAATCAAAAAGATTCGATCAATCACGATCGACACAGGTCTACTACAGTCATCTCAAATTGAGAAAGATTGTGAAAATTGTGGTGACGATAGGAAGTTACCTACCTTTTCCGCCGCGCCCATTTGTATGTAGAAATTCCATGTATGTGATTTTACAGCCTCTACTCATTGATCACGAAAGTTGTAACTTTATGTAAAACGTGACTGAAAGTAGAAATAATTTGACATTCATACAAATATATCCGCATGTAGGAAAGTGAATATGGGTATATTATTCACTCATCAATTATGTGAATGTTGATGACTGTGTATATGGGATTTTATGAAAAGAATTTCCGTGAATGCCAAGGAACTATGTAGCAAGAAATAGCAAGAAGATCGTTATTCTATTTATTCTGCAAAATATTTTAGAGGTGAAAATTCTTATTAATACTTTTTGAGAATAATACTTGTGAATTAAGAGAGAGAGAGAGAGAGAGAGATATTTATTCCACAAAATCACAATATACAGAACAAAGCATATAAAAATTCAATAAAATACACAGCGACTTTAGCCTAAGCGTTGGAAATAACAAAAAAAAAGAGAAAAAAAAAGTTTTAGTTAAAATTCGTCAGAAAGAATTCTGAGATATCATAAAAAACATACTGATATAGAAGTTGTTTAATTTTTCTTTTAAATTTTTTGTTTGTTAGATTTTTCAAATCCGAAGGTAAATGGTTATATACTTTAATACCTGAATATAAAGGGCCATTTCGAGTGCGACCATATTTATAGTTTGAAGGTATTATGTCTTGTTTTCGCGTGGGATATTTATTTCTGTCATTTGGGGTAGGATGTTCATTTTGATGTTTGTGAATTAATAAAGAAATTTTGTAAACATAAGTATCTGTCATGGTCATTATTCCATTTTCTTTAAAAAATGGTCTACAAGAAGTTCTAGATTTTAAGTTGAAAAGTGCTCTAATTGCTCTCTTTTGAGCCATGAATACGGAGCCTGCGGATACCGCCGTTCCCCAAAATTCAATACCATATTGCATTATACTATGAAACTGAGCGAAATACACCGTTTCTGCTACAAATATGTTAGTATGTTGTTTTATTGCTCGCAATGCAAATACATATTTGCTAAGAGATTTATTTAGTTGATTTATATGGAAATTCCAGTCAAGCTTGTTATCAATGTGTATGCCTAAGAATTTTATGTTGTGAGAAGAGGTGATAGTTTGTTGACCTATATTTATATCAACCACGTCAGAGTCTCGATACAGGTTAAGAGATATATTTTGAGTTTTGCCAATGTTCAATGCTAGTCTGTGAGCGAGAAACCATTCCGATACGCCTTGCATGACGGTAGTAGAAGAAAGTAATAAAGAATCTTTGTTTATTCCGCTGACAATTATACTGGTATCATCGGCAAAAAGAGAAAAATAAGCATTGGGAAAATTTACAACCAAGTCATTGATATATATATATATAAGATACAATGTTGGTCCCAAGATAGACCCTTGAGGAACTCCGCATTGAACATCAACGCAACTCGAGTAGTATTGATCGCACCTGTTATTGACGGTATGATTAATTCGTACGCATATTTTACGGTTCGACAAGTAAGACCCGAACCAATCATGCGGTGTACCTCGAATACCACAATAATACAACATTTCCAATAACAATTTATGGTCTACGCAGTCAAAGGCTTTTGATAAGTCACAAAATATACCTAACGGATATTGTTTAAGTTATAAGATTTCATGTAACTTCTCAATTAGAGCAAACGTTGCATCAGTGGTACTAAGATCCTCTCTAAAGCCAAACTGACAGTGAGTAAGTATTTTGTATCTATTTAAATAAGAAATTAATTGCTTGTTTACACACCATTCTAATAATTTTGAAATAGACGACAATAGGCAAACACCATGATAATTGCCCGGATCAAACTTATCACCCTTTTTGTGTAAAGGTATGACTACTGATTTCTTAAAAGCATCCGGAAATATTCCATTGGCGAGCGACATGTTAAATAAATAGGTTAAAGGTCCTTTTAAAATATCAACATTTTCTTTTATACATGTAATTGGGATATTATCTAATCCTGTAGATTTTTTCGGTTATTATTATATATATATTATATTGATTAATTGTACTACTTGAGACAACCTTCCTCAATATACGCTTGATGGCCAAATATACAGAAAATGAGTTGTTATTAACAGATTTCAGAATAATATACCTGGAGCTGATTGGGCATATAATAATATATTTGTTCGAAGTTATGAAACTTGTGCTTCGATAATTTAAGAAATAAAATTTCTTTTTGAAATTTTGGGTTTATTGTCGCTACTTCTCACATTCTAAACTTGCCTAATAAGAGATAAAATATTTTTAAAAATAAAAATTTTCTAAATGATGGGTATTCTTCAGTTTTTCGTTGAAAAAGCGGAGGTGATCAGAGTATCCCCATTTTCCGTATAACTGATCACACAGTTTTTTCTCTTTTATTCAAAAATTACTGTAATATTTTTGTTCCTATTTCGGTAACCAGTACAACGCCAAAAACCGATATCACAGTTTTTTCTCAAAATTTTCATTTCTATCGATATAAAAAACATTCAACTTCAAAGAAATATATTGTACGGTACTATATGAAAAAGTCAACAATTATATGCAGTTTTAAAAACATGAATTTCGAATATTTTTGTTCATTAGTTCTAATAATAATTTAGTGCATTGAGCATACCAATTTCTTGAATATGAATTATGATGTAAATTGAATGCAGGGGTATGTTGAATTCAAGAAATTCAGTCATTTCTGCTAAAATTCATATGATTTAATAATGTGTAATGTGTTCGTATCAGATTGACATATTATCATCTTCTGAAATTGAAGGTACGCATATCTTCAGGGATATAGGATTCTATCTCATTCAATAAGGTACAATTCATTTTTACATAAATAAGTATATACTTACCTTAACAAAACAAGACTATTAAATTGGTATAACAATTGTTAGTAACTTGTCATCTTAAATTTAATGTAAATCACTAATACCTGCAGAAACAATTTGTTTATTTGCATTGAGTAGTTAGAAGTCAAATTACCTTCTCCATTGAGTGACATTATATTCAATCAAAAAATAACTAATTTTATTTTAATTAGTGTAAGGCTAAAAACTCAAATCAAGCGAGTTTTTGTTTTGTCTAGTTTCTTACCGACATCAATATTTTTGTAGCGCAACATAAGATATTGTTGATTAATCAAGTTTCAAGCTATTTTAAACTTTTATCACCGATGATTTGTTATTAATTTCGTTATTATATACAGCTTCATAAAATATGTAATTTTACATATCTAAAGAAGCAATTTTTGAAATTTTATGATTTTATCTTTCAGCAAAATGAATAATAGAAAACATTTATAGTTTCAATTGAATATTTATATCATAATTAGAAATGCCATTTTTCAATCAACTAATATAAACAAGGATAACGGTGTTATGAGACACCAGGTAGGAAAGAAGTTCCATCGGATAATATAGAAGGAACACAGAGAGGCGAAGTGGGATCAGAAAGAGAAGAGATGAGAGAACAAAAAGAAATAAGGAGAAAGAGAAAAGTAATATACACTAGTCGCTTGTGTATACGACTATAGCACTTCCGTTATATGTTATTCTTACGGTTTCAGTTTCACATATTCTTTAGTTTGGTCGCGCAGCAAAATCCCTATCTCGTCCAATAAAAATCATTTCGATTGAGTTTTTTCAGAAATTTATATCATAAAAATATTATTTCTGAAAAAAATCAATAAAATAAACGCTTACGGCACGCGGTGTTCCCATCCAAGCACTCACCACGCCTCACGCTGCTTGGCTTCAGAGATCAACTCAACTCAAAAATATTTATTTAAAAATCATATAAAAACGGATCTACAAACATGTATAACAATACAGAAAAAAATAATACTATCACACATGTTTTTGCAATTTGTCGTTCAATTCCTGCTTTAAACAAAATCTTACAATGTGAAATTTTATTGGTATGTGACTTGTTAGAGCCTTGCACTAGTTCATCTATTTACAAATTATAGTTGTTTCATAAATTTAGATA
>JARQZK010002186.1:885000-900000 GCA_030704885.1 Cynegetis impunctata
TTCACGAAACATCGAAATGCCTCCATATACCTTGGATGGTGTATGTTAGAAACATTAAGTTGTTCATCACAATCAATGGAAATGATAGACAGTCTGTTTCGCCCTTATTGCCACGAACGTGTATAGATAACACGAAGAATTCTGTTTTCTATTCATTTGCTACCTGTAAAAGGGATAAAATTGGAGCGCTTGTTACTTGCGGCGTGTGAATGTTGAATTACATCGAATTGATGTATCAACTTTACTCTTGCTTAGCGAATATAGTAACCACCTTCGGGTGTCAGGACGTACGAGTTCTCGTTGCGGAATGTTTTCTTCTATCTGTAAGATGTGGTTCCTTTGTTTCCGACTGGTGGCGCTGTGTCATATTTATATGCCATATAGTCACTGGAAGGAAAATATAACGCCGTTAGAAATATTTGGTTGGTTATCACTTTCGATGGATGGATGATACTGATGAGCCCCAAATAAGGGCGAAACAGACTGTCTATCATTTCCATTGATTTTGATGAACAACTTAATGTTTCTAACATACACCATCCAAGGTATATGGAGACATTTCGATGTTTCGTGAACTCGTATAACCAGCTCCGCTAGGAGGTTTGTTTGATTAGTTTCAAATAAATGTCCTAGTTCACTTCATTTTATTGCCACGAACGTGTATCGATAACACGAAGAATTCTGTTTTCTCTTCATTTGCTACCTGTAAAAGGGATAAAATTGGAGCGCTTGTTACTTGCGGCGTGTGAGTGTTGAATTACATCGAATTGATGTATCAACTTTAGTCTTGCTTAGCGAATATAGTAACCACCTTCGGGTGTCAGGACGTACGAGTTCTCGTTGCCGAAATGTTTTCTTCTATCTGTAAGATGTGGTTCATTTGTTTCCGACTGGTGGCGCTGTGTCATATTTATATGCCATATAGTCACTGGAAGGAAAATATAACGCCGTTAGAAATATTTGGTTGGTTATCACTTTCGATGGATGGATGATAATGATGAGCCCCAAATAAGGGCGAAACAGACTGTCTATCATTTCCATTGATTGTGATGAACAACTTAATGTTTCTAACATACACCATCCAAGGTATATGGAGGCATTTCGATGTTTCGTGAACTCGTATAACCAGCTCCGCTAGGAGGTTTGTTTGATCAGTTTCAAATAAATGTCCTAGTTCACTTCATTTTATTGCCACGAACGTGTATCGATAACACGAAGAATTCTGTTTTCTGTATATATATATATATATATATATATATATATATATATATATATATATATATATATATATATATATATATATATATACGCGGATGACACAGTACTAATAGCAGAGACCCTGGAAGAACTGCAAAGGCTAATAGATCTAGTAGTACGGATCAGCGAAGAAAGGGGGCTCACACTTAACACCAAAAAGACTAAATTCATGACAATCACAAAACCCCAACAACAGCGAGAAACATTATGGATCAAAGGGGAGCCAGTGGAGAAAGTCTGCAAATACAAGTACTTGTGAACAATTGTAAATGACAATAATGATTATTCGCAGGAAATAAGATCAAGAATCGGAAAGGCTAGAACAGTGTTTAATAAAATGAGGAATGCATTAACCAGAACAGATCTGAGTCTACATCTTAAAATCAGAATGCTTAAATGCTACGTATTTCCATTACTATTATATGGAATGGAAGCCCGGACGCTTAAGAAGTGCGACAATGACCGGCTGGAAGCATTTGAGATGTGGGCATATCGAAGAATCCTCAGAATTAGCTGGGTGAGCAGAACAACGAACAAGGAGGTATTGAGAAGAATGGGAAATGAGAAAGAAATAATCAACACAATCAAAATCAGAAAATTGCAATATCTGGGCCACGTAATGAGAGGAGAGAGGTATACACTGTTGTAAACTATTATACAAGGAAAAATACAGGGTAAAAGAAGTATAGGAAGAAGACGCATCTCCTGGTTGAACAACCTAAGGCAGTGGTACAACAGTAGCTCTGTTGATTTGTTCAGATCCGCAACTTCAAAGATAAAAATCGCCATGATGATAGCCAACCTTCTTAAAGGAGACGGCACGTATAAAGAAGAAAATATATATATATATATATATATATATATATATATATATATATATGTATATATGTATATATATATATATATATATATATCTATACACATATATTTCTTTTCTTTCTGTCTTCAAATTTTTATCATGGTTTGACATGTGGTTCATCAGTACACTATGAAATTATTGAAATTTTGTCAAATTTTTCAAACCATCGCCACTTTTACGTAGATATTTCTTGTTTTCTCGTGGTTTTTGGAAAATTGCTCAACTCCACAGCTTCTGCAGACTGAGTTAGAGGGTTGTAGTTTGTTATGTACACTGTTATGTACACTGAAATACGATTCTTTGAGGGTTTCAATTCTTTTTCTCGGCCGCATTTCGTGGTAACTATTACGGTCGAATTGCATCTCGATCTGTTTCGCCTTCAGTATGCGATGCAATTCACGAATTTGTTTCACAATAGAGGGTTGAAATTTAGTACGTGGATTGAGTTCATGTTGAGGTACGTTTCTCTGTTGGTTTCAACTCTTTTCCTGAACCACGATGCACTACACATTTTTTTTTCATGAAATTAATTATCTTCTAAACATTGGTTTGCCTTTTGATCGTGATTTTTAAAACATAATTCAAACCGCTAGAATCGCATCTCGACGCGATGCATTTCGCCCGAAAATGACCACCTTAATGATGGAGCTTTACTTCTCACGAGTTTTTCATTTAATATTCTTGAAATTTTACTATTCCTTCGACAAACTGTTGGGTTTACGAAGGTTTCATAACAATCACTTCGTATATTGATACGAAAATCAAATTATTCAATCCAAATAATGTACACTTCGAGTGATTAAAATCAATACAAAAGTAAGAAGTAGGTTATGATCGATTTACCTGACTCGTTTGACTGCATAGCCGATTTGTTTGTTACATAGTAGGAGAGATAGCACAAAGCGAGCAAAAAATATTCCATTTTCAATATATAGGTCAACTAGCCACAAGCATATTGTTTTAAAAATATCATTAATCATTCACTCGGTAGCTAGTTGGATCGAAGGATTTCAACGCTCCAGAATATCAGCAGAACGTGCGAAAGCGTCTCTCATAACATTTCTACGCATTTTCATTTCAAACCCAAGCTAATCAAATTAGTTTTTCTTTTCGTAGAATGAAGTTTGTAGTGTTGACTTTATCAGTATCATGAAATATTCATGATTATTGTCGTCATTGTCGCCTGAATGGTTTTTGTTTGTACCGCGTTTTAAAATTAGAGTGCTGTAAAAGGTCTGAAGGCCACGGAAGAATATCAGCTCAAGGGTGTGTGTTTTACGAGTGAAATTTAAGTGGCATTACCATATGATTCCAGTATGGGAGTGCGGTTATAAATTCGACAATTCTCACGTATATATTCGTTACGTTCTCTAAGGAATAAATGTTTTACTCGGGGATTCTTACGTCCCTTGATATTTCCTGAAAATGAGCTTTTCGCATGAAGGAATAATGAAGCTTATGAATATTTCCAATGCTTATCGGGAAATACTCAAAGTAAATGCATTAATTTGATACTGAAAACTTTTGTCATTTTCCTAAAACAAAATAAAATCATTTGTTTCAAGAGAGTTACATGAAATTAATTATATGATGCACGTTTCGACCTTTCCAGGTCGTCTCCAAACAGTGATCCAAAAATTTCTTAACCAAGTATTATGTTAGTTCCAAAAGGAATGAACATTGATGTATGAAAATTTTGAAATCCCCACACTGCCTTTGAACGGTATATAAAATCAAAAGAGGCGAGTTAGCAAATTTTCAAAATATTTTTTAAATAAAATAATATTTTCTAAGAGGTTTTTGTAATTCTTCATTTGATCATTATTAGAAAATCAATGATTAAGCCAACCTATAAACTAATACATTTTAAAAATCGACGTTAAATGCAATTAGACCTGGTACAAACATATCTTCACCAATGGTAAGTTAGCTGTATAAAAGCTTAGGTATCTGTTTCGTTCTACCTGTTTACCTACTCCAAATCAGCTATTACTGCTTTATAAGTTCGTCTTGCAATAGAATAATGGTATTTATGCTAGGAGCTCTGCACCTGTGCACTCCGTGAACCTATGGCACTCAAACCCTGTGATGCTCATAGACGAACCGTCATTCACGGTTCATTTTCATTCATTCGAAAATAAGATCAAGATTGCCAACTCATGTTTCCTTTACTGATTTTATAACGGAAGGTATTCTGCAGTTAATGCCGCCACTGTTGCACCTGATACAAAAATGCTCTTGTCTCGCAAGGTTTCCTGATTACCAGTTTGCCGTACAGATCTCAACCTCCCTAGAAGCAATCTATCAGAATGCGTTGTGAACCGAACCAGAAATCTATGGAAAGCTCTACCCTCAAAGATGTTTTTGATTCGCTACTTCTTGCAGTGGTATATATCCGCAGTTAACCTTCTCGTGGCTTTTAAGAAGCGTAATAAGTATTCGCATAACGCGATAGAATAAATTCAAACAAAATTTCAGATTCTTGATTGAAAGAGATACATTTTTGAGTTGAAGTGCATTTCCATGTTCCTATTATTAATCAATATTGTTTGAGAAATTGAGAAATTTTCGGTGACTATAGCTAGCCATCTTCAAAGGTTATGTTATAATTCCTAATATTCCAATGACTTCAGCCAACATGTATTTTGTATTTACATGCTTTTGTTGAAGATTGCAAATTAATCTGACATAATGGACAATTACTGATAATAAACATTTTGAACAGGAAGTGAAATAACTGCGTTTCATGTTTCATTGCAGACGCTCCACTGCGGTGAAACTCGCAGCTTCAGCATGTTTGTAGATTGAGTAAGGCATATTTTGATATTTTGCAGATGAAATCTGTTTTGAACCTGGTGGATCTGATATGTATATACTACAGTTTAGCTTTCTACCATTTGTCCTCTGAACTACTCCTCTGGTGTTGCTCGGTGGAATGGCGAAGAGTTTTTGTATCGCAGGAGAGACTTGTGCGGTTGCTTTTTGGGCTTCAGCCGAGAGACTCCTGTAGGGGATACTTTATTGAAAACATACTGCTCAAATTCCCGAGTACCTTTATACTGAAAGCTGTACACGCCAAGAAGCACAATCGTGAATTCGAGAAATTGGGTGATCATAGCAGGTATTGCACAAGGAATGCAAATGTGATGTCAATCCCCAGACACAGATCCTCATTTTACGAGAAATGCCCAATGTACTCTTCCATCGTAATATACAAAAATTTACCTGTACATCTGAGGAATTTTACCTTGCCCAGATTCAAAACGGCAATGAAAGACTTCCTTTTGAATAGAGCATGCTATTCAGTTTCCAAATACTTGTCCTGCTGATTTTAATGCCATTGAGGTGAATTGGATATATAAAAAAATTTTCGAAACTTGTGAAAATGTAATTAATACGATATCTCCAATTCAAGTTGTTAAATTTGAAAATAACTTACCATGGTTCGACAGCTCTGTATTTAAAAAAAACCAGGGAAAGAGATAGATGTTACAGGGAACTCAAGAATAGTGTTGGTATTGATAAAAAAAATAAATGGAAAATCTTTAAGAAACACAGAAATGAAGTAGTTCAGTTATTGAAATATAAAAAAACCGAATTTTACTACGAAAAAATAGACAGGTATAAGAACAATGCTACACAAATGTGGAAAACACTTAAAAAAACTGGTTGATACAAATGTACGGGAGTTTCCCAACTGTATACAATTTCAAGGTGAGGATGAATTGATGATTATCCGCGATGACTCAGAAATGGCTAATAATTTTAATGAATATTTTGTTGACAATATTGTCAAAATCATAGAGGGACTTAATGGTGATCAATCATGGTGTAATCTCAATCATAATTTGTGTCTCGAATTTTCAGAGTTCAAACCTATAACACTTAGCGAACTGAATAATGTAGTCTCTTCTCTGGAATTTTATTCATATTATGTCTTTTGTCTAATAATGTTACATTATAGAATGTATTTACATTGCATATTTTATTTTATGTACAAAAACTGAACATTTATATTATATTTACATTGACGAGTACAATCTGTATAAGCCAAACATTCAATGCAGATTATTATTATTATTATGAAATTTTCATGGATTTGAGTTTATCTCATAGCAGGAATGGTTTACTTCCAATCCTTGAGGTGGGTAATGTAACTCACTAGGAGCCTATAGTTTAACGCCGGTTACGAATACCCAATGGGCTTGTAGACTATGTGCATTAAACAGTATCATTGAGAATTATACTCATAGGCATGTACAACATCCATATCTTAAATCAAATCATGAAAAACATACTAGTCGACCATGGTCAATTTCATACATTACATATAGTGAACAAGGAAAATTCATTAATAATTTAAAAAATTATCAATCAACTTTCCAAGGAAGCTGGTTATACGTATTCAGCAACGCAAAATCTGCATTCACAATCGAACGGTGAATTATAGAAATTGTCAAGTCCCCCCGACTCAAAATCTGCATACAGCTGTTTCGATCTTATTAGATCTCATCAGTGCAGCTTATTTGACTCGGAGTGAATTAACAAATTTCTAATTGTTCCCCAATACAAATCGTGGTCAGTAACACTGACATATCTTAGCCTGGATTCGAACCAGGTACCGTCTGTGCCCTAGACTGTTTCTCAACCTTATAGATAGACCACAGCCGGTTGGTAATTGAGGTGGGTATTGTTTCTACGTTCATTATGTAATGGCGGTGCGATCTTCGTAGACCACAGTTAATCTGCCAGTGAATATAACTAGCTAACAGTGGAGACTTGACGATTCAGTCCATCCCTAGTTTGAAGTTCTGATGGGTTCAATAGGATGGAAACAGCTATCTATTGTCTTGAGTTGAAGTGCCATGTTTCTATAATTTTCCATCATTGTGCAAGGAAGTGTGAATTTCTCGGTATTGAGACGGTATTGCTTACTATCTTCGAAATATGTTCGATGAAAATCGAATGAACTTCCTTGTTGAAATTGGTTTTGAAATTTTTGCGAAAACAATAGGCACAGTCGCTTTTTGTTATATTGATATTTGTAAAAATTACGTTATGTTATTATTCTCTGATGCAATTCAGAATTCAATATTAAAGTTTTTTCTCTTCATATGCTATGTTTGGACTTTTCTAGATGAAATTTGATAATTCAAGTTATCCGTTTTAAATGATTGACGCTTCAAACTTCTACAAGAAATATTTTTATCATGAGTATTCTATTTCGTTAATCTCTAGGAAAATATTTGTTATTAAATTTTAAATTGAATATTCCACATGACAATGTATTAATTCAGATTATAAATTAATTTTTCACAATAAAATATTTTTTTCTCATTTGTGAAAAGGCATTTTCAGATTTTATGATTCCCACAAACTGAATTTAAGCTCTACGGTTCAACATGTTCTTAAATTTCAATTTAATATATAAAATTGGGGGTATTATTAGATAAATAATATTCAAATAGTCATAGTACTAATTTGTATTAAGTAGTTTCTCAATTAGAATATTTTTAAAATTTTTATTTCATACACCTCTAGGTAGTTTTATATCAAAAATTAAGAAACATTCGTTGTCTCGGTTTTTTAGAATAGAGTTAATTTTTGATATTCCGCTATTATGGTGTTGAGGTGTGAAGATATAAAGAAAGATAAAATACACATGTATGGCTCGTTTTAGTATTCAATAAAATCTGAGCATAAATAAGTTCTGAGCTTGAATAAAATCTTACAAGCTAATTAAATTAGCAGCTTGAACTTGTTTAGGTGTTGATACAATGTCAACAAATAAAAACGTTAATAAAATTTATATTAACTCACTGTTTCAAGCTCTTCCGGGAAATGAAACTTTTCTGGGAGCTATCAAATGTTTATTCTCCATTATTTTTAGATTTCTTTATGATGTGTAGCAGATTTAACTTTGCTTACTAAAATTGGAACACGAAACCCATTCCACCGAATATTAACTGAAAATATAAGTAAAGTATATATTTTTCTACTGTTAATTGATGGAATTCTCGAAATAAAATTATGGATAATTTGAAGTAGAATTTTAAAGTCATGTAAATGTAATCAATATATCAATTATGATGTTTGTTTATACGATGTAAATTTTTTGCTTTTAATATTATGCTTAAAAATATCAGCCTTACTTCTCTATGTTGACAAAACTCTTAGTAAAATTGAAGAACATTTCATTGTACGAAGATGAAACTGTACTACATTAGTTTAGTTACAATTCAATTCAATTAAATAATTTTTCATTTGTGTATAACCTCCAAAGGAAAATATTCCCGAAGTTTGCAATATCAGATAATTTTGGATTGATTGGGCCGATACTTGGTGTAAATTAATAAACATATTAAAACAATGGTTAAAAATAACAATTCACACATTTCTTACAATAAATGTGTAAATTGTTATTTTTAACCGTTGCTTTAATATATCAGAAAATTTTTATTATAATTATTACATATTTGTTCTAGTCGTATTTCAATTTCCAACCGAAAATAATAGACTCATATATTGTAACGAAAGTTAACATAGTCTTGGCGATTTTTTCTGAGGGCTATATATATATATATATATATATATATA
The DNA here is from genome assembly GCA_030704885.1 of Cynegetis impunctata. NCBI lineage: Eukaryota > Metazoa > Arthropoda > Insecta > Coleoptera > Coccinellidae > Cynegetis > Cynegetis impunctata. The sequence continues at coordinate 893,714 of JARQZK010002186.1, forward strand.
TATATATATATATATATATATATATATATATATATATATATATATATATATATATATATATATATATATATATATATATATATATATATATATATATATATATATATATATAAAGATTTCCGCGGTCGGAAGTATTTGAAAAACTTGGTTCTCGGAATGAACCGCCTAAAATATTTGAAAAATCTCGACGTTTCGACTCCTTTTGCGAAGCCATCTTCAGGAGAATAGAAGGGAAATAATTCAGATACGTGGTCTCAATCTGCCTACTCCACGAATCGAATTAAATTAGGAGGAATCGAAAACAATACGATTGCGTGTCAACCTGCCTACTCCACCAACCGTACTGCTTCCTGTCAACTCTGAAGTCTCAACCTGCCTACTCTTCAGAGTCAACTGACGGGCCGATCGTCGCGTGGACGTCTTTATAGGGGAGGGGGGAGGGTACTCCATTGACGTAGTTATCGACGTAGTATTGACGTCAATGGGGTATTCACGCTCATCAGTGCGGGATGCACTCTGATTGGGTGTGACATAGCGACCACTGAGAAGTGGTTTCCATGCTGATGGGAGTCTGTGACTGTCATCTCTGGTGTTCAAACAATTTTTCTTTGAACACCAGAGATGACAGTCACAGACTCCCATCAGCATGGAAACCACTTCTCAGTGGTCGCCATGTCACACCTAATCAGAGTGCATCCCGCACTGATGAGCGTGAATACGCCATTGATATATATATATATATATATATATATATATATATATATATATATATATATATATATATATATATATATATATGTGTGTATTTTTTTTCTCCTCTTAAACTGAAAACTGAAAAGTAGAATTTTGGATGTTATTCATAATTGACTTCTACTTCTTTGAAAACTATAAAAATTCATGCATCTCCCCGCCATAATATATATATATATATATATATATATATATATATATATATATATATATATATATATATATATATTTATATATATATTTATATATATATATATATATATATATATATATATATTTATATATATATATATTTATATATATGTATATATGTATATATAAAGATATATATATATATATATATATATAAATAAATATATATAAATATATATATATATATATATAAAATATATATATATATATATATATATATATATATAATATATATATATATATATATATATATATATATATATATCTATATGTATATATATATATATATATATATATATATATATATATATATATATATATATATATATATATATATATATATATATATGTTTATATATATTTTGCCGGGAAGGTGCGTGAAGTTTGATAGTTTTCAAGCAAGGTGCAGAGGAAGTTGAAATCAATTATGAAAAACATCAGAAAATCTACTTTTCAAGGTTTTTTATAGGCTATGGACCTAAATTTTTCGAAAAGTTTTTGCACCCCCAAACCCCTCCAAGTTATGACGTAAGAGGCTTCGAAAATCTCTACAAGGATTGAGTTGATATTATGAAAGTGAAATTGAGTGAAATAAGTTTTCTTCAATAGCTGTAATTTCCTTTAGAAGTTCCTTGTGTTTCAATGTTTCGAGACCGTTTGTGCTCCTCCTCATCTTCTATAGATTGAGCTTGAGGGTTTAAAGTTGGTACGCAGATTGAGTCAATCTTACGAAATGATCTTTCACGAGTTTCAATTCTTCTTTTCAACTGACGCCATTTCAATAGAGATATTTCTTGTTTTTAGTGAATTTTCAGTTTGCAAAATGTTTCAAAAATCTTTGTCAACCCTTGTGCTTCAAAGTTGACTTTGGATAAAGTGAATTTGACTATTATTTTCGGAGAAATTACTGAAAACAAAGTATATGCATTTACGCTGACCTTTCCGAATAGAGATTTTTTTCCTGTTTTCATGAATATAACGGGATAACTCTGAGTGATTTCATAGTTCCCGTCATAGAATATGATAATTAATTACTTCAAATCCAACCAAAATATATCGGTTGTAATTCATAATAGGTGGATTTTTGCAGCAACATTGTTTTGCAGATGCTTTTCAAATTAATGGAGAATTCATATCATTCGAGAATTGTATTTACACGTAATAACACAAATTGAAGATGTTAGGTCCTTTTTCGAAATCTCTGAAATTCTGCATTAAATGTGATATTATTCAAGAACCAATCTTTTGTACACGTAAAATGTTATATCATAATGTTGGATAATTTCAAGGATTAATATATATTGTGACATGGAGAAAGTTATACAAACCTTTTGTCAAATATAATTGTATTCATAATGTTAAAGTAGCTATTTGTACCTATTAGAGATAACATTAAGGTATGGTAAACATTTCAGTTATACTGTTTTCGGATTAATCTCCTGCGAACGACAGCTGCACAATTAGAAAAATATAGGTAAATTGCAAATCACCATTTGTACCTACAAGGGTCAAAAAATATAATCAACATAATTTCACGATTTTTGTACTCTGAAAAAGGTTGAATGCCAAATTGAAATCATTGTTCATTTGTGGAATTTATACAAGCACTGCACGTCACTGTAGTTGAAGTCCAATAAGTGTTGCTAAAAGGGTTGGGGATATATATTACCTAGTTGCATCCTTTAACCCTTTCAGGGCAACTGGTTAGCTAGGAAGACCACAGTTTGTTAGTCATGAGTAAAACTGCTCGTTAGCTATTTCAGTATACCAGTGTGTTTTGTGGGTTGTCTAACATAGCAAAATTTGACGTGTTCATCGAAGACATACTGAAATAAGTCGAAGCGCGTATAACGTGCATTTGTTTACTATAGTTGGACACTACTCAGAGGATCTGCTGAAACTGTGTGAATTTGTTATTTTTATTAATGAATGGTGGAAAAAAGGCTACAAAATTATTTACTTATATCTTACTTATGCATTTTCATGAATATATTGAACGTAAATGTTTCCTTTCTTTCGAAATTACTAATTTTGTTGAGGTCTCCTGAAGTGACCACTGGGCACTTACGTAATCGTGTTATCTTATTTTAGTTCTGAGGAAGCAAGTTTGGAGTACCTACCTACTGAATAGGCTTGCCAAGTTTCGAAAGGACCAACCCGGGAGATTTATTTATTTTTAAATTATATATACTCTGCTTCTAATATTTGACAGTTTTTTACCACAAAATCATAATCTTTAAAAATCGAAGTTTGGTTATATGTTCGTACTGGTTATGTGGAGTGACCACATCCTACAGGATAATCCTTGTATTTTTTTATCTTGAAATTTGTTTCATTTTCTTCGAGTATCTCTAATAAACCATTATCAAACCATACATAATATTTTTTCCACAAAAAAATAATTTGGGCCGAAAAGAGTTAAACATTGGATCATTACTATAGCAACTGCTTTTGAAGGTGAATCCATAAATACAGTGGTTATATTGTAGACTGAGGCTAACACAAGCATAATTTAGAAATTACTCGTGTTTACCTTGTAAATGGTTATTGAGTAAACATTTCACTCTAGAAAAAAGTTTATTTCCTATATAATTTCCACAATGTGAACACATATTTGAATACGTATTTTAATAAATATTACCATGTACAGAATTATGTTTTTAACAAAATTGTTGCATTAATTCATAAATCATGTAGAATTATTCAATAATTTTTTAAGAATATTTCAAATTACTTCACTGATTGGAACTTTATTGCAGTATTTCGGCAGAATTTGGAAAATATGCCCTACTCATATTTAATTTTAATAACTGTTTCATTATAGTGAGTTTCTGATATTTTATTGCAATATTATTATTAATAAATACTTATGCATTCAACGCGAGCTTAGTGAATTCAATTGAATTGAGTTAGTTCAAAATATTGCAAATTAATTGAGTTTATTTGGAGTATGTTATGCAGAATAATGCTCCTCAAATTCTATTTCAATTTGGGTTTCATTATGGTAAGTTTTTGGTATTTATTGCAGTATAATCATTATTGAAAATTCATTCTTTGATACTAGCATAGTGATCTCAACTGACTTCAAAGTATAGTTTGAAATTGAATCTAGTTTAGATATTCAGTCGTTTGTATTAATTATTTATATTACCTACTATTACCTACTTTCACTTACAGGATTTTCTAATTTCATTTGAAATGAAGTAAACAATCAGTGAACGAAATTTAGTCTTCTTTATGTAATGTCATCTTCTTCAATAAATTGATTAGGTACAACATAAACCCAATTCATTTTGGATTTAAAAGTAGAAAATTTTGCTATTCGCAAATGAACAAAATTTGGGGAAATCGCAGAAAATCCTTATCGAAATCACAGAGAGTCAGGAGTTTCCAAAGGCTCTAAGGAACCCAAATTTCACGCTGAAGCAAGTAATAGAATACCACGAAAAACTCTCTGGCAGAACACAAGAACCTCAAACTTATGTAGGTCTCAGGATACTGTGTTGAAGGCAATGAAAAATATGACGAACTTGCGGAAGGAGGTACAATATCACATATTTTTCTCTAGAACCTACACTTAAAATAGCTAAGATGAGTGCCACGAAAAGAGTGCGAAAATGCATGACTTTAACCCTTTCAGACCTGATTTTAATTTTTTTGAAAAAAAAAATTTTTTTTGTTGCCGAGTGTTTTTTAACCGATCAAAGTATTGTACTGTGACAAAAAAATTTTTATTTTTTATTAATAAAAATATTATGGTGTGTACATTATACAGTCCATTCGGACTCAACAGTTGCCGTTGTAGATTTCTATATGTACATTAGAATGTACAAAAGGTCAGAAAACAATTTTTTTTACGTTATAATAAGACTTTATATTCTATGAAAATTTACGAAACAATTGCGATTTTTTACAAGGCAAAGGTGGACTTTACATTTTTGACAAAAAATATGACTACGCTGTTTGCAACCTGCCATTTTGCATCTAGTGGGTTCCTTGTTATTGTCATAGAGGGGCATATGATCAACATTATCAAACTGTACATCGGCAATGGGTCTTTTCTCACCTCTTCTGACAGTTTTTGATGATGTTGGTGTATGATCACAACCTGAGCTGGGTCTTCCTCTTTTTCTTACATTCTCAATAGGCCTACCTGCCATTATGAGACCATTGGTTACATCAAAGCGAAAGTGGAGAAAATCAATTACTTTATCTTTGGAAATATTTCTTAGTTGACATTCTCTTTTATATTCCAGCCATGAATTAGCTAGAGCAAAATCTATCATGTGCATTATTAATCGCAAAGTCCATTTCCGTGATTTTATGAAAATTCTATAGGTGCTAATCATTTGATCTAATAAGTCAACACCTGCCATTGAGTGATTGTATTTTGCAATTACTTCAGGCCTCGGTATATTCAAGTATTTATTAGATTTCTTGTCCCACCTTTTAGCAATATCTTCCTGTCCTTTTCCAATGAAGTTGGAAGCCATGCAAACAGTTTTATTGTCTAACCATTTTACCAGTGAAATATTATCTGCACTCCTGACTTCGTCTGTAAAACCCCTTTTTTCTCTTTTTATTTCTTTGTCAGACAGCACAGGCGGATTTTGAAATCGATTCAGTCTCACGGTACATGCTGCCCAAATTTTTTTTTCTGTCGAAGCCTTCAAAACATCATAGGATGAAAAGTAATTGTCGTAGAAGAGTTTATGATTATTTGGAGGAATTCTGTTTGCTAAATGTAAGACGACACTGCCACCTAGATAGGTGGCAGATGGTAGAATAGGAAATCATAGGCAATTCCACTTTTTCCACACAAACAAAAATTTTTTATTCCCCAAGGATATGGTTTTCCTTTTACATATTGTTTGATATTAAGATTACCAGTAAAAGGAACCATTTGCTCGTCGATGCAGAGGTTTTCCTCTAAAATCAGTTGGAAACATCTTTTCCTAACACTATCTAACAAAGGACGAACTCTATAAAACTTGTCTTTGCAATTTTCAGGATGACGAAGGAGATCAACGAAATGCAAACATGTTCGGAGCTGAAAAAATCTGTCTCTTGGCATATTTTCTAGAAATAGACCGATACCAAGAGTCGTATCCCAATATATTCTAAGTTTTGGAAACTTGTTCAGGGAACCGATGGCAATATGAAGTGCTATGAGAGTTTTCATTTCATGTTGATTGGTTAGCTTGAAAGAAGGTATTCCTTTTTGAAGCGCATACATATTGGTATACTGAGCCATTTCTTGAAATACATCATCTCCAATATATCGTAAAAAATACTGTAATGGTGAATCTAAAGTTTGTGGTGGACTGTAAATATTTGAATCTAGC
>JARQZK010002186.1:905000-930203 GCA_030704885.1 Cynegetis impunctata
TTGAGCCATCATAATAAACACATATCTGTCTATAGCTTCACAGTTTTGTAAGAAGAATGATATATCTGAAGATCTTCTCGTTAGTTCATATTTATTTTCACTTTATTCTCTACTCTACAGGTTTCGCCTATTTATTTCTTCATTCTAAACTTAATAACCTTTCATTAACAATTCTTTTTACTGACTTTGTACCAATGCTTAAAAGTATCACCAAACTTAATGCACAAACTCAAAAAAACTATTTCATTCAATATCATGATATGAAATTTTCATTCACATTGATAAAAAATAATTCCTAAATTTGACCTATCAACTTCTCCATTTTCAAAAGATAACAATTCCAAAATTTTCTTTCGTCAATTACTATAAATGAAAATAATCAAACGAAAATATTAGTGGAAATCTTATGAGAATCTCCTTCAACAAAGATATTTAGATGAACAACATTTTCGGCATTCTTTATACTTAGATCATACCGATAAACGTGGGCTATTCAGGTTCACGTTCACAATCTAATAAAATGGAACCGTCTACGTTTTTAGGAAGCTAATTACATAGTGAATGATACTAATAAGAACCAGCGAATTGCTGGGATGGATTTGAAGAATCTTTTAATAATGGGATTGGTAGATCGATTTGTTTCTTTCTACGAAGTCTGATTTCTGATTCCGTTATAGAATGCTTCTAATGGGGCCTAACATTGATAAAATCTTTTCAGAAGTGGTTGGTAAAATCAGTATTTGTCGTATACGTTTTAATGACGAGTTGTTCATGGCCACCTGCAGAGGATGTCATTCAATTGATAGTATATGTACCAGCAAAAAAATTTTTGAATCATATATTTTCATAATTTCTCAAATTAAAGACTTTTCGTGCTTTTTCTTTTTATGAAATATTCTAAACATTATACATATTGATGAAATAAATTTTCAATTAATATATAGGTATAAGTCTGGTAACTACTTGAAAGAATAATATGGTACATCTATGTTGTGAAGAAATGTAATAAACTGAAATATTTTCGTACTAATCAAGCATATAATCATTAAATATATATATATATATATATATATATATATATATATATATATATATATATATATATATATATATATATTTATATATATATTTATATATAAATAATTAAATATATATTTATATATATAAATATATATATATATATATATATATATATATATATTATATGTATATATATATATATATATATATATATATATATATATATATATTTATATAATATATATATACATATATACATCTATATATATATATATATATATATATATATATATATATATAATATATATATATACATCATTTAATAAATATTCCAGTTTGAAACATCAATTTTCACATCGAGAAATATATAATTGAACAAATAATTGAATAATATTTATAATTACATAATAGTAGACAATATGATAAATAAAATGTTTTTGATAGCCAGGTGTACCCCTTACCAAAAAATAAACAAATATAGCATTGAATCCCTTTACCGGGTGATGGTATGTTCGGTCCCAGCAGGTAACACAGTAAATTATAAATTTTATACCCATTTATCGGTACATTCCCTCCCAACCAGAGTTTTACGATACTGAGGTGCTTAATCTCTTTCGTAGAAATAAGTGATTAGGAAGTATGGGGTTTTCCAAAAACAATAAATGAGTAATATAAATACCTGAAATGGCTTGAAACATTTCAACCAAGCTAGTTAGTCGAGTATGTTAGGTACGCTGGCTAGTATTTGGGAGGTCTCGGGTTCAAACCCCGGGGCCGACTGGTCTGCCATGAGTTTTTCTCAGAGGCTTCCTCATGGTAATGTAAGTTACTGCTTGCAAACTTATAAGGCGAATGCTGGGCCAGTATTAATCCTCTGAACCCTACCCACACTTCCTATGTTCTATAAATATCCCGTCTCACCTATCCTTAATGCACTTGTACTGTACATACAAGTGTATCCTCTGATCTGGCTGAAGAAGTTGATCCCAAACTCAAGCTGCCCGCCTCCCTGACACATACTTCAGGGAGGAATGAAACACGTGTGTTTCCTTTTTTTTTCCTGAAATATTTATCATTTAGTTCTGTATTTTCCTCACTCTACATAGTCGATTCAAGTATTCTCTGCAGTCTGCAACATGTATCTCAAAATCATTTTGAGTGAGAAAGGAAAGCACATAGTAATTATAAAAACTATAAGTATAGTTTTCAAACAAAATTAAAAAGGGGTGTAAAGTGGTGGACGTGTATAAATAAAAAGTGTAGATCTTATTTGCTTAGTATGGGTGAACTCTACAATGTATCCGTTACAAAACATGTAGAGGAGCATTGCCATAACGCAAATGTAGAACAGCTAGACCGCCAAATTGTAAGCACTTGCAAAAGAAAGGCTATTGATGATTTATCGAAGAAGCCTGCAAAAATCATCCGCGGAGCTTCAAGACAATCTGCCTTCAAAAAAAAACGTCAGACGTTGCGTTAATAAGGAAGAATTTTCACAATGCTCGTCGAAAACTGCTTCCACAATTGCCAAATAGTGTTAAACAAACTTTCAACATTTTGGCGAAGATCAACTTTTTAATGATGCAGCTGATCAAATCGCTGTATTTTCTTGTAAATCAAATATTGAATTTATCGGAAAAAACAGACGAATATATTCAGATGGCACATTTAATTACCGCCCTCAATTTTTTGTCAGTTTTTTAAGATTCACGGATATTATAACGGCCACTATATTCCTCATTTTTTTTTCCTATTATCCAACAAATTTAGTGAAACGTACCAAAAATTATTTAATATTGTAATAGAAATCTGCATCAAAAATAGTGTTCGATTAGACATTTATAAAATTGTCATCGATTTTGAAAAAGGTATCCATAAGGCTGTCGAACCAGTTTAGCCAATAGCTCGAATAATCGGATGTCGATTTAATCTTTTGCAGTCATTGTACAAAAAGTTTAGCAAATGGTTTAATATCTAATAAGAAATTCACACACTCAATCATGACTTCAAAATATAAAATGCTGAAAGTACGGAAATTAAACTAAATTTTCTAGAATCATAAGAGCTAGATGAATAATGTGAAATTATACGTGCTATCCAAATAACGGAAGTTCATTTATTAATTATATGAATGTTGTTTTAACTAAATTCTTGATTTTTATTTTATTTTACAGTTACATGAAGATACAAACCAGAAACGCTGGGATAATAATAACATCTTACTGCAGTTATTAAATTGTGTAGCATTTCCACCGTGGCAAGAGTTCGGTGCTGAAGTATTTTCCAATAAAATCATCAAATAACAGGGTACCTCAGATTTCGTGGCAATAAGACACTCTCCGACGTACAATATATAATTTCAACCAATATTCAGCCTTCCAGGTATTAATTTGTCAGAAAGAAACACGGATAATATCTATTTGCAACTAACAGTGATACGTGCTTAGGAGATTTATTGAAACCGGCTCATTATCGCTCATCATCTCAGTGTCTGGACTAGATTATCATCCAGCCATATTCATTTGTTCATCACTTTTCGATGGCTACTACGTATATTAGAAAAATACAATGAATCGATCGTGTCTTTCGGTAGATAACACTACAGAATTCGATTGGATTAAAGTTGAGAATAATTCAACAGTAGTCTTCAGCTATGAATTTTTATTCTCAAATTTTTCTGATCAATCACATGAAAATGCATCCTCAATAATATTCCGTGCATCACTAATATATTATATTGAATAGTCAGCATTCAGCATATTCATATTAATCAAAATCATATTATTTTATGCACCTACCTTCCTTTCAGCCTACATTATTTAATATAATTTATTAATTAAGATAGAAGGTATTTACATTTACTGCATTTCATTCATTTCAAGATTTGTGGCAACGCTGCGGAAGGCTTAGAAAGGTACCTATATTCTCAACGTTCATTATGCCTGCCAAAGAAAAGCAAACAACGGTGCAAATACTCCGAATGAATACCTACTTCATTGCAATAGAAATGCAAAACACATGTAAATGGCAACACCGATAAAGTCCAGTCTTATACAATGTCGACCAATCACAACTATAGAATTTCGCGTGTTTCGAGTGAATTCGTTGATTGCATCGTAGTGTGATCGTAATGCGTAGTGTCTAATGGCCGCCGAAAACAGCTCGCGTATTGTTTTAAAATGAGTTTGATTACTGAAGTTAATTTCAAAAATTTCAATGATGACTTAGTGGAATATTTGTTATCCCATAACTTTAGTGCACTAAGTTATGAGGATAAAAGTTTGATAAAAACATTGCGACCTACTCCTGAATTGAAGAATTTGGTGCAGCGTACCAGAAAACAAAACCGCGGTTTTAATACAAAGAATTATGAGAGACATCCTTGCCTAACCGGATCACATGTAAAAAATAAATTATTTTGTTGGCAGTGTTTACTTTTTACTAGGAAAAATGTCTCTGTTTGGGGCCGCTTAGGTTTTGAGGATTCAATTCTATACCTAGTTGAAAGTGAGGAATTTTTCACCGATAAAGTAACTTTAAATACAGCACGCGGATTAATATCTTGCTTACAAGATAAGGAATTTATATATTTTTTAAACATCTTTAAATTAATTTTTGAACAAACAGAAATAGTTTTTCAAATCTTACAGCACAAGTTTTCAGATGTAATTTACTCACGAAATCGGCTCAAGTTTCTTTTGGAAAAAATTTCAGAATTTCGTGCAGAATTTTATTTTAAAAAACTATTTTCTGTACCTATTTCAAACTACTGATGATACGACTCAATTTAGCCCAAAACGAAAGAAATTCAGTTACGCAGATATGTAGCTTCACTATAAGCAAATATTTTATGAAATTTTGGATACTATCAGGGGTCAAATAGAAATAAGGTTCTCTGATTTGAAAGAACTGCATTTCTTCGACTTTCTCAATAAAAATTTGTTAAACGGATTTTCGGCTAATTTTCCAAATAACCTTTTGAAAAATTTATGTCAAAAATACACTTTTTTTGATAAGGTGGCCATAAAAAGTGAACTGTGTGTTGTTTATTATAATACAATGAAATTTTGGGGCAAAATAAAAATCATGTGGGGACTATTAAATACCTTTTTGATAATAATTTGAATCAAGATTTACCCCAAGTTTATAAACTCTTATGTCTAATTGTTTCTATCCCGGTGACATCGGCTTCAGTAGAGCGCTCGTTTTCCACTCTTAAGAGAATTAAAATTTATTCACGAAATTCAATGAGCCAGGATCGTTTGAAAAATATTAGTTTGTTGTCTATTGAAATGGAATTGCTAAAACTTTTGGCGAAAGACAAAAAATTTTATGAGGATATTATAGATCATTTTGCTAACGTTAAAAATCGCAGAATCCCGCTAATCTTCAAAAATATATAGTAACTTTTTATTTGCTCTCACCAGCTGAACAGTTAACAAATTCGTTAAGTAGGTAGGTACCTATTTTGTGAAAGAAAGAAAAATTTGATGAATAGATGAATTGATTAATTGGCTGAGAAGAGTTTTTGTGAATATTGTAAATAGGAGTTGTAGGTCTCTAGGTAGACCACTCGAAAGTGAAAACAAATTAATAGCTTAGGGTGCTTGTTTTACTTTGATTTTCTTTAAATTATAAGGCGGTTGACCTTGAAATCCTAAAAATTTTCGCCTATGGTGTATTTTTTAACACCTCTTGTAGCCTCCTCAAATCAAAACCTCACGAGCCGCCACTGATATATATATATATATATATATATATATATATATATATATATATATATATATATATATATATATATATATATATATATATATATATATATATATATATATATATATATATATATAAGGGGTTATTCAATGTAGACGCCAAGGAATATTGTGCGTATGCGTAAATGATTTGGTTGAGAAAAGTAAATATGTATGGAGTGTGTAACTGGTCCCTAGAGGAAAGTCTTGAAATTATTTTTGAATTATACATGGTGCTCGGAAGACTAGATTTTTATAAAAGTATTGTTTTTTTTTTCAAATCTGACGTCCATATATTATAACATTTTCTGCTTCTACGAGCAAAATTAAAGTGAGTTTCAATAAGGTTTGCCTAACTCATACCCTGCGATTTTTGGGATAATTTATATTTTGTTGAAAAGTGGTATCAATTTTAACGTATAAATTTTCAGCATATGTAAGCTTTCTTTATGCCAAATTCATAACAAAATCTGAAAATGGGCCAAATTTACTGTTTCACTTGTGAAAAATGTTATAATTTATATAGGCCGTCCAATAATTCACACCCAATAACAATGAACGTTAAACAAATATTACTCCCTCATTTTAAATGACACGCCCTGTATTTTATGTTCACAGCAGATACCAAATTCAATCACCTAACTGTTAAATACTATGAAGCAACCATATCGCTTAGTTTTAGTTTTTATGAAAAACGAATATTTTCATACTGCTCTCTACTTTTAACAAGTAATTAAAATTTTCAAGTTGTCTATGAATCATTAGCATGTCGTCCATTAATTGTGATAATAAAAAAAGGAAATAAAATTTTATTAACGTAATAATATGAAATGTTATTTATAACAAATTTAAAATCAAAATGGTGTAGGAAATCCTAACGAATAGCAATGAAAAATTGCGAAGGATTCTACAATCATTTATATCTGTAATTGTTTCTTAATGACAAATATCTCTATTGCATTCAGCATAAAGCAATTCGAACTATGACTACAATACATAAATCCTATATTTATGTGTATTATCACTGTCAGTGTTTACAGTATTTCTTTGAAAACCATTATCGTTCATATTTGTTTCACCTTCTAGCAATGAGGAACGATTATTATCTACACTCAAAAGTACCACTAATCTTTTTCATGCGACTTTTCTGAAACAACTTGACTCCTTTATCTCACAACGCAGCGCTGTAATTTGTCGGTAGTCGTGGAATTCCAGGAGAATTAGACAATATAATGAAGGAAACTATAAAGTTTTGTTTTAAAATACGGTTTGTGCTTACCGGCATCTTCGCTTTTTTTGTTACTTTAATTCCTGAATTACATAATAACATCCTGGATGTGTAATTCACGTTTTATTTTTTGATTTCTTATTCTCCTAAATGAGATATATGTTTTTTGTCACTTTAGTAGTGATATATTAATGTGACGAATATCAAAAATTGGTTTCATTGAATACGATAGAAGTGTACGATTTTACAAACGGTAAAAATATATTTTTCTAAATTGAAAATCTTTTTTATTAATTCTCATTAAATGTGTTGAATGTATCAAGACACATCATTTCGGATATGCGAGTATACTGAAATAAATAGAACAAAAAATTTTTTTTCTCATTATTTGTCATTCAGAAATCAATTCGAAAAAAGTGTCATCCTATTCAACACTGAAAAATCAATGTTGTCCTTAAAATTAAACTAGATATTTGATATTTGCAAATATATGCACAAGTTGAACTAACTGAATATTCAACTAGAGGTTAGAGAGAATTTTTAAGGAAATGTGTTTTATCATGTCTCGGATAACTTGGTATATATATATATATATATATATATATATTATATATATATATATATATATATGTATATCCCCCCCCCCCCACCCCCCCCCCCCCCCACCCCCCCCCCCCCCCACCCCCCCCCCCCCCCACCCCCCCCCCCCCCCACCCCCCCCCCCCCCCACCCCCCATTTATCTTTATCCTTCTGACATGACATATACATGAAATTATTGTGTAAGCACGTGGTGTACACTCACATTATAAATTCATTTTACTCGTGAATAAACAAATTTATTTTCGTATAATTTGTAAATTTTCAATACGATATTGAATATAGTAACAATGGCGAGTGAACTAAAATGAAATTGAATGTAATAATAGTGGCAAATTAATTAGCGAAATAAAATTAAATACTTAAGTATCAGTTTAAAAATATTAGTTAATGTACATGGTCAATATTATTCATACAACTCACATGGGTACATAAAATGTGTTCTACACTCTCAGTAAATTATTTATTTTATTTTTATTATTATTATATTAATAATTATATTATAATATCGAATCTGAAGGATCTCCGTTTCTACCTGGTGTCCCATAACACCACATCTTTTTCTTCAATAATTTTCTGAGAGAGTTGAAGCTATATGTGAAGACATTTTTTTTATGAATTAAATTTCAGTTATGTAAAACATCTATATTTATCAAAAGTATATGGTATTTGTTTCAGTGAGACGATTTTTCAATTATTGATGATATGTTTTGATCAGTATTATATACTACTATGCACATTTTATCTATGATTTAGGCATATGCGCAGTTGATGTCAAAAACACATTGTCTCCTCTACATTGGTCATTGGTAAATATTTCTCGAAATGCAGGAGAGTCCTTACTCAATAAGTTGAAAGAAAATATTACATAATGTTTAAGATGATGCAAATCTTCATATATACTATTTGACTTTTGAAAAAATAAACAATTAATACATTATGAAATCGAGATAAAAATTGTTGAAGTGTGTGATAGGATGGAGTCGTGGTGTCAGCGCAACAGATTAATTCTCAATGTGAGCAAAACGGTGCAATTACAGTTGCATAATGGTTGGCTATCACGTGATAACCAGTTGAATGGTGTTGACGAGGAGACCCGATATTTGGGTTGTTTTCTTGACTCAGAATTGAGGTGGGAGACTCACAAGAATCATGTTTGTAAAAGACTGAGTAGCGGATATTTTGCTCTTCTTAAGCTGAGGTCCAGTATGGCACTCACAGATCTTGTAGGTGTGTATCATGCTATGGTTCACACGCACCTCACTTTCCACACATTATTATGGGGTATATCAACTGGTTGGAGGAGGGTATTCATTGCACAGAAGAGAGTTATTCGACTCTTGTTTGGCCTTCATCCTACTGAGTCATGTAGGAGGTATTTCGTTGGCCATGGTATACTCACTCTGCCCTCGATATTCGTCCTCAAAGCAGCAATGTACGCTAGACAGAATTTTGCCTCTTTTGCGAGATTGGGTGCTTCATATAATACAAGAAATGATTCGAAATTACTTTTTCCTAAGCATAAGAGTGCGTTGTATGAAAAGAGTCCCAAATATGTGTCTGTTACTGTTTATAATAAATTGCCATCATTTATTACTAGCATAAGTAGTATTGTGAAGTTCAGAAAAGAGCTGAAGCGTTTTCTAATAGGTCATGCATTTTATTCATTCGAAGAGTTTTGTTCCTCATAGTTCTGTGCTGGTGTTTTTAACTTATGTTGTAGATATGTTAGTATGTTTTTATTTATATGTGTATTCCAAAATTCTATTTATACATTATTATGACGTGTACATTGTTGTTTTAGCCAGCGTACGAATAAAATTTATTATTATTATTATTATTATTATTATTATTATTATTATTATTATTATTATTATTATTATTATTATTATTATTATTATGAATTGATTTGTTAGCGAATTTTCAATCTATAATTTGAAATATTCAATTATTGTCATTGATTATCGCTTTATTTCAAACGCTTTCATGACATTCGCTCCGACTTAGTGTGCCTTGATCAAATTCATTTTATAGCTGATCCATAGTATAGGTATTTTTCAAGTGAATATTGAAAATGATTTATTCGTTGTCTTGGAGAAAATGCATTAGGGTAATAAAACTTACAAAGAGGCTGTTATAAATTGGTTATTTTCGTTGAATTTTTCCATACAATAAACGAGTTTTGAAATGGAAGAGAAATTGTAGATGTGAGAAATGGAAGAAGCCGATAAAAACACTACTCCTGCACTTGACTACAAAGCATATTCACATTATACAAATTACTCAATTAATGATCAACGATTATTTAGCTCATATACTGAAATATTAAATAGGGAAATGAAGGTTTTAAATTTACGTTTCTGAAGTATAATGAATCAATAAATTCTAGACTCAGGTCTTCTTTCCAATAATGTCAGGTAGAATATTCCCCTCATAGAGGTTCTTTGATAATGCAGTTCTTGGTAGCATTTCGGCTTGAATTACTATAGTATTTCACTTAAATCCTCAAATAATTAAGATTATAGAGCAATATCTTTATCGAATAATTTTACTTGTAGTCCGTATCTGATGAAGAAATAGTACGTCAGGTAGAATATTCCCCTCATAGAGTTTCTTTGATAATGCAGTTCTTCGTAGCATTTCGGCTTGAATTACTATAGTATTTCACTTAAATCCTTAAATAATTAAGATTATATAGCAATATCTTTATCGAATAATTTTACTTGTAGTCCGTATCTGATGAAGAAATAGTACGTCATAGCATGCGTCATGCACAATAATCAAATAATTTAAGGCATTTGTTATAGGATTCCATTATTATACCTTTATATATGAAGATTTAAAATGTTTTCCGAAATAACTCAACAAATATTAAGCTAAAATATTCGACAGAAGTAGACTTCCCACGCAAGCTTAGTTTAAGATTGTACAGAATGGATTCTTTATGCCATTGTATAAATTTCCCGAACCACCAATACGTTTCAATTAAATTGGAAATGTTCACTCAAGGTTCGAGAAAAACATCGTCTGCTAGTTGATACGATCTTCACTGTTCCTTATACTTTGTTCTAATCTATGAATCTTGTTTACCCTGTTTTTCCGTAACCTCTGTAATTATAATTGAAATTCATTTTCTCACTATATGAAGAATATTTTTCAATTAGAATTAGGTACTTCTGCAAATTACCAAAATTTTCAGGAGAAGTAGGTTTCTCATATTTTGAGAAGTTTTTTGGTACAATATGATGAAAACTTACTAATAGCCTCAATGGAACTTGAAATGCACAAAATTGTAAAATATTTTGAAACACAAACATACATTATAACATAAAGTAAACAACAGCTTTAAATGGTAGAAAACCAACTTTCACGGATATATGTATTCCGTCGGATTCAAATCATCCTCTTTCCCATAAACATTCAGCTTTTAATTCAATGATCCACAGAGCGTTTTCAATTCCATTATCCGTAACAAATTTAGCGAAAGAAATTTCGACTATAAAACTAATTGCGTCAAATAATGGTTTTCATACAAGTTTGATAGATAAAATGATAAACAAGAAACGTAATCAACTAGCGTACAACAGCATATATCCCCAATTAAAAGTAGAAAAATCGGAAAAATTCACATCTTTAACATATTTTGGTCCTTTAACAGAAAAAGTTGCTAATGTCATACCTAAGTGTAATATTAAAATTGCTTTCAAACCTAAGACAAAACTCTCAGGATTTTTATTCAATGCCAAAGATATCACTTCAAAATTTGAAAGTTCAGGAGTTTATAAGTTGATTTGTCCTGTATGTAAAGGAGTATATATAGGTCAGACTGGTCGATCGTTCAAGACAAGATTTAAAGAACACCAACAATCTTTTTTGAAAAATGAAACGGATTCAACGTTTTCAAATCATTGCCGTGAAAACCACCACCCATTTCCACAAATAGATAATTTTCAAATCATGCACAAATTACCGAAAGGAACCAAACTTACTTACTTAGAATCATTAGAAATTTTTAAACTCAATAATAATGCAAAAGATATCTTGCTGAACGACCAGATTGACATGATATATTCTCCTATATTTAGTGTATTTAAACAATAATGACTTTTCTAAGAACATTGTATTGTACCAATTTGTGAAATTCACTCGATTAGCCCTTCTTGAAATATGTTCCTCTTGTCTATTTAGGTACCTGCAATAATCCTTTCCCACCCGTAAGCGCAAATCTATAATTATTTTGTATTCAGTTCTTAACTCAATCTGCCCGATGATGGTCTAGTGACCGAAATTGCAATCGCAGTGTTATATTTTTCAAAATATTTTGTGATAATAAACGTAGTAAAATCAAATTTAGTTTTGTTAAGCTTTAAATGAGTTGATTATGAATATTTTGCGAAGATAAATTTGCATTAACAACTCAACAGTGAATTATAGAAAATGTCAAGTCGCCCTGACTCCAGATTTACATACAACTGTTTCGATCTTATTAGATCTCTTCATTGCAACATACTCGACTCGGAGTGAATTGATATATTTCTTATTATTCACCAATACAAATCGCGTCGTAACTACTATATAGATAACAACCCGTACCGTCCTTTGCCAAAGATATTATTTTATTTATTTATTTATTTAAAAATTATAGTGCCTCAGCTACTTGGCTATTAGCACAAGTACAGTATTATATCTAACTATATAAAGTGGAAAAGTTGTGAGGATTTTTAAAATGATAAAATATTCAAAAAATTTGAATTTGATGAGAAGTTTTTGGAGATTCTGTTCTTCAAGTGAAATTCTTGAGGAGCTGCATCAAATTCGTGACAGTCCTGTTTAATATGTTCGACTGTCAGGCGAACATTAGAGTTGCTACAGAGTGGTTTAATTTGATTACTTGATGTAAGATAACCATAAGCGAGGCATACCCTTGGTCTTCTAATAAGAATTTTGTTCCTTCTGTTCATGGCAAAGCTATATGCTATAGCTGCCTCTATTGACGACAGTTTTGTGTTAGAAAGGCTCCATAACTTTTATTTTTTGTTTTTCATTATTCTATTGAACCTGTTTATCAGATCACCTGACAACTGTAATTCTGGGATGGTATCTAATCTAAGTGGTTACTTAGCCATCTTGTCAGCCAGTTAATTTCCTGTTATCCCTACATGTGAGGGGATCCATATTAAAGTGATTGCATTTCCTTGGGCCGATAAAAGTTCACTTTCCGAATGTATGTTATGGATTAGGGTTTAGAGAAGATATTTTCAATATACTGGATAGAAGAGAGGGAGTCTGAGCATATTGTAATCTTTGAGTTAGAAGCACTTATTGTCTCCAGTGCAGAAAGCGAAGCGAATAAATCACCTGTGTGAATGCAACAGTGTTTTAAAAGTCGGATTTTGGAAATTGTCTCGTCCAGAGTACATACTGAGCATCCAACGCTGAAGTCGTCCTTTGAGGTATCTGTATAAAGGGTTATGTCGTATTCTTTGGAATTTATAATGTTAAGAAATTTCTGTTTCAATAATAATGGTGGAGTAGAAGATTTATGAAAATTAGTAAGAAATGTGTTAATTGTGATGGGTGTTCAGGTCCAAGGAGGGAAAAATCATTGGCCGATAGGTTTGGTTTCAGAAAATATAGAAGTATTGCTAACGAGATTCTTCAAAAGTTGTGAGAGATCGATCAACTGGAAGGGAGGAGGTGCTGGATAATATTTGATTAACGGGATTTCCGGGGTTAGCAGAAAATTTCGCGACATAGTTATTAGCGTCGCAATGAGAGTGGCATCTCGCTCGATTCGAACAACAAAAACTTGATTGGACTTAATCTTAAAGCACCTAGACAAATGTGAATAGAGGCGATTCGTATAAAATTGAGGATCTTCAAATTTGAGTCACTAGTAGAGCAGTAGATAATACTTGCATAATTCAGTTTTGAGTGAATTACGGCTCTATAAAAATGTTGTACTTCTCCTTTTTCTGTACCCTATTGGAAATGTGATAAGGTTTTCAGAATGCTCATCCGTCCGAAACATATGTT
Source organism: Cynegetis impunctata (assembly GCA_030704885.1). Lineage (NCBI taxonomy): Eukaryota > Metazoa > Arthropoda > Insecta > Coleoptera > Coccinellidae > Cynegetis > Cynegetis impunctata. Next base: position 918,634 of record JARQZK010002186.1, read on the forward strand.
ATTAGGTTCTTGCAAATGTTGTTTCTAGTTTAGCGTATGATCGAAAGTGACCCCTAGGAATTTGTGACTGGTTAGTTTTTTTATTATTTCGCCATTTAGGGAGAATAAGGGTGGGAATTATTTTTTCTCAAGAAACTGATGGATTAAGTCTTGGATGTGGAGAAATTAGGTCCTATAGAATTTTTTTAGCCATCTCACGAGATTATGGATACTTTTGTGGATAAGGACCCCTGTGGTTGGAGATACCCTACTTGAATTTTTAGTTCTAAAATTTGATTTCGATCAAACAGTGATTTTCATCATTCGTTTGTTTGGCAGTCCTGGAACATGCTTTCAAGCAGTTGGACTGGGGCACCAAAGGAATCTGTATTGACGGCGAAATGCTCTCCCACCTGCGATTTGTCGACGACACAGTTCTAATAACAGACAACTTGGGAGAGATTAGAACTTTGATTACTGAATTAGATGCTGTTTGCAAAAAATTCGGTTTGAACATGAACTTTGGAAAGACGGAAATCAGGACAAATTTGATACCAAGTGAAACCCTAAAGGTCGGTGGTAACGATATAATACTAGTCCACAAATATAGATACTCATATCATGAAATCCAAATTTCCAGATATAATCAAACCGCTGAACTGCAAAAAAGAATTATCTTGGCATGGGCGGCATATAGAGCTCTATTAGACACCTTCAAGAGCAACATATCAAATCACCTAAAAAAGAAGACCTTCGAGCAATGCGTACTCTCAGTCATGACTAACGGTGCCGAAACACTATCCTTAACCCAGGCCGCAGCAAAAAAACTCAGAGTAGCCTAAAGAAGAATGGAAAGGTCGCTGGTGGGACTGACTCTCAGAGATAGAGTCAGAAATGAGGAAATAAGAAGGAGGACAGGCGTCACTGATGTTATCGAGCCCACGACATGGCTTAATTGGAACTGGGCCGGCCATGTAGCGAGAATTACTGATGGGTAGTAGACCAGAAGAATGATAAAATGGTGACCACGAGCTGATAAAAGGAGTAGAGGTAGACCACCCACATGATGGACAGACGATGTCGAAAGAATCGCCGGTAACTGGCTACAAGAAGCTCAGACCGATACTACTAGAACAATTTAGGGAGGCCTATGTTCAACTTTAGACGCAGAGGGCTGGATGATGATGATGATGTTTTATTAGGAATATACTTAGTGCTTCAACATATTTGTGTTCTTTAGGCTCGTATCTAAAATTTAGGAAATTTCGTCTAATATGTGACAATAAACAACATAAAATGATTTCAAATTACCTGTTATTCTTTTTAACACGGAATAAACTTTTAATGTTCATCTGATTTTATGTAATGTGATCTGCTTTGATGTTATGTTTGTTTAAAACATGTGATATTTAGTTAATGAATTCTGGACTGTATGGTAATGGCGTATATTTTTATTATCAATTTCTGTTGTATTGTTTATGGAATCTGCTTCGCGTAATGCTTTCACTAAAGAAAAATCTATATATCAAATAATTACATGAATACGCAACGTTTTATTTCAACGTGTCTCACATGAATTTTCTCACATTTTCTCATGAAAGGCTGCTTAGTAATCCCTGAAAAATAATTAATTTGATTGAACACCCAGTTATTCAAATATATTATTAATGCTCAATACTTGACACCATATTGACATAAAGTGATATCAAGTACGGCAAACTATATATAGCTATTTGAACTTTTAAAATGAAGAAAGGATTTATTTGGATTTGAGGGACGAGTAGCCCATCTTCCGGGAAAAGCGATATGATAAGTTTTTAGTCCGTGGGGTATAAACACATTAAAAGGCTGACAAATACTCCACTTTCCAGGAACACACCCCGCCTTTAAATCAGCATGGGACTCTGATTAGACTCTCTCTGAAAACTCGTAAAAAGTTTTACAGTTTTTCTGATTTATTGCGCCTGAAGGGGACGTTGTTAGGTTGCTACACGTCACTTTTTTGTGCATCTGGGACACAATATTATATATATTAGTTTGGGATGGAAATTACTGGATTTTCTTTGTCACTGCGACTAAAGATTGCATGAGATTCAGATGATATCAGAAAATTCATGAAAATAAATCTTTAGTAAGTTTCAACATCTCGTCAAATATGTAATATGTTTATATATACGACGACGCGAACGCTGAAATGATATCATCATTAATTGAGATGTACGTTTTCCGAAAAATCGGACCCATCAATTGTTAATTGTAGCTAGAGATCTTTGAAGGATCAAGGATAATTTAAGCAATGTCCAAACAAAAAAACTTTTTTTGATGCAATTTGGAATTGAACAACAAATTCTGAGTATATCTCAAGTACCATGTCCTATACCTAAGTTCATCTGTTTCCGAAAAAAATGCAAATCAATGTTCAAATATAGCTTATTTTTAAAAATTATTCAAGTGAAGTTGAAAATTAAACTTTGAATTAAATGCTGCAAATCTCCTTCACTGAATTTCTGGCATAGATGTGAAATAATATATTATTTCATTCATCCAAATATTCAACAAAAATATAATAATAATGAAAACAATCAAATTTCTAACGTAACTTTTCAACAGTAAATGAAAACAATTTTGGAAAAAAATGGTTTTAAGTAAGATACAAAAAACACAAAATAACCTAAATAGGTTTTTTTCTTGATTTGAGTTTAGCAAAAATCAGAGGTCATCGAAAATGAATAATAAGCTGTTTTAAATCGAATGTATTTCAGGGTTTCCTACAATATTGAAATAAATTTGTGTTTTGTTAATGTTTTAACCCTTTGTTGCCTGACCTATTACAACTTCGATTTTTTCAGAAAATTTTTTTATAGTAGGATTTGAAATAGGTAAAAAAACACCTACAATTTTTCATAAATTTTTATTTGAAGTTTTTCCAAAAATATTCATGGTGGTACTTTGAAGTACCGTTAGGCGTTCGGACATGATTGTGATGCTTACAACTGGAACTTTTTGTACTTTGTCCATACTGCATATTGTAAAAATAATTAACTGAATAGGAACCATATTTTCTATTTATTGATAAGCATGATACAAAATGACAAATGTTTGACATACTGCATGAATTTTGTCTAAAAGGATACCTGGTGAAATTCTAAGAAACAGTTTTTGGTAGCGTTACAGCAGAGAGATACACGACATATAGAGCATTTTGACAGTGGTTTAGATTGAATGCCTTTTTTACTACAAACTTCACATCTGCCTCGATTATTATCGAAAATGACCCAATGAGCCCCTCGATTTGAAAGACGAACATCTGAGGAAATAGAATATCCATGGCCACGCCTTTTTTTATTAGAGGAAACGTTAGTCACAGCAGAAGAACGTTTTTTATTGGTTCCACATTGTTTATGTGCTAGTAACCCAAATAACTGACCGGCGAAAATCTAGAAGCGACTGTTCATTTCTAATTTCCGAATAAATTATATAGGAATTCACAAAAGCCATATCAATTAGACCCCAAAACAAACGGTGCCACCATTTTTTGGATCGTCTGTTGACTCCGTAAACGGACCTCAATCTATCCGCGTGGTCCACGCCTCCCATGTATTTATTATAATCTTTAACGACCATCGGAGCTGAGATCGGCAGCCTTGATCCATCTTTTTGGGTGCGTTCTACAGAGGTTTCTTCACTACCGTGGAAGTTACTAGCGAAATAGACGGTTTTATTATCCTGCCACTTCCAAACTCCTACGTCCATAGAAGAAAAGCGAAAGTCATACTGTCCACGTTTCAGAGCTTTATTATCGATCATGTTTTTGGGAAGTCCTGACCTATCAGATCTGATGGTTCCACAAGCTAGTGTTTGTTCAGCTTTTAGTTTTTCCAGTAGAGGTAGTGAAGTGAAGTAATTATCAAAGTACAGCATTCTGTTTTTTCCCCATTCAGTTTCACTCAAACTCAAAACTACCCTTTCACCAAGCCCGAATTCTGAGTATTTAGCTTTAACTATTTCGTTTTTGCCTTCATATATTTGGAATTTCTTTGTGTAACCTTTTTGATCAGACAAACACCAAATTTTATATCCACGTTTTATTGGCTTCATGGGATTATATTGTTTCAATGAACTACGACCTTTGAATATTATCATAGATTCATCTACACTCAACATTCTCGTACCATTATAGAGAGAATTAAATGATTCGTTCAAAGTTTCTATCAATGGCCGTATTTTATACAGTTTGTCTTTGTTGTCAATTGGCATTTGTGCGTTATCATTAATATGAAGGTTACTTAGGATCGCGTCAAATCTGTCTCTAGACATAGTAGTAGAGACTAGAGAAATGCCTAAGTCTGTAGATGTAGACCAGTAATGCCTCCAATTAGGAAGTCTATGATATCCCATTACCATATTCAAACCTATGAAGACCAACAGCTCATTTGTATTAATGTTTAGAATTTTGTTTCTTTGTACCGCATATAGATTTGACTGCTCAACCAAATTCTTCAAAATTGGGTTTATAACAGTTACAAAAATATCTGTGGCTGTTTCACAACCCACAAATGTATCTTCCAAGCAACCTTCCGGATACTCATAACTTGGGATGAAAGTAATTGCCTCTCGCTTCTTCCATTTTCTATCTATAGTTGGCTTTTTTCTCGATTTTAGATTGTTGTTTACGATACTATTTTTTTTATCCACTTCAGCTTGCAATTGAACTAAATTATCAGAATTCTCATTCCCCACTTCCTCCTCCTCAACATTTTCCAGAGGGACATCCACTTCGTCTCCAACGTGAAAATCCTCAACTACTGTATTAGATACATTTTCCAGTCGTTTTTCATACACAATATCATCGTTGTTGTCACAATCACTCTCGATATCGGTGTCCATTTGTGAATCATCTGGTATATCTTCAAATGTGAAATTTTCTATAATTTCCAAAAGTTCTGAGTCTGTAAGCGGTCTTTTGTTTGTATTATATCGTTTATAGGAAGCTTTAGATGTCGACTGAAATATTAAAAGTGTGAATTAAAATTAGTGCGAATAGAAATTTGAATAATATTACCGGTTGCTCTTCGTCCATTTCAATGGTTCTTAGCCTGACGGTACTTGAGAGTCCCTTATCGAAAATAATCTAAATAAAAACAGTTTCTCAAGTATTATGTGAAATAACTAATTTTTTCACTTCACGAAACTCACCCTAGCTATAAAAAACTATTCTAGTATTCAATAACGTCATAGAATAAACGGCAGATAAATATATTTATTGCAGTTGACACATAAATCACTTCTCACAGTAGTGGTTCATAACATACTGCGATATTCATTCGAATGCGCCCTGCACTCTGGCGGCAACTGATTCGACCAATAGAAAAGGGTGTACGTGAAAGTACCGACCGGCTAGGAGAACGTTTTATGCTACCATAAGAGGTTTATAGAGAATTTCAATAATGATACTTTAGAGTACCGTCCGTCAACAAAGGGTTAAAATATTCAGCCTGAAAAATTCACCACCTTTAGACCCCTGAAGCCAAGGCATGTGCCTTGCCCTGGTATTAGCCAAAGCGGCACTCAAACTCCTGCAAAATATTATTGACAACTGAATGTTGTATCAATCTCATTTCGTCAAGTACAGTTGAACATAGGTATAGGAAATGATATGTCAGACATATGTATCTAAAATTAGTTATAATATTGAAAAATTAAATAAAAACTATTTTTTTTTCTTTTAAAAATCAAAGTTATCAGCCATTTGTTCCATTTTATATAGAAGAAATCATAATAAAATTAAACCAGAGCTTAAATTTAAAATTGGTTATAATATTGAAAAACTGAATAAAAAATAGTTTTTTTAATTTGAAAATCAAAGTTATTTGCTATAACTTAATTTTGGTCCATTCTGTATAAATTAAATTATCATAAAAATACCGGAGCTTAAATTGAAAATCAACAGCCTTCCATATTGTGATCTGTTAGACATCCTTTGGTAAATATAAGTATTAATCTATAAATTTTGTTTACTTAAATTTGACCACCAGTATCCCAAATGGGGAACAAGAAGATCAAAAAAATTACTTCTATTTTAGTCCTACATTCACACAAATACCATGGAAGTATTACAGATTTAATAATGTTCCTGTACTCTTTCATTCCACATTCGTTGCAGAACAAATTTTCGCTCTCTTTTTTTGCTTTTCCTCAGTTTATTAGCGATAACAGTCGCGATACCATAATTTCCATGTTGACTCATCTGGAAGAGATGTAATAAACTCGTACTTAGTATACGTATAACTAAAGAGGACTCCGGTTCAAGTTGGGAGACCACTCGGGATTCAACATGAGCAACAGGTCGAGATTTCAAAATATAACCGCAAATGAACACATTGAATAATTTCCAGTTCGTGAAAATAAATTCACGTATATTTTAAGTAGACCACTATTCAATGCTTTTTTTAATATATTCTCTATTCAGTTCTATTGCTGTCATCACATTTGAAAAATGCACAAAATATATACGCTGCTGTTTTGATTGTTAGATTGAAAATAAAGAAAGATATATATATATATATATATATATATATATATATATATATATATATATATATATATTTATATGTTTATAAAACACCCAATAAATCACAATTTTTTTGTTAGAAGTGTTAGAACTCAAGTTCATTATCAGTTTGTACGACAATTTTACCGAAACAAATTACTTTTTTTGACACCTGAATTGAAACTGATGGTAACCAGAACGTTTAACGAAAACATGAGATCGTATAGCGAGAACTACCTGCCTCTTCAAGCACAAAAGCAAATAATGTATGCATATCCCATTCGTATAATTACTACCTTCCCGCTTCATCTCCTACAGAGTAGACGTCATCCATATAAACAAATGCGCCTGGTGGCATATTAAATTGCATGATTTCAAAACATCTGTGAAAATTGGACAGACTTGTCGATGAGTTTGTTATTGTTCCGTTCCCAGGGAATTAGGAGAGTTCAAAAGCTCTGACAAACCAACAATACAGAGTCGATCGTCAGTATGACAGTCTAGAGCGTAAATTTGAAGTCATTTACACACGCAAATTGCAGCGTGATAAAGTTGTCGACATTATTGTACATACAATATTTTTTTTTATACAAGGAATATTTACGGTATTTACTATAGAAATATTTTGAAAACTATGCAATATGCTAACGTCGAAGGGGGCAGATCGGCTAATATATTTATAAGTTAATTACACTTCCAGTTATACTGGAAGTAGTTTCCAATTTGCTTTTGTCAAGTAGATCAATCTATATATTATTATAAATTTTGATTCTATGCAATATTTCGACATATTCAAGTTTTAATACCTAAAATGACGGGCACTAAAATAATAAGCAATATTTCCTATAAGGAAAGCTTTGTTCATTAATTTCAATAATATTTCAATCTGAAAAATAGTAATTTCAATTCTGAACTATTTGTGCGAATATTGATAGAGTTCAAAAATTAATTTCAAAATTAAATTGAGAAAACTGTCAAAGGTAATTTTTTTAAATTTAACCTAATAAATTCTATGAGTTCATCTCATTTAGCAATAAGAATAAGGATAAATGTTTTGAAGATTTTATATCTGTGAAAATTTTAGTTTTTGAAATATTGGCAGATGAATAACTGGAAAACAGTAATTCTATTACAATTTTTTTTTTCAACACATCTAGGTAGCTGTAGTTACAATATATATCTAAAACAGTTACTATAACGCTGTCACTTACCAGTTAAAAATTATAAAGCAATATCAAGAAGGTGTGACGCACTTGCCAATCGCTCTATATATATATATATATATATATATATATATATATATATATATATATATATATATATATATATATATATATATATATATATATATATATATATATATATATATATATATATATATATATATTTACTTTTACATTGAATCTGGTTCATTACCTATCATGAAATATAATTTTCAATGATTTAAATCAAAATTATGATCAAACTAATTCAATAACATTAATGACAGGTGAAAACTTCCAATTGAAGGAAGGACTGTCAAATGAAACATATTGTAATCATTTATATTCGAGTTGTGGTCCACTTCGAGTTTCTTTTTTTGGCATTTATGTTTCATTAATGTATTAGGCAATTAGTATAGTACTGATTGAAAGCTTCCGTTCTATAAATTGAAAGGAATGTTGAACTATAATTTCTCCTTTACATCTTCATCATGCAGCTGGTGCAAATTGATATAACTTCTTGTTTTGATTCGAATATTTTCGATTGAAAGTTTTCTTTTGCTTTGATCAAATATTCATTGTTTCTTATTTATATGTAATAATAAACAGCACTATGACTTGATCCCATACCATAAGTGCTCTTCGTAGATACTACTAGGTGGTTATGTGAGCTAGGGGTAGTTGATCACGGTCGATATACGGGACACTACTGATGACAGGCACGTATCCAGGGGAGGGGCCCGGGGGGCCCTGGCGCCGTAGTCACTTCACAGGAGCGCCACGAAGCATATGGCCTAACTCAACAAAAAATTAAGTAAGAAGCTAAAATTATCTGAATTTTTTTGGTGGTTCATTTTTACTTGATTTTTTGTATAATTAACTCGCCTTCTGTATAGTAAGGTATGATCGGGCTAGAGACGTCGAGGTGCCTTTCCCGATAGATCTGGGATATTGTGAAAGATTGTTCGTAAAGCATATTAGCGAAATCTGAATTACTTTATACTCCCTCTCTCTCTATATCTGCAAGGGAGAACGCGCCTTTTGAAATCAACGATCAAAATGTCAGCTTTCTTGAAAAAACTCACGTAATCGAGAAAAAAAATTAAACGAAGATGGAATCAAATATTCTTTTTCAATATTTGACGTCGCATGCAATTAATCTTCCTCAATATATGAAAATCTTATTTGAAGGCATTCACTGAAACTCATTATCTGGTTTGAGAAATACTTACGAAATGAAAATTTCGATAGATTTGCACGGATTCAAGATCCGTTCAACAGTAGTGGAGTGCTCCATAGGAATTTTCTTCTGCTGAAGAAGAGACTCTCATCGAGTTATCTTGCGACAGTAGTTTGAAAACCAAATTTGGCTGCATGGGATTGATATAATAAAATTTTGGATTTTAGTGAAAGAATAATACTCTTTTCTAAGTGATAATTCTCAACATTGAATTATCGACGACGTATCTGTGCGAAGCTAAGTTTTTGGCGATCGCTGTGATGAATAGCAAGTACAACGTGAAAATCAAAGTGAACAGCCAAATGGGTGAGCCGTTTTGAGTGAATATGCAACGATTTGTAGGCTCATTAATCACATTAATTATTAGTTTGAATAAAAATATTAAATAATGGAAAAATGCTAAGTTCTATTTTTTTCAATCTATTTCTTACGATTAGTCATACTTTATAACGTGTTAGGGAGTCGTGAAATCATTTCAATTAGAAAAGGAGGCCGCGACTCGGAAAAATTTGGGAACCCCTGTCCGTCTGTCTGTCACCTCAAGAAGCGCGATAGCTAGACAGTTGAAATTTTCACAAATTATGTATTTGTGTTGTCGCTATATCAAAAAATACTGAAAACAAAATAAAATAAATATTTAAAGAGGGCTCCCCTGCAACAAACGGGAATTTTGTCCTTTTTTTCTCGATATCAATAATGGCAAAAAGTAGGCACTTGAAATATCCACAAAATACTCAGTTGTATTTTTACTTTAATAATAAATAATAAAATTTAAATAAAATAAATATTTAAAGGGGGCTCCATACAAAAGACGCTGTTTCTTGACTATTTTTGCTGGATATCAATAATGGCAACAGGTATGCACTTGAAATATTGACAAAATACTCAGTTGTACTTTCCTTCAATAAAATTAAAATAAAATAAATATTTAAGGGGGGCTTAGTCAATGGCACGGAGTCCGACTCGCAGTTGGACGGTTTATTTTGATATATTCACAGAGCTGTTTCACTATGCTCAGATGGATATTTTTATATGTCAATAAAAACTGATATCCCATGATTCAGACTGAATGAAATTATCTTCTTCCTGAAACGAACTCACCAGATATTTTTGATAATGTGAAATTTGGGTATCCACATCAATATTCCTTTCAAATTCGTTGACTAATCCTACATTGAAAACTTCAGAGAATAATTCTGAAGGAAAGAGTTCATCAGAGACTATGGATAAATGAATAAATACGGAGTAATGTTTACTGAGAATATATTTGATGATATCGCTTGTTGAATAAAGGAATATGTAACCGAAAATAATTCTAGACAGCTGATACCAAAAGTTGGTTATCGTCGGCATAATCATAGTCTACGTTGTCAAAAAAAAAATCTGTGATAGAAAGCAGTGAGACTCATGTGATTCGTTTCCTACTATTTTCAATATAGTGCTTAGATTTACACTTTTAAATGTATGAACGCACCTTATATTCAATGAGCCTACGTATATATTGTTTTCAACAAAGGTTAAATTTCGCATTATTCTCAATAATTGTTTCTCATTTTCCTGGTGATTTGGATATTTGGTCCAGCGTTATTTCCGTTTTATAGTCAGACATATCCGCTGTAGTAATTTATGTAAGTACTTAACCGAGATAGCGCCACAAGAGGATGTAGAATTCCATTCATTTCTATTTGAGTAAAATGAATAATAAGGAATGATGCATGTCGTACAAATTTTAGTGAAAGAGATGTATGCATAATTTGCTTGTGACAACGGAACTGGTGAAATTTGTGTCTAGTTTGCGTTTGAGAAAGTGATTCGAATGTATTATGTAGGTCAGACTGAAACTGTGGAAGAACTAATAACAATCAAATATATATATATATATATATATATATATATATATATATATATATATATATATATATATATATATATATATATATGTATATATATATATATATATATATATATATATATATATATATATATATATAATATATATATATATATATATATATATATATATATATATATATATATATATATATATACTTATACATATATATATATTGTTAGAATCATCGAAAGGAAATGAATACGGAACGAGAGTGATTCATAAATTTGGGGATGTTTAGATAAGTTAACCTTGTCGCTGCTTTCGATTTCGAAGACGGGTGACGGGTTCAATGACCTAGTGTGGTGCATTTTTGGGGATTCAACATTATTACGAAGGCCGCCGCCGGTCAAAGGGAGTATCGAATGACGACGTGGTGTTCTTGTGCGTTGTTTAGTCTGGGATTGTTTTATTGAGAATTATTAAGTACTTGAGCCACGTAGGTGATTACTGGGTTGCATGGGAATAGAAATAACCAGGGCTACGTCGACATTCTGATAATCTCTCTGCTCGGGTTAACTTGCCGCTTTCGCTGTATTGTATCTCTTTGAATTTCGAATAATTGAAAAGTAAATGCTATTGACTATAAGTGAATTTAATTTCCTATCTTCTTAATTATTTTAAATTGCTAATAATATATATATATATATAATAAAGTATAAACTTTAAAATAAAAACACTTGGCTTATGTTTCACAATATAAAAAAT
>JARQZK010002187.1:0-262500 GCA_030704885.1 Cynegetis impunctata
ATAATTTGCTAGTAGACTAAAAGAACATTTTTCTCAGTCGAAAGTTGGCTTTAGCATGTTATTTTCGCTGAAAATAACCATGCTGATGATAGTTTTCGTCTCGAATGTTTATTTGACTATATACAGTAGATTCTTTTTTAGGACCCCAGCAAACATGAACTGCCGGTAAACAATCGGCCCTTAAATGGAAAAGGTGGCAGAATGATGGTAACGGCATGCCTTCGTTGGACCGGTTGAAATTTTGCAACGGCATTTCCGTTACGGTGTTGTGGATGTTGATTTGCAAAGGACCACCGCTGTATTTACTTCAACGTACCATCTCCATTCTCCGGACTGCCAAGTCTGGCCCGCTGCAGATTGACTGGTATTCAGCCGGAAGGATACAAAACACCTGAGCATTAAATACTTCATTTCAAATTTCCCGCATTCTATAGTTCACGACTTTCACGTTTCCTGACAGTTGACAGTGTTCATTATTCAAGAAATTTCATAGTCTCCGTGTCGTATGTCCTTATGTTATGTCCGATGAGTTGATGGTAAATGGTAAATAATCTCATAACATTTGTAATTTCTTCTTAATATATGAAAATGTTCACGATGGATAACAACGAAAAAAGGTAAGCAACAATTTGATGTTTTATATTCTGATTTAAAGTATATAAACGTATTTATGTCTAGCCTAGCGAATTCATCATGGCCGTTGAGACATAAAAGCCAACGGCTGCGGAATGCTCCATATAGGGATGGAGGACGGAGCAGGCGAACAAATAGAAATAATTAGTGTTGCAATCTTCATTGTATTTTTTTTAATGGATATTTTAGTTTTTTCATATTATGAATGAGTTGATATTGTGTTGTGATATTTTTTTAATAAAAAAAAAATATTTCAATATATTTCATTAATATAGTCCCCTCCCAATTAAAATCTATGAAAACTCAATGTAATCATTTATATTGAACAGCTTATTAAAAAAACAGGATTATTTTGAATATTGATAATTAATAAAGAATATGTGCTGGAATAATAACGCAAAAGAGCCGTTATCATGCAGTAATCCATTGATGGACCAGTGCTTTACTGTAGTATTTGACAGCACTGGCGCCGTGCTGGGCCTATAACAAAGCTACTGGGATATTATCCCGTGGCCGGCTACCGGCCGCCGGGACGCGGGCTAGCCGGCCCTTTATCTTGTTGCCGCGTCTGGCCCAGACAAGCGGATTGTTGGCAGCAGGAATCTTGCCATCACAGGGCCGTTTGTTCCATGTTTGCTGGGAAAATTCAGCTTTGACATACTAAAATCTGTTCCTGATGTCTGATGGAGTTTTCAGGCATGAATCTATCCTTTCTGTATAACATACTCCAGTTTCAGACCGGCTGCGTTCTTACTTTGGAAATGAATAATTTTTCGGCGACCGTTAAACCGATTTTCAATTATTTTTCGAATTCCCCTCGTACCACACACAAATATTTATCATTGTCGAGATGAGATGAAGCGGAATGAGGTCCCATCATCACGAATACTAACGTTTAATTGAAAACTAGTTTGACATTGTTACTCAACAACTGACTTCAAAACCCGGAGCTTTCACTCCATCGTGACTGCCGCGTTTTATTGTGGCTATTATCTGTCACAATCTCAACTCTCGATACGCTTTCTGAATTTTCTTTTTCTTATTTTCCATTTCGCCCTCTTACAAATAAATACCCATCAAGGTGCACCCTAGCGATAAATGAATCTTGAAGAAAACTTATGAACGTGCTGGCTTCGATTATTCTATGCAGTATATTGAAGAAGCTTAACTTTGGATTCATTGGAATATTTTGAAAAATTATTAGTGTAACGTTGTTGCTCGCGCACCAACGTTAGTGGTGCGCAAGAAGATTATTCCACTGGAGGGGCAAGCTGGTTATTCCACTGGAGGGGCAAGCCACTGCCTATATAACCCGAGCACCGAGAATGCAGAAGGCAGTTCTTGGGAGGTACTGACTCCTGGGAACTCTCTCCTAGACTGGGTATTGACCAGTCTAACTCCCGTCCGTCGGCAAGTATTGATTGCCGACAAATTCCTGAGACTGGGTATTGACCAGTCTCTTCCCGTTCCGTCCGACAAGTACTGATTGTCGGAAACCCTCGTAGGTTGGGTATTGACCAATCTATTCCGTTCCGTCCGACAAGTACTGATTGTCGGAATTCCTAGTAGGTTGGGTATTGACCAATCTATTCCGTTCCGTCCGACAAGTACTGATTGTCGGAAACCCTCGTAGATTGGGTATTGACCAATCTATTCCCGTTCCGTCCGACAAGTACTGATTGTCGGTAATAATCGTAGGTTGGGTATTGACCAATCTATTCCCGTTCCGTCCGACAAATACTGATTGTCGGTGAATTCCTATAGACCGGGAGCTGACTCGCTTGCAGTGGCCAACGAGGTTGACCAGCTGGCGGCGAAGAAACCGACCCCGGTCCCCGTAATCACGTCAAGCAGAATCGCGGACCTAAGAACGCAAAGATCCAGCACGTCCCTACACTTTGCTCTTTCCTCGACTGACAAAGGACTGCCTGCGCACTGGAGGTGCGGTCGACGCAGCGAAACGAGACCAGAGCAGAAGCAGATGCGCGCTGGGTCATACAATTTAGATATTTTATTCCTATTAATAATTTACTGTAAATAAACTTGTATATAACTAAAAGATGCCTTCTTTATAATTCAGGAGAACCGACACGAAAAGTCCGTTACATTAGGTAATTCATGAATTAAAATTTTCATTCGGGAGTAATTTTCAAAGGATCATTCGATTCTCGCAACGAAAGACTGATACGGTGAATTTCCGAGTTACTTAATGATAAGAATTATCACACTTTTTCCGAAATCGTCAGTGTTACGCACCTCAAATCAAATCAAATCAAATATGCTTTATTGTCTTAAAATTATACGAAAAATATAGGAACTATACGATGTAAAACATAAAAATAAACACACATCAATCGAAAAATATACAAACTAAACAATGTAATTCCTAGAAATAAAAACACATCACATCACATTTCCATACAAAATATATACAAACTTTACAATAGAAACGAGAATGTCAAACCCTCCTCAATCGAAGCTGATGCCTGTGTTATTCACTTTGATCGTATCGATCAATCAATGCTCAGAATAGTAGTCCTCTATAGAGTAATAAGGTCATTCAAGAGAGTAAGATTTTGTTCGTTTCCGAAAACCAAGTGAATGCAATAGCGAGCTTCTCCCTACTTCCAGCTATATATACTTGTCGCATACACGAGATTAGTTCCAATAAAAACCCACATACCGAGAACTAAGATGTTAAAAATCAGAATAAAGTTCTTGTTGAACAAATCTGTTTGACCTACCTTTGGAAATGCCCATCGGGGTTCAACCTCTTATGCTTGTGAACTCTAGTTGCATCCGCTGGGTAGTCATTGACGTACCAGGTTAGATTTGCGGCAGGATAGGACGATTCGGATGTACAATTCGCTCTCAGCATCTCCCCAAGGCGGTATTTTGTCCTCAGGCCGCTGATGTGAGGATCATTTCTCGGCAATTCCACAACCTAGCAAAAACAGTGTTTTTATAAATAATTTCGCACTTTTCCATGAAGAAATTAAGTAATTTTTTTCAAGAATGTGCGGTTATATTTTCACGAGAAATAAATTTAATTGAAAAAACGCCAGCAGCAGTGCTACTTCAATACGGTCGATTTTTCTGTTAATTTGTATTTAGACCTGAGTGAGTGGAATAAAATTTCAAAAATAATAAGCCTCTAAATTTTTTCTTCGTGTTTCGTTTTTGAAGTTTGAAGAAAAAACCTAAAGGATTATTACGTCGTTTGCATTTTTTTTTCTTATGAAACTGTTTCTGGCTATAGGTATATTTTCTATCTTGATATTTTTCGAGTTGAACAGTGACATTATATTTTGATTATAGGAATGCGAAGTTCTACCTAAAAGTATTCACACTTCCCTAATATTAACTACATTCACATACAGACTGTAGGGGACCCGGAGGACCAAAAATCTTCAACATTCCATACCCCCTCGAAAAAGCCATAGATAGCTTAATTTTTGATATTTCGTTAACAATTAATATCCATATTATTTGCAACCAGTTTGAACAACGTACGTTTACGTACTCATCCGCCCCCCCCCATGCCAAAATTTGTACGGAATTTATGCAAATATTGTTGATTTTATTATAAAAAATAACCTCAGATCCAAATTCCAGCTCATTTGGTGAGAAGGTGGCCACTGGAAGTTCCAAAAGTCAAGAAATATCAAGACTCAGGAGGTATGAAACAGAGTTAAAAACCACGCGTCCCCCCAGCGAGTTACAAATGTACAACCAACTACCCCTCACCTCCAAGTGCGACGCTTTCATGTCAGTAAAGAAGGACGGCTGATCAGCAGTAACCTCGCAACTGAACACCCCGCTTATATCATCGGATACGTTCTCCAAAACGATTCTGGTGGCAGAAGAATCTCTCTCCCTCACGTCCAAGCTGAGTCCCTGGATCCTGAATTGTTTGACAGGCTTCTCGTCGTTTGGGGTGTACCTGAAGAACTCCCTGTCGTGTCTGTACCACTTGACGGAATAGAGATCGTCACCTTCGAGGTCGTACGTACAGTTGAGGACGGCGTCGTGTCCTCTTATGACAGCCATTGGAACGAACAATTTGAGGTCTTTCAGTGCTGAGCATCCTGAAAAAAAAACAAGATAAGGAAATATGTTTGAATAAGTTCCTAGTTGAGGTTTTGTCTTCTACCTCTCAGTGAAAGTCAAAATCGGTTTAAATGTTTATATTAACTCTTATAAATACACAGCGAGATAAAAACCAGTGCTTGGGTTCTATAACAAACCATATGAGCACTAACAATATATTTTTATTAATCAGTTGAGAACTGGCAGTATAATTGAGTGTTTCAGAGGATGAAGTTGATATAAACTTGTATTGTTTCTTCTCTGACCTCATTTTGTATTTATTCTGATACGCTACCTGATTAGTTGTTTTAAATTCGTAAGTAATGAGATTTTAATTTGATTTATTGCAATATATTGATATGAGATACAGAAGAGTGCTATGATTAGGACGAAGAAGCTGTTTATCACTTAAATCCTTTGCAGTGGCCATCTAGATCTTCTTAACATTCTCTGCTATAAAGTTACTATAGAGGTCAACCACAATAATTCATATCAGAGAGCTCTGACCCGAATTCATAGATTCTCTTGTCACTAGTTTCTCAATAAATCATATAATGAAAACTGAATATCATCCCACAAGCAATAATCAATACAATCAGAACTCTGTCGAACAAAAGAACAATTCCTTGAATCTCATCGAAAAAACGCCAACGCAACAAACGTCGAAAATGAGTTCACTCTATCTTTTTCATCCTCTTTGTAAATTGAATACAACAATTGAGGTGACTGTCACGTTTCCGTGTACGCTCTTGTACGTACGTGACCCAGCTGATAATAGCAGCACTCTTCGTACTCGAAAACCGAGAGGGCTATGAAAAAGGCCCTCGTGAAATAAAACGGGGAAATACTTTCTCGAAATCGACTGGAAGAGTGGATTTCGCGGAGGAAAATAAAGCGCTCATATACATCTCTATCGCCGGAAAGTAACGTACAGAATTGGTGGAAAGTAGTCGAACCAGTTCACAGGCCGAAAGGTAACCTCATAATTAGTTAATCTGAAGCCGGATTTATTTCCAATTAAATCTGGATGTAAGTTTTATGTAACTCATCAGAAACTTGAGAAATATGAGGATGAGAAGTAGTGACAACATGTTCACAATTTTGTACTGCACCTTCCACATTTAAGAATGTGGCAACTATAGTGATGTCGTCTGTATAAACAGTTATAGATGAGTTATGTGGAAAAACATGAATCTATTACATCTTAATTTCGGTTCGGATTACTTAACGCACATGTATGAATCCAAATATAGTCGTTCGGATGAGGTCGTATCATTATGGACCTAATCAACGTCACTATTGCTTCTAACCCGGGATAATCCAAGGGGCCGCAAACAGGATAACGTTCTTAGTGATATAGTCTCTACGGGGCTTGTCAACCGGGATTGGCTAACAGACACGAAGTAAATTGACAGGTACATCGGATTATCAGATCCGCTGTATCTGAAATTATCAGGACGACGTTAATTGTACGTTTGTAATTTAGCTCGCGATATGCGTGATCGACTTAATTGAAATGGCAACGTGGCGTAATTAGGAATGTCTGAGAGAGAGGTATCTACTCAGTTCATATATGAAATTTTGTATATCGAATTTTAACTTGTCGCATAAACTATTCATGTAGCCCCACCATAGTAACAGGGTTATTATATCAGAAAGCGTGGATCGTTGAAGAGTCGAGTCATCAAACTTTACAGAAAAATTTAAGGTAGTAAGTCAGGATATTTCCGAGGGATTAGCTATGAACTTTCGGGTAAACTTATACTCAATATATATCTGGTGTCTTTTATTTTTAGGGTTTCGTACCCAAAGGGTAAAAACAGGACCCTATTACTGTCCGTCCGTCCGTCTGTCTGTCACCAGGCTGTATCTCAAGAACAGCGATAGCTAGACAATTTTCACAAATTATGTATTTCTGTTGCCGCTATAATAACAAATGGTGAAAAAAATAAAATAAATATTGAAGGGGGGCTCCCATACAATGAACGATGTTTTTGCACTTTTTTGCTCGATATCAATATTGGCAACAGGTAGGCATTTGAAATATTCACCAAATACTCAGTTGTATTTTTAATTTAATAATAAATAATGAAATTAAAATAAAATGAATATTGAAGGGGGGCTCCCATACAAAAAACGCCATTTTTTGCTCGATATCAATAAATGATAAAAGGCAGGCACTATACTATCCACAAAATACTAAATAATAAATAATTAAATTAAAATAAAAAAATATTCAGGGGGGGCTTCATACAACAAAAGGGATTTTTTCTGCAGTTTTTTGCCCGATATTAAAATTAGTACTAGGTAGTACTTCACAAAATAATTAGTTTTATTTAACAAGTAAATATTTTACAATATGAAATTTGTGTACCTACTGTTGTTTACCTAGTCAATACGTACGTTACCCTTCGTGCGTGAGTCCAACTCGCACTTCGCAGATTTTTTTTTGTTTACAAAATATACATAAAAAAACAACGATTTACCGATGAATAATTTTATTGAATTTAAAAAACAAATTGAAGATTCTCATCATTTATATTTTTTCCATAAAATTGAAGTCAAAATTATGAGTTTCATTATTTACTTGTTTGATTAGTGCTGTAGTTTGTGATTTCACATATTTTTATGCTTTTTAATCTTTTCAAAATTGTATATTGACATCGAAAATCGATTGCAATAAATACTCAAACTGCGCACGTAGTTGCTTCTGGAAAATGTAGAAAGACTATCTATTAAACTTTTCCTTAAATTTTCAGAAACCTCTAGATCTTTGGTTTGACTTGCAAGAGCAACTGATTACAGATGTCACCGAAGAAAAAAGTCGTTCGGAGTTAAATCTGTAGACCAAACCGGCCATTCTAGAACCCCAAGACTATTGTTTCTTTCCAAAAAACGAATACAATTTTTGCCAAAAACAAATATTCAGAAAACATCTGAATTTCTTGAAATACCAACATTTTACATCGTGATCGTTTCGAAATAACCTCCAAAATCTTTCTTCTCACATAAAATCTGAATCTAAGATATTCCAAAGACGATATTTCTACCAACCCCCTTGGATTATCCATCTTCGCAATTTGAAACAAGCGAACTTGTTTGCACGGATACATCTGTGCATCCTCGCCAGATGCGAACTAGTTGGTAATTATTCTCCTAGATTCGTGGAAATATACAGAGACAGACAGACAGGCGCGCGCACACACACACACATACACACATGGTGAATGAGTTAGGAGCACATTTTGCTTGAATAATGATGTTCAAGATTTAGCACTGAGTCGCTATGTGGCCGCATAAATAATAAATGTTTTATATATAGGGTGTGTACGAAAAAATATGGAGTACGAATAAAACTTTATTTTCAATTTGGAGATTTGAGAACGATTTAAGTCAATTGGAATTGATTTGCTAATCAACCGCTTTGTAAGACTGAAAAAACAAAATTTCATAGATTTTTGCCTATTCTGCATTGTTCGAATCTCATCTTCGTTATGGTCTTCCCTTCTGAGGTTCATGTAATTCTTCACAACTTGACACCATTCTCAAATTGCAGAAGAGAGCAATTCGTTACATATTTCTACTGAAAAATAGGGCTTATTAAAAACCTTACTTCAAGAAAAATGGAATTTTGACGCTTCCTTCTTTAAATTTACTTGAATCTGTGTGCTTGATTCAAAGTATTTTCATGCTGTACCCTTGGTGCCACAGCACGGGTATTCCACCAAATCTTGGGTACATCATGTTCACCTCATTTACAATGCTAGGAAAATTTACAATCACCTTCCAGAGGAATTAAAATCTATAACTTCCTTGACCAATTTTCGGAAACGAATTAAATCTTATTTTCTTGATAGACCTTATTACTCT
This sequence comes from Cynegetis impunctata, assembly GCA_030704885.1. Taxonomy (NCBI): domain Eukaryota; kingdom Metazoa; phylum Arthropoda; class Insecta; order Coleoptera; family Coccinellidae; genus Cynegetis; species Cynegetis impunctata. Next base: position 8,593 of record JARQZK010002187.1, read on the forward strand.
GTAGGAGACTACTATTCTGAGCATTGATTGATCGATATGACCAAATTGAATAACACAGGCATCAGCTTCGATTGAGGAGGATTTATTGTGAAGTTTGTATGTATTTTTTATGGAACTGTTGTGTGATTTTGATTTCTAGGTATTACATTGTTTAGTTTGTATATTTTTTGATTGATGTGTGTTTATTTTTATGTTTTACATTATTTAGTTACTATTTTTTCGCTTTGTCAAAAAAATTTTTTTTGATTACTCTTTCCAGAGTAATCAAACCGCAGAGATTACCAGACGAATCGGCCTCAGCTGGGCAGCATTCGGGAAGCTTAGCTACATACTTCGACAACCAAAGATCCCAGTGAACCTAAAGAGGAAGGTCTACGATACCTGCATCCTGCCTGTGGCAACATACGGACTCGAAACCGTCACCCTTACGATGAACAGCGCCAACTGTCTCCGCCAAAGAGCAATGGAACGAGCAATGCTGGGAGTAAGTCTGCGAGACAGGATCCCAAACGCAGATATTAGGCGGAGGACAGGAGTTTGCGACATCGTGGAAAGGGTGGCGAAGCTCAAGTGGCAGTGGGCGGGGCACCTGGCCAGAAATAACTCCAAATGGACGAAAACACTAATGCAATGGAGACCAAGGGAAACAAAAAGAAGTATAGGACGTCCGCAGGCAAGATGGAGAGACGACATCCAGCGTCATGCGGGAAAGAATTGGATGAAGACCGCCCAAGATAGATCGTCATGGAAATCACTGGAAGAGGCCTATGTCCAGGAGTGGACGAACACATGCTAAGGAAGAAGTCAACAAAATGTATAATTTCAAGACAATAAAGCATATTTGATTTGATTTGATTGATTATAACGAAATTGAAACTTCTTGGAACACCCTTGTATGTCTGTCGGAAAAGCCCATTGTAAGTCTGAGTGCAGAACATAAATATCACATTACGAATATGGTTGAAACGTCTGCGGTTCCGGATCAAAGCGAATTGCACTGCAGAGTTGTTCGTCTTGTGTATCTCCCTGAACTGAGTATTTAGCAGCTGTGGCATACACTCAAAACGATCCTCTTATGTGAAATGAATTCAAACAATGTGTGAGAAGTACATAATACGCCACGTTCATCACTTTAATGCTCTTACGAATTTGTGGCACTCAAATGTCTAATTTTTCTCTTAATTTTCGTTGGTACGAGGGTAACTGAAAAATATCTGTACTCACAGCTTTAAACGGCGCATATAATTTCTTGATTGTGCATCAAATAGGTCCATATTATGTTATGAGATGAAATGAATATAATTATACAGGTTCTAAGTAAATTGGCGACATCAACAATATTATCCTTGCATTTTAGTTCACTTTAATCAAAAATTGCTAATCTAATTTATATCACTGAATTAAAACCCTAGATAGTCACATCATTAAGCAGTATCAAGTAGTAAGTCAGTTTGTTATTGAAGGCATTTTCGAATTTTGAACTCCTGCGATGACAACAAATACGAACCCAAAAACAATGCTCATTACTTCCTCAGGCTGAAAAGAACCTTGTGGGACTCCGAGAACAATGCATTTTAACTTCCAAGGCGGAATGAAGTATTCGCTTACTGCTTCTTCAGGCTGGAATAGACTTTCCAATATTATATAAGAAATCACTCGTGTATGATGAAAATTTCATGGGATCTAAAATAGAACCCTGTGAGACCCTCAGAACAATGCATTTTAACTTTCAAGGCGGAATGAAGTATTCGCTAACTGCTTCCACGGGCTGAAATAGACATCCGAATATCATCAAATGAATCACTCGAGTATGATACAAATTATATAAGACCAGAAAAAGAATCTTGTGGAACCCCGATAATAATGCATTTTAACTTCAAGTCGGAATGGAGTATTCGCTAACTGCTTCCTCAGGCTGAAATAGAAATTCGAATATCAACAAAGAAATCTCTTGTGTTCGATGAGAATTATATAGGACCTAAAATAGAACCTTGTGAAACCCACCGAACAATGCATTTCAACTTTCAAGGCGGAATGAAGTATTCGCTAACTGCTTCCTCAGCTGAAATAGACATTCGAATATCATCAAAGAAATCGCCGTGTTTGATAAAAATTATATAGGACCTAAAATAGAACCTTGCGGAACCCTCAGAACAATGCATTTTAACTTTCAAGGCGGAATGAAGTTTTCGCTAACTGCTTCTTTAGGCTCAAATAAACATTCGAATTTCATTGAAGAAATAGCTCAAATATGTCACAAATTACATGGGACCTAAATTAGAACCTTGTGAGACCCACAGTCTGTTTTTATATAAGTTGAAGTTTCACACTGAGTGTTACTCTTACCTTTAGTACGTATCTTTTTCTAATATTTCGAATATAGACTTCATGCAGCTCCGGAAAAAGTACCAAAATTGTTATTACATACGGTACGCAATTCGATAGTCGCACATCGAAACGTGATGCTTCCTCTGAGCTTTCGAATTTCCCATGAGCCGCACGTGTATAGCAACCGAGCAGACTTTATTCCATCCACTTCATTACAGTTTACTCTTCCCAGACGAGAGATCCCTAAGAGGTCAATAAGGTGCATTCTCCCTGCACTCAAAGTAATTCGATCTCTGTTTTCCCATTTGTCCATCCAACAACGGAATGGACATCGTAATCGAAGAACGTCAACGAGAATGAAAAACTGCCGATATGTCTATTCCAATCAATTGTGGATGTCGGCTGAGACCGGGGAAATTGGGTAAACAACAGGCTCTCAAGGAAGAAGAGATATACGAGAGGGTTGTACATATAATAAATTTGTGAGGGAAATAATGGAACACGAGTTTATTTCGAAGTTCTTAAGCGCATGTTACACTCCAGCTAATGAAAGGAAGGTCTTAAAATTGGAGTTTAATCTTTTTAATTACATGAACACTTAGAGAACATTCACCAATTGGTTATACAAATATCAAAGAACAATTTTCACGTCAACATCTTCACAATATGAAAGAAATTCAAACTTCAAGTGAATGACTCAATATTTGTTCCAAAGCGTCATCTACAAAATGGAAGGACGGTAGAGAAAATGTTTTTCTTGATCCCACACGCCACAGAATCGAGAATTTCATTGTGTACACAACCAAGACAAGATAAAAGTGGTCTCAGTTTGGCGCCATTCAGTTGAAAGGAATAACCCACATAGGTGTACAAGGCGAATTTTGAACTGAAAAAACAGAAAAAGGTGTCTTGATCTACTTAAAATTGATAGGCAATTTCATATGCAAAACTTTTCAGATGTTACGTAAAGCAAACAATATATACACTCCTTACAATATTTGATGTCTTAATATTAACCCTGAGCATAATATTGAACTTGAATATTATGGAACCCCCCATTTTGAAAAATTAATTTGAGTAAAATCTAATTCGAAACAGATAAGGTAGGTACTAGCATTCACCTTAAGAAATAGTCATAACGTAATAACGTAACTATGGGTGTAAGTTGCTATTTTCAATAAGACAGCATATGAAGACAAGAAAAACGGTGTCATGGGACACCAGGTAGGAACGAAGTTCCTTTGGATAATATAGAAGGACCACAATTTGCAAAAACTGAACATGTGCGTGTCGAGGCGCACGACAGAAGTGATAACTCATACTAATCCAAGTTGTAATAATTAATATTGATACCTGGAGCTAAGAGCTCTTACGAGATTGTAAATAAAAAAATTAAAAAAGCCAGGAGTAACCTCTGGGATTCGAACCCACAAATACGGCACACCAGGGTTCAGTACTTAGACCACTCGGTCGTCAACGCAATCTAAAGTATAGACGCAAGAGTGTATATAACGAGAGGATAAAGTATCGCCACGCTATATAATTGAATATAAACCTACAATACGTAGTCATTATTTTATGGAACAAATTTGTATAGCTTTATCTTTTCATTATGCCATATCTGATTCCTGTCGTAATCTGTTCTTTTATGCATATAACTTATACAAAATTATTTCGATGTTTCACATCTGACGTTTTCGAGTTGCTTGTACATGAATTAATGAGTACGTATAATGCATTGGCGATTGACGTGGCGGAGTGGGATCAGAAAGAGAAGGGACGAGAGAACGGACAGACAGAGGAAGAAAGAGAAGGGTATACAATATCCGCTTGTGTTAACTGAAAGCGTGACTTTCGTCAGTCAGTCTACTTCCGTCATACTTTTAGTCTCGCATATTTTTACGCATGAAAATGTCCTAAGTAGAAGTAAATACATTCTATTTCAAGATATTTTGGTGGGTGCTGCTAGAGCTGGTAATGCGCTTGTGTCAGAAAAAACTAGGCTATATCCATTTTGAGGCCTGACTGACGAAGTGTTCCATGTCGACGAAACCGTTTTGATGGGTTAGTTTCAAGATTTGTCAGAGTCATATTCTCCAAATTCCCTTCGAACAAAGTTCTCAATGTTACCTAAAGACCGAATAGTTCATAAGACGATAAGAAGAAATGAAAAGTTGATTTCTCTGCAACAGTTCCTAAAGCAAATTGGGAAAAATGATTCTGGCATAAGCGCATCATCAGCTTTTGCAGCTTTCACTTAAATATCCAGGGGAGATTGATGTTTCCTGCTACTTCCGAAATTTTTATTATGTGCTGTATATGTTTAAACAAAATAAATTTCCTAGGCCCTAGGGCATTATTATATTTATTTCCAAAAATTATCGAAAGGTCCTTCACGATATCTCGACTATTCACGATAAAAATGAATACGTGTCTAACCGCCATATTTGGAACGACATACGGATGTTTCGGTCTTACTAGATATCTTCAGTGAATTTTTAACGGGACAAAAATTACTCGTGAAACTCAAATTTGAAAATGAGATATCTACAGTTTATGAAGCTTATAGAGTTATATCCTTTGATTAAACCGATTCTCGCAAATCGGTATTGTTTAGTAACAACCAACCAATAATGCTTGCTCCGCGAAATCCTTGTCGGTGGCCACTATCCTTCGTAGCTAGCTATACAATTCGGGGGATGTTTGATCAAAGTTAAATCTCGCCTTGGGCCAGTACAAACTTACCGCTCAACTATCCAAACAAAGTCCGTATCTCGAGGGTACCGTACATTTATAATTCAGTCGAACAGTACATAATCTTCAACTTCTATTGAATGAGGGGGAATTCGACATGAAACGTGAATTTTCATTTCTGGCCATGTTGCGTAATATCACGCTCTAGTGATGAAGGAAATCTTTGCGAAAACAAAAAGGAAAAAACAGATCTAGAATTGATTAAGTTATTTATTAATAAGGCCGGTATTTGGTATATAAATATATATATATATATATATATATATATATATATATATATATATATATATATATATATATATATATATATATTAAAACAAGTAGAGCAGAATTATAGGTATAGCCCGCTTATATGGAAGCAGCCGTTGACACGTGTTTCGGACTCTTTGGTCCTCATCAGAACGGCGTAGCCAAGCATTGGATTGAAAACTTGGAGATGAAAATAGCACAACAAACGAAATCCCCTGCTACGGAAGACAATTTGATGAGGACCAAAGAGTCCGAAACACGTGTCAACGGCTGCTTCCATATAAGCGGGCTATACCGATAATTCTGCTCTACTTGTTCAATATTTTCCCGCGACTAATTTCTTTGTTGTTGTTTATTTACTCGGTCTGAGATCTCGCGGATGGCATTAATCGCCTCCGTGGCAAAGTTTGACCAAATCTCCCAAACCGGAGAGTTCAAACAATAAGCCACAAATGTGTGATTGTCTTCCGTAGCAGGGGATTTCGTTTGTTGTGCTATTTTCATCTCCAAGTTTTCAATCCAATGTTTGGCTACGCCGTTCTGATGAGGACCAAAGAGTCCGAAACACGTGTCAACGGCTGCTTCCATATAAGCGGACTATACCGATAATTCTGCTCTACTAGTTTAATGTTTTCCCGCGACTAATTTCTTTGTTGTTATATATGTATATATATATATATATATATATATATATATATATATATATATATATATATATATATATATATATATATATATATATATATATATATATATACAGTGCGACCCATTTTTAATGGAAACATCCCTGTAAAATTTGAAGTTGTTTACCGATTCCAACCATTTTTGAAATGTCAAGTACTGAAAAGTCTATCTTGGGACGAAATTGAAATGTTTATTAAAATTTCCAGGGCATACTACGATACTTTTTCTTAGTTAACATTCGGGATTTTTTATTAGAGATTTTTTTATTGAAAAAATTACCACGCCACTGGCTTCAGAGTGCCCCTAAATAGGTTTTACCAAAATTTAATGAAAAAATATTCATTCATAATACAAAATTCGAAAACTCACACTTAACAGTCACAAAAAAACACCCATCAACAGATAGTCATAGAAATATATTTTTTACGATTTCAAGAAGTGCCATCAGATAAAAACTCTACAAACCTCTCCAGCACTTCTGAAGTCATTTCCCGAAAGGCGCATAATTTCTCTCTTAAGCTCAATCATTTACATGGGAACTAACATTTAAATTGAAAAATCTATTAGGTCTTAATTTTAGTTGATTTGCGTGAAAACTTGAAGGTAATTCCGTTATTTTCTGTGTACACATTTGCGCTATTTTATTGTTGAAATCATAAAAAAAATATTTCCGTGGCTATCTGTTGATACTGTGTGTTTTTTTTGTGATTGTGAAATGTGAGTTTTCGAATTTTGAGTTCTCATAACATTGTTACGAATGAATACTTTTTTATGAAATTTTGGTCATACCTATTTGAAGGCACGCTGAATCCAGTGGCATGGTAATCTTTTCAATAAAAATATCATATCATGCCCTGAAAATTGGAATAAACATTTCACATTTTGTCCCAAGGTAGACCTTTTAGTACTTGACATTTCGAAAAAAAAAAGTGGTTGATATCGGTTTACAACTGCAAATTTTACAGGAGGTCACACTATATATATATATATATATATATATATATATATATATATATATATATATATATATATATATATATATATATATATATATATATATATAGGATGTTTCTAAATTGATGCGAAAGATTTCAATGGATGATTCTTTAGCAAAAATTAAGGGGGGTCTTTCATATAACTTTTTGTTCCACACCCTTTTCCCTCCAAGTTACAGCCCTTTGAAATTAGGTGAAAAAAATTGTTTTTATTCAATATATTCACTTTGGAAAAATTTGGAAGAATGAAATTTGGCAGATAACTGATGCTAATAAAATGGCAGTTTTGGAGTGTTTTTGTTACCCTTAAATGTAATCACAAGGGGCTGAAAAAAACAACCCCTATAATATTTTTGCATCAGAACTTTTTAATGCGCCTATATTTTCCTATTTTAAAAATATATTTAAAAAGAGAGACTCGATCTGCAACTTTTTTATGTCTTCCCTTTTTATCATAAAATTGTTAGTTTGATCACAAAAAAAATAAAATAGTGCTCAGTTTATTTTCCTATAAATTCACAGAGGTTATCATTTATTAAAAAAAAAAAACAAGTAAGCTGCTGTCAAATGTCAAATAATTTGTTAATTGTTATTAGTAGTACAATTATTGTTCAATCCGCTCTAAATTGCAATATTCTTCAACTAAATAAAAAAATGCCATTCTTTCAATAATGTTTTATTCAGTTGTGAAAAATGTTTGAAGTCATTATAAAACTGTCTAGAAATTAGAGAAAATCAGGACAATAAAACAATTTGTCATATGACTTCATTTGACAGCAGCTTACTTGTTTTTTTTAAATAAATGATAACCTCTCTGTGAATTCATGGGAAAAGTCTGAGCAATATTTTATTTTTTTGTGATCAAACTAATAACTTTATGATAAAAAGTCAGGACATAAAAAAGTTGCAGATCGAGTCTGTATTTTCAAATATATTTTTCAAATAGAAAAATATTGGCGCATTTGAAAGTTCTAAGGCAAAATATTATAGGGGTTATTTTTTTCAGCCCCTTGTGATTACATTTTAGGGTAACAAAAACACTCAAAAACTGTCATTTTATTAGATCAGTTATCTGTCAAATTTCATTCTTCTAACTTTTTTCTAAGGGGATGGATTGAATAAAAACAATTTTTTTTCACCTTATTTCAAAGGGCTATAACTTGGAGGAAAAAGGGTGTTGTACAAAAAATTATATGAAAGACCGCCCTTAATTTCTGCTAAAGAATCACCCATTGAAATCTTTCGCATCAATTCAGAAACACACTATATATATATATATATATATATAAATATATATATATATATATATATATATATATATATATATATATATATATATATATATATATATATATATATATATATATATATATATATATTTTTTTTTTTCTTTTAAATGGTCATTTAGCTCGAAAATAGTGACGGTCATTACAACTCATAACAAGCTTCCAATTTGAATGATAAATTACGCAAAACGGCCCAATAAAGGGGCGTTTCGATAATTTAAACGTCCAAAGCCTATTGTTCTATATTGTTTTCTAAGTTCGATAATGAAATATGTAGTATATTCAAATTATAAGTTATTAAACTCTCACGAACAAAGAACTACCCCGTTTCATCATTGTTCCATAATAAACCCTTTTCATGGAAATCCTGGATGAGAAATCGTTGAACAAAAGGTAACTGAGGGGTTCTGGGGTTTTTGGAATACCGAGAATGTACGGGAGTTCAAACTTTAGCATCGCATTTATACATGTTGAATTTTCGAACATTTAAAGCAATTTGTATCCTGTCCCCCCTTGGCGACCCCCTTGATGTAGACATTTTGTTTTAATGGATCTTTAAATCATTGTTCTAATTCTGCAACGCTGCACTCTGAAATGGCAATTGATCTTGGATTGATCAAGTCCTGTTCTGATGCAAACTTACTTTACTTCAATGTAGATAAAACCGTCGCCTTGTTTTATAGAGATAACTCCCAGGATCTATTCCTGCAAAACCATGCCGTTAAAATAGTCGATTCTGTCAGATTTTTAGGCCTCTTTAACGACAATAATCTCAAATTTTCACAGCATGTGCATGTCTTAGCTAAAAAATTATCATCGGCCTGTTTCGCCATTAAATCCATCTCAAGTGAATTAGAAATGGCATCTACAAGAATTGCCTATTTTGCATTGTTTGAATCTCATCTTCGTTATGGTCTTTCCTTCTGGGGTTCATGTAATTCCTCACAACTTGACACCGTTAACAAATTGCAGAAGAGAGCAATTCGATACATGTTTGTACTGAAAAATACGGCTCATTGTGAACCCCCAAGCTACAGAGATTTAGAGTGAGCATTTTGTGCAAAAAGTGTTAGAAGAAAACCAGCTCCGCCATTGTTTATAAAATAGTTCCACATATGTTTTTCACTCGACTTTATTATTTATATCTTTGTTATTAACAATTTTATGCAAAAAATCGCTTTTTTTAGTTTTTTGCTTATAAAATTGAAACTGTCAGAGTAATCGTGATGGTGTCAATAGACTTATTGTAGAAAATGAAAAGACGATGAAAATGAGAGGACGACTCGATCAGACCCTTAGTCTAAGGGAAAATTGGAAAAAACCTGCCAAAATGCAGTTTTTTCAAAAATTCATAACTCGGTTATTTTTTGAGTTGAAGCGTAGATCCTCCGGTTAGTATTACCAATAACAATAATAGTATTATTTATCAATGTAAACTTCATTTGTGCGAAGAGCAGGAACTGTCTGATTCATAGTTTTTGATCTGTGGCCATTTGAATATTTTACTAAGCAATTTTCCAGCAGACCTGTATGCGACAGGTATGGTCCGATTTCAATTTACAAAAAAGATTTTGAAAGTAGAATTCTCATAGTTCAGAACGTTCATCTTGGTTTTACATGAAAACGCTGAGAAATATGTTAAAAATAAAGCTGAACATGACGAAAAATGGCCGAGCGCGTGAGAATAGTTGAAGAGTGGGGGTAGAGCAGCAGGCAAGGATAAGCACGACATTAGAAAGCGTCGGCATTTTGAACATGACGGTTATTTCTCGATCGCTTTTCGTCATGTTCAGCTTTATTTTTAACATATTTCTCAGCGTTTTCATGAAAAACCAAGATGAGCGTTTTGAACTATGAGAATTCTACTTTCAAAATCTTTTTTGTAAATTGAAATCGGACCATACCTGTCGCATTCAGGTCTGCTGGAAAATTGCATAGTAAAATATTCAAATGGCCACAGATCAAAAACTATGCATCGGACAGTTCCTGCTCTTCGCACAAATAAAGTTAATATTGATAAATAATACTAACGGGGGATCTACGCTTCAACTCAAAAAATAACCGAGTTATGAATTTTTGAAAAATCTGCATTTTGGCCGGTTTTTTCCAATTTTACCTTAGACCAAGGGTCTGATCGAGTCGTCCGACATTTCATTTTTTTCGTCTTTTCATTTTCTACAATAAGTCTATTGACACCATCACGATTACTCTGATAGTTTCAATTTTATGAGCGAAAAACTAAAAAAAACGATTTTTTGCATAAAATTGTTAATAACAAAGATATAAATAATAAAGTCGAGTGAAAAACATATCACTATATCATGTGGAACTATTCTACAAACAATGGCGAAGCTGGTTTTCTTCTAACACTTTTTACATGAAAAAATCTCAGTAGCTTGGCCTAAAATGGAATTTTGACGCTTCCTTCTTTATATTTACTTGAATCTGTGTGCTTGATTCATAAGTATTTTCATGCCGTATCATTGGTGTCACAGCACGGGTATTCCACCAGATCTTCGGGACATCATGTTCACCTTCCTTTCTTTGAATCAACAAAAAAGTCCATCATTTCAATGCTAAGAAACCTTCCAGAGGAATTAAAATATATAACTTCCTTGACCAATTTCCGGAAACGAACTGAATCTTATTTTCTTGATAGACCTTATTACAACATTGTTTGTGAAGGGCAAAACAATTGCTGTTGACATGTATTATCGCCCGACGAAGAGTTTGAGCAACTAGAATAGAACTCAAAAACTTCTGGTATTCCTTCTGAATGATATTTATCGCTATCTGACGTTCCAATGAGTAAATACGGGCGGTCAGCTCACAATTCAAAAAATAGTTAGAAAACAATGATTTTTCCATGGCCAACTATATGTAGTCTGTTCGAGTATGTCCAATGCCCGAAATCTACAAATATTCGCACCGTACGAATGTATGATCATTTTGCAAGCAGAATTGTACATTCGGAATGTGATGTGCCGAAAATTGATTGTATGCATTCCCCCAATTGAAGGAATAATTTCATCCAACACACAATTTCCGTTAACGCTTCGAATTTGCAAAACGGCACACGCACCTCCTAATTCGTCAGTGAAATTCAAGTGGCGAAAAAGGTCAAACAAATTCAAATTTTTCCCTTTTTCGTCCCAAATTCGATTAGAGCTCACCCCGAATCATCCGTTTCAATTAGAACCTTTTGCGTTATGTTTATAGACGGCCTCATCCCTTTCCCTAAATGTCGTTCATTACACATTCATTAGTACGCAGTTCTGGGCCCATTCCCAACGAATTAGGCCACATTTGGTCGATTACACATAGACGAGCTGTCTCTATTTTTTTAATACGGGCAGGCGTTGATATATCCCACTGCTGATGTGAAATACAGTGACGTACCTACCTTGATAAATTTTTCATTTGGAATCAACTTCATCTTGATTATGCTTCGGAAACAAACGATTGAATTAAATTTATTTGATGGATCGGGAACAAATTCGTTTGTTCCAATTACAGAGCAATTACATTATTTGAAATTTTTTTCGGTACAATTTTACGAAATTTGGTTTCAAAAAACTAATTTTATAATAAAGAAAAATTGTTTTAAGCTCTTCTTTCATTGATTTTAATTTTACAACTGATTTTTATATGACAGATACATTTTATAAGTGCCAGTAAAAATATCTGACACATAGCTGAGAATGTGACTTCAAGAGATCTTAGTGTTTTGGGTAACCCATATATATATATATATATATATATATATATATATATATATATATATATATATATATATATATATATATATATATATATATATATATATATATATATATATATATATATATATATATATAAATATATATATATATATATATAAATATTAAGAGATAAATTCAAGCTAATTGTAAGATTCAGTTTGGTAGTAACTAGGTTTTGAGGGGGCCTCGGTAGACCAGCGGTGAGCGAGTACCGCCTTGTACCGTTTGTTGACCGAGGATGTTGGTTCGAGTCCCACCTTGCTCTTGGGCGTTGTGTATTTCCTGAATTTAGTGGTTCTAATTATGAGATTGAGTGTTGGGTAATGTACATTGTTTACAAGCCCATTGGCCGTTCGGAACCGGCGTTAAACTGTAGGTCCCTCGAGTTAAAAAAATAAAAAAACTAGGTTTTGTTTGTTAGATAACCTTCTTGGGTATGGGTCAAAATTTTGTATAATTTTTGGTCGGACAGATTAGGAATTAATTCCGGTCCAACATCAGTTCCCTAAAAATCAGGGAATGTACATAATAGAGTACGATCTTTGGGAGTAACAAAACATTAAAACTGGTAGGAGAGCAAAAAGCCAAAGTGAGACAGAGACGGTGTTACTGAAAAAATACCTTTTTTTGACATTTTTCGATTGCAGACAAGCTATCTCATATTTTATTAAATTTCAAAAATCAAGGTCTTTATTGGTATTTGTATTAAGAACCTTGAGATTTTTTTGTACCTACCGAATATATTGTTGTATTTTACTGTGAATTATCTCATTCACAATGACCTTTAGTAGAGTACTGAACGAAATAATACTCTATTTAAAAAAACTGATCGCAATACAGATCATCTTCTCGAAAATACGTTTGCCTAATATCCCACTTCTGATGTTCCAGCCAGGCCCGCATATTCAATAATTTAAGTATACGCATTCTTTCTGCCTTTTTTTTTCACGGTATTCTCATTTTCGTCCCTTCCAATGATGACTGCGGGATTACGGTTCAATATTAATGAGAATTGGGAGAACAATACCAACGATAATTCCACTGTTGTTTCTCGCTACGTCCTCGGTTCATTCGTTGGATTTTCGTATTTTCCGTTTCGGTCAAAGTAGAGGGAAAAACATTTCTCGCGCCCCTTTCTTTCGCGCCTACGCCTACAACACAACATCCCCAACTCGGAGCGGAGCCCGAAGAGGTTATTTCAAAAACAATGGAGTTCAATTTATTCGATATGTTTGTTTGGTCTGTTTCCAATTTTGCGGTAACGAAGTCCGTATGAATTTTTTCATTTATGTCGGTTGGTTGTATGTACGAAATATTATTAGTTTTGGTCGTATTTTCCCCGAAAATTAAGACTGTTGTACTTGCAATCAAGATTTAGGTGGGGACGAGTTTTTGAATCCGTTTTAGACCTTCTGGACCACGATTTTCTGTGATTTTTGATGTCTGAATCATGCCGCTGTCACTACAAAAATCTTTCCCATGAAATGCATTTTCCACTGCACCACACAATAAAAACAAACAGAAGTACACAGTGAATACAATAGAGGGTCCAAAACCGACCCCTGCGGCATACCAGACCATGACCTGAATCCAAAGAATTTTTGTTTACTCAAAATATTATTGTAATTTAAAAGAAAATGGAAAATTGCCTCAAGTATCATTGATACTGATTATATTTAAATGTCAGCTTTTACTCTGTTTATTTAAAAATACATCATTCAATGTCAAACAAGGCTTCTTTTTCGAATTCACTGTTTATCATAATTGGGATTTTGAAAAAAACTATATATTTTTTTAATGTGTTTTAAAACATAATCATGAATTGTATTAATATTTTTCTTAATGCCCAATTATGTACTATATTTAATTTTCAGACAAAAATAAATTCCGATGAATCTTTAATAAAACGGCAATAATTGAATATTCTTTGTGGTTTGATCAACGTGAATTATCGACGAGGCCATTGTTCAATGCATTGAATTCTCTTCGTTCATTATTTAAAGTTATGAACCGAAGCGTTACATTGTTTTGTGTTCATTTCGGCAAATGATTTTCCAGCCCCGTATATTCTCATTAGGGCCGTAATCTGATTGATTATAATCTGACTTAGTTTGCAACAGTCCGAACGATATTCGATCTAGATTTAGCTGTTTGTCTGTATGTGTATGCGTGTGTGTATTTCAGTGGCGGCTCGTGAGGTGTTGGTTTGAGGCTACAAGAGGTGTTAAAAAATACACCATAAACGAAAATTTTCAGGATTTCAAGGTCAACCACCTTATAATTTAAAGAAAATCAAAGTAAAACAAGCACCTTAAAATATTAATTTTTTTGCGAAAAAAATTGTTTTCACTTTCGAGTGTCTACCTTGAAACCTACAACTCCTATTTACAATATTCACAAAAACTCTTATCAGCGAATTAATCAATTCATCAAATTTTTTTTTTCTTTCACAAAATAGGTACCTACCTACCTACTTAACGAATTTATTACCTATTCGAGGAATTAATCAATTGTTGCCCAGCAAGAACCAAATAAAATAGGACCCTCCCAAGAATAGATTAAAATAAAACAAACAGAGACATTTTCCCTAGTAAAAAGTAAACACTGCCAACAAAATAATTTATTTTTCACCTGCGATCCGGTTAGCCAAGGATGTCTCTCATAATTTCTGATATTAAAACCGCGATTATGTTGTTTGTTACGCTGCACCAAATTGTTCAATTCCGGGGTAGGTCGTAATGTTTTTATTAAAACTTTATCGTCACAACTTAGTGCACTAAAGTTATGGGATAACAAATATTCCAGTAAGTCACTATTGAAATTTTTAAAATTAACTTCAGTAACCGAACTCATTTTAAAAACAATAAGCGAGCAAAATAAATTAAAACCAAAACAAACTGTTTTCGTCCACTAGTGACTACGATTAATGCTTTTCAACGAATTCACTCGATTTTACCCTATAGTTGTGATTGGTCGACATCATGTGAGAATTAATGTATCCTTTTTGAACCGAGCAGCTAGCTTCAATCGGTGTTGCTTTTACCGTTGTTTTCTATTTCAATAAAGTGAATAAGGTATATTCATTCGCAGCGTTTCCTTTTCTCTCTGGCATGTCATATGGAATAATGAACGCGTCTATACCTTATTAAGCCTCTGCAGCATTGCCACTGTTGATATGAAATCTTGAAATGAACGAAATGCAGTAAATGTAAATACCTTCTATCGTAATTAATAAATTTTACAGTTGCGGTTCAGATTCCAGGCTGTCTGCAGGTGTTGAAATTATATCTCGTGCGATTATAATTCCTTTGAATATTAGACTTAATTCATAGTGTAGAGTGATTTTAATATCTCATTAATTAAATCAAGTTCTGAAAATGTCCTCTACGGACCCCCCTGATAAAGGGGGAGTTTTTATGGATTCGCAAATCCTTTCGGAAGCGTTTAAAATGGTGTTAGAAGAGGAGGATGATAATTGGCAGAAATCTTCTACTCCAGTTTCCACAACAATCCCTTCTAAAAACAATAAAAATGCTGACTCGGTGAGTTCGTTCCTTGATGGACAATCTAATTCAAATCAATTAGTTAATAATTCTCAATTGAACAATGGTTCAAATTCAAATCTAGTTAATACGACGAAGTCTCGCAATCCGGCCGTTACAAAAAATTCATACAGATATGATATATCTGATTGTGGACCGTTTGTTGTTTATCTAGAAAGTTGCGATAAGAATATCGGCAATCTTCATGCTATATCAATCGGTAAATTAATTCACAGAAGCGATAATTCTTTATCGAACAATATAATTGGAATTGAAAAGAATGGTAAAATAGATTGAAAATTAATTTCAGATCTCACTTCAGTGCTAACAAATTTCTTTCATCCGATTTTTGGTGTCTCATAATTTAGAAGGCTATATACTCAATTTTTAATTCGTAGACAGGGGTGATAAGATCTATAGATTTAGATATTTCTGAAACGGAATTGAAATCATGTATCGAACCTATTATGGGAAATACATTTAATATACTTGAAGTTAAAGATTGACTCGTAAAACTTTGAATGAGGACGGAAGTTTTAAGTTTGTTCCAACATCTAGTGTTTTAATTACTTTTAAGGGTCAGGTATTACCGAATAAGGTTTCAATATTTAATTGTATTAGGGAAGTGTTTCCTTTTATCCAAAGAGTCGTACAATGTAAACAGTGCCTGAGATTTGGTCACGTAGATAGCCTCTGTCGTAGTAAATCTCGTTGTTCCAATGCGGAGGTGATCATGAATTAAAAAATTGCGATGCAGATAACCAATTGTGTTCACTGTGAGGGAGAACATCAGTCAACTGACAAAATTGTCCAGCTTTTAGTAACAAAAAAAAATAAAAGAAATGATGGCAACTGAAATGTTTCCTACAGGGATGCAGTTAAAAAAACTGAAGGCAGTTTTGCAGCTGTAGCTTCCTCTTCCAAATTTCTAATCTTGTTTTCAGTCCATCGATAAATAGTAATCATTTCCCTCTTTGAGAACTACTAAACGGAAAATTCCAGTAAACAAAGATTCTAATTATGAACTTAAAAAAAAAAACATTCAGAAATAATAAGAGCGTTCCCCTCCACTTCAGGTAATGGAGTTTGTTTTGAGTGGTACAGAGATTAATTCGGATTTAAAAATTTAATAGAATCTTCATCAATCAGACAAATGTTGTGTGAAGTGATTATTTCAGTTTTAAGAGAATTCAGCGGTTCGTCAAATAATTTAGATATTCAGTCAAATAAGGTTTTCATTGAAAATAAACTAAAAGAACTTCTCAATGGCTGATAAGTTGAAAATTTTGCAGTGGAACTCTGGATCTCTTATGTCAAATAAGGGTTCTTTTGAGTTTTATATTTTGAGAATGGAATCGATATTTGTCTACTTAGCGAAACTTGGCTGAATCAAATATTTTAGTTCGATTTTTCTGGATATAATGTTTTTAGGAAAGATAGAGCGGACGGAAAGGGAGGAGTAGCTATTCTTGTAAGAATAGAATATCTTTTTATAACATAGATTTTCCACCAATAAATGGAGTTGAGGGCATAGCGTAGCTGTTGAGCTACCATCAAGCAAAAGTTTACATCTATTCATTATATTTCGCCCAAATAGTAGAATAGAGGAAGAGGAAGGAATAATTTTTTTAGTTATATAAATCAATCATCTGTCATTATTGGAGGTGATTTTAACCTTCATCATTCGGTATGGGGTTCATCTGTTGATAGCTCCTCTGGATTGAAATTACTCTCCTCAATGGAGAACAATAACTGTATCTATTGAACGATGGCTCTCCTACTAGAATAAAGTATCCCAATCAAAATAGATCAGCTGGATCTGACCATAGCGTCTAGTCCTTATTTCCATTATTGAATTGGTTCGTCGTTAATGGTCTCTGGGCTCAGATCACCTTGTCATCAGGTACGATCTCTCTCTTGATATACTTAGAAGGGAAGTAGGCAATCGTTCGTCTTTATTCAACACCAAAAAGCCGATTGGATTTTATATTCCCAACTATGGAACGGTTATCATTATTATCTCTTCAGAATAACCAATTCGTTATAAATTTTTTAAAGCAAAATTGTTGGTGGCCTGTGAATCCAGCATTCCTCGTTATTCCTCTCGTACTGAACAAAGATTCAATAAACATTGGTGGATATGAAGATTGCGAAGCTTCTGTTATCGCAAAAAAAAACCGCATATGAACTATATCAGTCCTCAACTTTAGATAATTTTATTACCTTTAAATATTATGAAGCAGTTGCTAAACGTACAATTAGATCTAGTAAACGCAATTCTTGGAAACAATTTTGTTCTCGTTAAATTGTAGGCTTTCCTATTAAAAAAGTTTGGAGCAATATAAAAAAATTGAAAAATATTTCCACAATTAGACATCTAGTCTCGGAGGGTGATTGGACCATGAATTTTTGGCTAATTTGTCCCCGTTAGGTACCTATGAAAGATATAAACAATTTTCGATAGCTCAGGAAGCGGATCCTCTTTGTAAACCATTCACACTCTTTGAATTGGAAAGATCATTGAAGTCTAACTCAAATACTGCACCTGGCTTTGATGATATTCAATATATTATGTTATACAATCTTCCCTGATAGCGAAAAATTGGTTGATCCATATATTCAATGACATATTGAGTAATGGAAAGGTCCCAGATGATTGGAAAACATATTTAATTGTACCTGTGTTAAAACCAAATAAAAAACCAGAAAAAGCAGAATCATTTAGACCGATATCGTTGGGTTCCTGTGTATTGAAGACATTCGAAAGAATGTTAAGTTTCGTTTAGTATGGTGGATTGAATCAAGAGATAAATTTCCGTCCACTCAATTCGGGTTTCGTAAAGGTTATTGTACTTTTGACAGTATAAGTCACTTAACAACAGATATATATAAAGCCTTCTCTAGTAAAAACATTCTTATGTCCATTTTTGCTGATATTACTGGCGCTTATGACAGGGTTTCCCTTCAGGTCTTGTGGGAGGAAATAAGGGAAATAGGCTTGAGTTCTCGATTTGCTGATCTTATCTTTAATTTATATATTAATAGAAGTCTTTTTTTGAAATTGAATGGAAAATTATCAGTACCAAGATCTACAAGTTCGGGTTTGCCCCAGGGTGGAATTTTGTCTCCTATATTGTATGTAATATATTATCATAGGCTAGAGAAAATTTTTAATAACCCAAAGATCAAAATACTTCAGTTTGCTGATGATATTTCATTATATACAACGAATGAAAGTGTAGATGAGTGTCGTCGAGATTTGGAGGAGGCAATGTCTAATTTCATTCCCTTTCTGAGTTCACATGGTCATACGCTTTCTCCTTTAAAAACTATGGTTTGTTCCTTCACCACCAAACGAATTGAATTTCAAAACCAAATTTCTTTCGGAAATTTAGAATTTCAACACAAAGACTGCATCAAATTTTTGGGTGTGATCCTCGATAGGAAGCTAACTTGGAAACAGCATATCAATTATTTGAAACAAAGAGCCGAAAAAGGAATGCAGTTGTTGAGATATGTATGTCACAATAATTGGGGTTCTGATCAAACGATATCTCTATTATTTTACCGTAATTTTATTCGATCAATATTGGACTATGGTAGTATTTTTTATGGCAGTGCCTCAAATACCAATTTGAAGCAGTTGGATACAATCCAAAGAAAAGCGATCAGATTATGTATTGGTCTTTTAAATAGTTCACCTAATGATGTAGTACTCTCAGAGGCTGGGGAGTTACCTTTAAAGTACAGAAGGGATTGTCTTAGTGGTAAATTTATTTTGAAAAGAATGGCTCTCAATAGTTCACTCATAAAAGACATTCACGAATTGTTTCTGTTAACTCTGACTCATCGATTCTGGGTGGTAAAAAAAGATCCTCTCTTAATTTCGTGTTACAGTAATTTAATAGGATACAAAAATGAATTAATTATAGAAGATAGACTCCCTATATTTTCGGTAGATTATTCGATTACCTTATTAAAACCTAAAGTTTATATCCCTTGGTATGACGAAAATTTACCTAAATTCGAATTTATCAAGTTAATTAATAATTCGTATCCAGATTATCATCAAATTTATACTGATGCTTCTAAATCCCCTAGTTCGAATGTTGGTGCAGCTATGTATGATCCTGTATTTGATACTACCATTCAGTCATCTCTGAATGGGAAATTCTCTATTTTTTATGGTGAACTTTATGCTGTCTCGCTAGCACTGGATTATATAGAAGAAAATATTCTCAAATTTCCCGTTAGAAAATTTGTTGTTTTATCTGACAGTCAAAGTGTCCTACTTTCATTGAAGAATTGTAATTATGTATTCTCTTTATCAGTAATTCATAAAAAAATTTTCAATTCTCTACATCGTCTAATTCAACTTAATATTGAAGTCAAATTCTTATGGGTTAAAGCTCATGTTGGTATTCGCTGTAATGAAATTGTGGATTCAGCTGCTAAATCTGCGGCAAGTAATGTGACTGAAGTTAGAAGATGTGTTCACTCTGATTTATTTATTCATTTCAAAAGGATTGTTTTAGAAAAATGGGTTATAGAATATCAATCTAATGCTATAGGTTTCAGTATATAAGAGGATTCAGTCTTTTCCTCTACTTACTACATGGTTTTCTCATGGTGACTATAATAGAGAGTTTATTAGAGTTATATCTCGTTTAAGGTCTGGGCACGTATTATGTCCGCAGTATCTACATAAAATGGGTTTGACGGATTCTCCATTATGTATATGTGGAGAAGTAGGCTCCATAAATCACATACTAATTAATTGTACTAATAATCGTCTCCAATCTATTGAGTTCCAAGCTAAAATAAGTCTCCTTACCAAATTTAATCAACCATTCAACATGGAGTTTTTATTGTCTCTGGTTGACAAAAGAATTTATGAATTAATTTTTGAATATATCAGGTATCTTAAACTGAAAATCTAAATCTGCGTTGTTTTTTCCTATATGTCCTTCCTTATGTTATTACCTTTCTTTCCGTGGCTTAGTATTGTTTGTGTATGAAGAATAAAGTCGCCTTGAAGAGCCCCTTGGCGCATAGTCTCCTTGTTCCTCCTTTGAGCTTGATTCGTATCAGCGTTGTGACGTAAATGTTAGTTTTGAATATGGTTCTAATTTTGGAACTCTTTATTAGGTTATCAGTTTCGGACTTTAATTTAACAGTTGCTGGCTAATGATTTTAGTCGAAGCCAAGAGGCCTTTTATTATCCGTATAGGATAGGCCACATCGAATTATAAAAAAAAAAAAAATAATAAATTTTATTATATAATGTAGGTTGAAAGTAAGGTAGGTGCATAAAATAATATGATTCTGATTAATATGAATATGCTGAATGCTGACTATTTAATATAATATAGTAGTGATACACAGAATATTATTGAGGAGGCGGCTTAGCCTCCATAGCCGCCTCCGAATAGCCGCCGCTGGTATATTTGCTACATGCCACGGTTGTTCAATTTACTGGATATTGGACGGTGGAAACATGGCGTTATCTATTAAGGTCTATCTCTCCATCATTTTCTCACTTATCTGAGGATTTTCGGTATCGAAATTTCATGTTATCGTTACAAACATGCTTCAATTTACATGTCAAATTAGGGCGGGATGTGCGTTGAATGTTTTCTCTTCATTATATGGAGCTTCAACAACAAGTAGTTAAACAAAAACATTCATTAATCTAGACTGATATATAAACAGGAAATGTTTGTATGGTTCGATGTAGCAGAACTCAAAAACTACTCATGCGATTTCAAAAATTGTTACAGAAATATTTGAAATGAATTTTTAGATTAGGATATATATTATCCTGTTGAGATGAAAAAGCTTTTCGTGGCGACCAGTTTTGCAACTAATGTTGACGTTAAAAATGCGAATAAGTTTTTTACGAACGCAATTTTATCAGTATGAAATATTTAAATGCTTTCTCTTTATAAATTATATATATATATATATATATATATATATTAACTGAGATTGAATTCTCGCACTTGGTGAAACATCATAAAGAATAAAGTATAAACTTTAAAATAAAAAACACTTGGCTTATGTTTCACTATATAATAGTATATTACATAATAAGTGTGGTAACTAGGTTTTTAGCACACGCTAAGTGAAGTTTGAAAAACGAGCCGCAGGCGAGTCTTTTCATTCACTTAAGTGTGCTGAAAACCTTTACCACGCGAGTTATGTATACTATTTTATCTACAACCGTTCGTTTTGATTAAATACAAATTGATTATAGTCTAAAATTTCCCAAATTGGTCACCAGCAATGTTTTAACTTTTTTTATTGTTATGAAAATTAGGATGTCATAGCGACAAAAAAAAGCAACGCCTCTTTGAAGTTGTCAGTCAAAATTTCAGTCGAAAATATAGAGATTTCACGGCTAGTTGAAGCTGCTACGGCGAACTTGCTACCACAGAAATCCGGAATTCGCTACGAAATGGCCTATGATATGTTAATCGAATGGTGCTCCCATAAAAAAGTGGATAACACTAATGAAGATGTATTAATTGCCTATTTTGAAGATAAGTTCAAGGAAAAGAAGTCGCTTTGGTGCTATTATTCAATGCTGAAGTCCACCTTGTCCATAAAAAAGAACATGCAGATAGACAAATTTCCAAGATTAATAGCTTATTTGAAAAGAAAAACCATAGGCAATAATAATAATAATAATGATTTTTACCACACTAGTGCGTTAAACTGATTTTTACCGCACTAGTGCATTAAAGTAATAGTTACCGCACTAATATGGGTGTGTAAAAACATAATTGACGCACGGTTGTAGATAAAAATATTTAGATACTGTATTTAGCAGCAACGAATAGTCGACATGTTCCGAGTTAAAAACTCATTATCAAGACCGACTACAGGAGAGTATTACACCTTATTTTATAAAACAGGCAAAAGCAAAGGTGATACCTGAAAATCAATTTGCTCGTTTACAAGGGCTAATTGACTATTATGGGCGGAACTTATTTCGAGAATTTCAAGAAGGTCAAGGCGCTTTCCTTTGTTACCTGAATGTAACAATTGGGTTCTGTTGAAATCCAGGAAATGATTAAATTTTATACAATGTTCGCAGAAGCCAGTGGTATTTTTATTTTGTAAAATTGACTTTTTATGTTCTTCAACGCGAATGTTTATATTCCTTCCTGTTTGTCCAATATAGAAAGCAGGACATTCGTCACAAAATATTTTGTAAACACCACTGTTTTCTCCGATGTTAGATTTTTCTTTATTATTGATCAAGAATGACATCAAGTTTCTTTTATTTGTACAAATTGTTTAAACGTTATTTTTCGATAGTCTGTTGGAAATTTTGCTACTCAAATTCGGCACATAATTTATTGGGAAGTATTTCTGTTCTTCATTAATAGTTTGCGTGGGGTATATTGAATGCAACAGATACTTTATTCGTTTTTTCCCAATGAGCTTATCGATAAGACTTTCATTGTTACCGTTATTGGTGGCTAATAATTTAATTGTATCATCGGTTTGAAAATTTGTTTCTGAAGTTATTAAAAGTGAAAAATGAATTTTTAAAATGTTAGTTTTCAGAAGCGAATCACTTAGATATCTATAGTTAATAGGTTCTCAAAGTTTAACGATTCTACACAACACTCTTATGCAGATTTTGAGACGACATATCTGTAATTTATGCGACCTCATTCCGTATATTATATGAAGCATGAATAATTGCTATATTAGAACGAATGTTTCCAGCAGCATGAAACGTATTACTTTTATTTCTCAAATTCGAGTTGCAAATATCTTATTACCATAAACATTTAACTGGGAGCGATAAAAATTATAATTTACAGTTTAAAATTATACTTCATTCATCTGATAATGTATTTCTTCCAATATCTTCTACAATTTCTACAATACTTCAGGCTGATTATCCCACTCCTGATATTCAAAACGTGATAATTTGATCAAAGTTGACGGTATATGTATCTTTAACGTTCTAATATATCAGGTGTGGGATAATCACGCCAATTCCAATCTCCATATACAAGAACTTATTTCTGAAAAACACCCCACGTCCAGCAATTTCCGGTTCAATCATCATCGTCTCTGTGATCCTCGTAATTCTCATTCAAAAGAACGAGAAAACAAAGAACAAAAGGCGGATTTAACAATTTCCCGAGCGATGGGATCGGCTAAGAGCATCATTAAAAACGGAAACGGGAAAGACTCCTAAGTTTTCCGACGAATTTTCACCCTTGAAGCTCTCTATCAAAGGAAGGTTCGCACTGACGGACTCCGTTTATGAAATAAGCCGAATTTTGCAGTGGAAATTCCGAGATGATTATGCGTTTTTTTGTAGGATAGCATTAATATTGTTTCAGATTCTAGAGTCAGTTTTCCATAATGATTTCGAGTCGTAGAGTATACCTCAGATTTTGAGCGATTTGCATTTGAATTTTAATTATTCAAATGAATAAAAAAATGATGACAAACATACTTTTAAATAGTTGATGAAATTCGTCGTTACTACGTGAAAATTTAACATAATGAACAAAAACAAAACTTGAATTTACTACGTTTATTATCACTAAAATACTCTGGAAAATATAAAACTGCGATTGCAATTTCGGTCACTAGACCATCATCGTGCAAATTGAGTTAAGAACTGAATACATAATTATAGATTTGCGCTTACGGGTGGGAAAGAATTATTGGAGGTACCTGAATAGACAAGAGGAACACATTTCAAGAAGGGCTAATAGAAGTGGATTTCCCAAATTGGTACAATAAAATGTTCTTAGAAAAATCACCGCATGATTGGTTCGGGTCTTACTTGTCGAACCGTAAAATGTGCCTACGAATTAATCATACCGTCAATAACAGGTGCGATCAATACTACTCGAGTTGCGTCGATGTTCAATGCGGAGTTCCTCAAGGGTCTATCTTGGGACCAACATTGTTTCTTATATATATCAATGACTTGGTTGTAAATTTTCCCAATGCTTATTTTTTTCTTTTTGCCGATGATACCAGTATAATTGTCAGCGGAATAAACAAATATTCTTCATTACTTTCTTCTACTACCTTCATGCAAGGCGTATCGGATTGGTTTATCGCTAACAGACTAGCATTGAACATCGGCAAAACTCAAAATATATCTTTTAACCTGTATCGAGTCTCTGACGTGGTTGATATAAATATAGGTCAACAAACTATCACCTCTTCTCACTACATAAAATTCTTAGGCATACACATTGATAACAAGCTTGACTGGAACTTCCATATAAATCAACTAAATAAATCTCTTAGCAAATATGTATTTGCATTGCGAGCAATAAAACAACATACTAACATATTTGTAGCAAAAACGGTGTATTTCGCTCAGTTTCATAGTATAATGCAATATGGTTTTGAATTTTGGGGGACGGCGGTATCCGCAGGCTCCGTATTCATGGCTCAAAAGAGAGCAATTAGAGCACTTTTCAACTTAAAATCTAGAACTTCTTGTAGACCATTTTTTAAAGAAAATGGAACAAATGACAGACATAAATATCCCACGCGAAAACAAGACATAATACCTCCAAGCTATAAATATGGTCGCACTCGAAATGGCTATTTATATTCAGGTATTAAAGTATATAACCATTTACCTTCGGATTTGAAAAATCTAATGAACAAAAAATTTAAAAGAAAAATTAAACAACTTCTATATCAGTATGTTTTTTATGATATCTCAGAATTCTTACTGACGAATTTTAACTAAAACTTTTTTTCTCTTTTTTTTTTATTTCCAACGCTCAAGCTAAAATCACTGTGTATTTTATTGAATTTCTGTATGCTTTGTTTTGTATATTGTGATTTTGTGGAATAAATATCTATCTCTATCTCTATTATTGTTTGAATACACTAAATATAGGAGAATATATCGAGTCAATCTGGTCGTTCAGCAAGATATCTTTTGCATTATGATTGAGTTTAAAAATTTATAATTATTCTAAGTAAGCAAGTTTGGTTCCTTTCGGTAATTTGTGCACAAATAGATAATCTTTCAAATTATGCACAAATTACCGAAAGGAACCAAACTTACTTACTTAGCATCATTAGAAATTTTTAAACTCAATCATAATGCAAAAGATATCTTGCTGAACGACCAGATTGACTTGATATATTCTCCTATATTTAGTGTGTTTAAACAATAATAATTTTTCTAAGAACATTTCATTGTACCAATTTGGGAAATCCACTTCGATTAGCCATTCTTGAAATGTGTTCCTCTTGTCTATTTAGGTACCTGCAATAATTATTTCCCACCCGTCAGCGCAAATCTGAAATTATGTATTCAGTTCTTAACTCAATCTGCCCGATGATGGTCTAGTGACCGAGATTGCAATCGCAGTATTATATTTTTCAAAGCATTTTTGTGATAATAAACGTAGTAAATTCAAGTTTACCTACAGAATTATTCCATTATTTAGTCATATTAGCATCTGATGAAGAAGTTAAACTTCGAAACGTTCGTTATCAATACTGTTCCATCATAAGTAAGTGCGAATACAGTGCAAAACGTGATCGGAAACGTAAATAATTTTTTTTATAGGTCACTAGGGATCAATAGTAAAGTAACATACTAAATTTTCATCCTTCCGAAATATACTTTTTCTGATAACGTTTCTACTATCCGATCCCATGTATCATCGTCCCACTGATCAGATGTAAAATTTGTTGGTTTTTTCTGTGTTTTTTTTCTCCGATGAAGTAGTAAATCTTTATTTCCGAGCTCAATTCAACAATCGAAAGGTCGAGGAATAATAACAAATATTTCGTTCCAGTTTCGCTACCCCGAAGCGGAATTCGGGGATATAAAAACTTTTCTTTTTATTCAGTGGGATTCATCGGTTCTCCTTTATTTTAAAAGTTGCTAGCTTTACGATTGAATGAGACTCAAATACGAGAAAATATCGGTTTGTATAAAGTGAAAGTCAAATTGACATACCGTTATCTCTTGAATAAATAAATGTAACGTTTTTTTCTTTATAGTTAATTCAATAATAATTAGTCATTTTAGTGAATTTTTTTATGAAATTCGAATATTTGATTACTCTTTGAGAAAATCTTCTGGATTTGAAAAGCTGAAGACTTTGTTGGCCAAGGTTAACTTCATTATCAAACTTATTAAACCTTAACCTTACTTTTTACTACAACTGTCTTTGATATATTCAAATCATATTATATAATGATAATTATATATATATATATATATATATATATATATATATATAAATATATATATATATATATAATATATATATATATATATATATATATATATATATATATATATATATATATATATATATATATATAATATATATATATATATATATATATATATATATATATATATATATATATATATATATATATATATATTTTATATATATATATATATTTATATATATATATATATATATATATATATACAGTATGTCCACGGATGGAGTTTACAAGAGGACAAATGGACTAAAAATTGAAAGATACGAAAAAAAGTCACTCTTAATAAACGTTTCTGCTTGTCTAGAAAATACGATTCATCATAAGAAATTTTAATTTTTTTATACAGGGTGGGTACAAACTGCAAAAATTTTGTTTTGCTCAAGAGTAAACATACCTTTTTTTGAAAGTTAAAAAAAAAGTCACCCTTAATGAACGTTTCTGCTTGTCTAGAAAATACGATTCATCATAAGAAACTTCAATTTTTTTTATACAGGGTGGGTACAAACTGCAGAAATGTTATTTTGCTTAAGAGTTAACATACCTTATTTTAAAAGTTATGAAAAAAATCACTCTCAATAAACATTTTTGCTTGTCTAGAAAATACGATTCATTTTGAGAAACTTTAATTTTTTTATACAGGATGGGTACAAACTACAAAAATCTTATTTTGCTTAAGAGTAAACATCCTTTTTTTTTCAGTTACGAAAAAAAGTCACTCTTAATAAACGTTTCTGCTTGTCTAGAAAATACGATTCATCATAAGAAACTTTAATTTTTTTATACAGGATGGGTACAAACTACAAAAATGTTTTGTTTAGAGTAAACATAACTTATTTTGAAAGTTATGAAAAGAGGTCACTTATAATGAATGTGTTTTCTAAAACAAACCGAAGTAGAACAACTCATGAAAACGTTTACCTATGTAAAAATTACTTCATCAAGTAAAAACGTTTATTAAGAGTGGCTTTTTTCCGTAACTTTCAAAATAAGTTATGTTCAGTCTTAAGGAAAATGATATTTTTGCAGTTTGTACCCACCCTGTGTGAAAAAAATTGAAGTTTCTTTTGATGAATCGCATTTTCTAGACAAATAAAACGTTTATTAATATATAAATAAGGTATGTCTACTCTTATGCAAACTAAAATTTTTTCAGTTTGTACCCACCCTTTATAAAAAAAATTAAAGTTTCTTATGATGAATCGTGTTTTCTAGACAAGTAAAAACGTTCATTAAGAGTGATTTTTTTTTGTAACTTTCAGAATAAGGTATGATTAGTCATAAGGAAAATAACATTTCTGCAGTTTGTACCCACCCTGCATAAAAAAAATTTAAGTTTCTCATGATGAATCGTATTTTCAAGACAAGCAAAAATGTTTATTAAAAGTGATTTTTTTTGTAACTTTCAAAAAAAGGTTTGTTTGCTCTTAAGCAAAATAACATTATTGCAGTTTGTACCCACCCTGTATAAAAAAATTAAGGTTTTTTATGATGATTCGTGTTTTCTAGACAAACAGAAACGTTTATTAAGAGTGACTTTTTTCGTAACTTTCGAAAAAAGGTATGTTTACTCTTACGCAAAATAACATTTTTGCAGTTTGTACCCACCCTGTATACAAAAATTAAAATTTCTTAAGATGAATCGTATTTTTCAGACAAGCAGAAACGTTTATTAAGAGTGACTTTTTTTCGTATCTTTCAATTTTTGGTCCATTTGTCCTCTTGTAAACCCCATCCGTGGACAAACTGTATATATATATATATATATATATATATATATATATATATATATATATATATATATATATATTTATATATACAATGTGATCCATTTTTAATGGAAACACCCCTGTAAAATTTGAAGTTTTAAACGGATTTCAACAACTTTTTTTTCGAAATGTCAAGTACTGAAAGGTCTACCTTGGGATAAAATTTAAAATGTTTATTTCAATTTTTAGGGCATACTACGATATTTTTTCTCAGTCGAAATTCGGTTTTTTTATTAGCGATTTTTTTATTGAAAAGATTACTTCGCCACTGCATTCACCGTGCCCCTTAATAGGTTTGACCAAAATTTCATAAAAAAATATTCATTCATAACAATGTTATGAGAACTCAAAATTCGAAAACTCACACTTAACAATCTCAAAAAAAAACACCCACTATCAACAGATAGTCACGGAAATATTTTTTTTATGATTTCAACAATAAAATAGCGTAAATTTTTGTTTCCCTTAAAAATGGGTCACACTGTAGATATATATATATATATATATATATATATATATATATACATATATATATATATATATATTTATTTATATATATATATATATTTATATATATATGTAATATATATATATATATATATATTATATATATATATATATATAATATATATATAATATATATATATATATATATATATATATATATATATATATATATATATATATATATATATATATATATATATATATATATATATATATATATATATAATCGAGTCAAACTCGTTTATAACGAACGCTCGGTTATAACGAACAAATTCAAAATCCCGGCCAAAAACCCTATGTTATTACATATAATTCTACCTGGTTATAACGAACTCGCATATAGCGAACGCTCGGATATAGCGATGAGTGAAGGTATACCTTCCAAGCTTTGATTCTTTACGATGACGGAACAAAATTCTGTGAAAGCAAAGCAATAAATTTAAGTCAAAAAATCGATATAATCAATAAACTCCAAAATGGGATAGCAATTGCTGCAATCTGTAGGGAATATAAATTGTCGAAGTCGACTGTTTCAACGATTTGGGCCAACAGAGAAAATATGTCGAAGTTCACGCACCTTCAATAAAGAAACTACGAGGATCGTCTGAGCTAGATGTCGATCAGGCTCTTCTGAAATGATTTTCTTTAAAAAGAAGTCAAAACATTCCTATTTCTGGATGACATTGAAGGAAAATATCAAAATGGGTTTTCATAGGAACCTTAAGCTTTGGATGCTTTAAATTCGCTCGAAATTGTAAATAAATTTGCCCGTTGTAATAATATGGATAAAAATTGTATTCGAGCAGTATGATAACTTCAAATTGAAATTCAAAAATCTATTTTGGTATCACGTAAAAAAAATCTAATATTACTAATTTTTTTCCACATACTACTTAAGTGATGTTCTTAAAAAACTTTTCTAGCTTTTTTAGTTTAAAATGTGTTAGTATGTTTTATATATTTACGTAGATATTAGGTACATACATACAATTTGTAATAATCTTTATGTACAGATACATACATAAAATACCTATGAGTTAATAAATACTTCTATTTGTGTTTATTTAAGAATAAAATGTTTTAGTAGATGCTTCAAGTAAAACATAATTTTTATTTTGAAATAAAATTCACAACTCGTTCATAAGGGCCACTCGCTTATAGCGAACACTTCCTAGTTCCCCTTGGGGGTTCGTTATATCCGAGTTTGACTGTATCTTATATATAAAATTCTCGTGTCACAATGTTCGTTTCAATACTCCTCCGAAACGGCTCGACATGAAATTTTGTGAGCATATTGAGTAGGTCTGAGAATCGGCCAGCATCTATTTTTCATCCCCCTAAATGTTAAGGGTAGTCCACCCCTTAAATTTTTTTTTTATATTTTAGACAAAATTTTTTATACATACAATCCTAAATTTTCACCCTCCTACGATCAACCCTTATTTTTTATTTGTTAAACTCCTTCGAAATGACTCGTCCGATTCTCATGAAATTTTGTGTGCATATCGGTTAGGTCTGAGATTTCGACAAAATTTATTTTTCATCCCCCTAAATGTTAAGGGTAGTCCACCCCTTAATTTTTTTCTTTATTTTTCTGACAACATTTTCTGTTCTATTTTTTTATGATAGAGCATTCAAAAATATATACAACCCTTAATTTTCACCCCTCTACGATCAACCCCTATTTAGATAGAAAAAAATAATTTATATGGCAGAACAACGTTTGCCGGGTCAGATAGATAGATAGATATGTAGATAGATAGATAGATAGATAGATAGAAAGATAGATAACTATCTAGATAGATAGATAGATAGAGATACATTAGCAGACAGATGAATATATAGAAAGACAGATAGATAAAAATAATTTTTATGGCAGAACAACGTTTGCCAGGTTAGATAGATATGTAGATAGATAGATAGAAAGACAGATAACTATCTAGATAGAGAGAAAGATAGTTAGATAGGTAGATATACATCGGCAGATAGATGAATAGATAGAAAGATAGATAGATAAAAATAATTTATATGGCAGAACAACGTTTGCCGGGTCAGCTAGTATATATATATATATATATATATATATATATATATATATATATATATATATATATATATATATATATATATATATATATATATATATATATATATATATATATATATATATATATATATATATATATATATATATATATATATATATATATATATATATATATATATATATATATATATATATATATATATATATATATATATATATATATATATATATATATATATATATATATATATATATATATATATATATATATATATATATATAACTTTTTGATAATTATTAGCAATAACAGGCTTGGTGAATCTCAAAAAAACTGGATTTTATTAAAGAGTTGACGTTTCGCCACGCATTCGTGGCTTTATCAAAACTTTTGAAATATTGAAAATTCTTTGACATTTATTGATTTGAAAAAATTTGAATAGTTAAAAAAGACTACTATGTTTCATCAAAATTTTTTGGCTGTGGCCGTTCTCTGTTATTTATTACGCGCTATTCAGACCAATATTAACATTCAAATCTGTTATTATTAGATGGTAAGGGAAACCACAGAAACCTTTACCCACGTAATGTTCGAAATAGGTTCAAATTATTTTGATTTTTAAAAATCAAAGAATAGGACTATTTATCTTTTTTTCAAATTTTTTTTATAACAACGCTTGGCAACACCGCGTACCTATAAAAAAAATAGTTCACAGGCAACAACAATTCAAATAAATAAATAAATATATATATATATATATATATATATATATATATACATATATATATATATATATATATATATATATATATATATATATATATATATATATATATATATATTTATATATATATATTTATATACGCTACGTTGGGCGCCAATTATGTAACCAACCTCCCTTTTAGCAGATATTTATGCCTGAGCTAGCAGGGAGATTGGTTAAACATATAAGGGTTCTAGGTTGTTCTCAGTAATAATAACAAAGTAAAATGAAGGTATTTACTGTTTTCTCAATACATTGATGAGACTTATCTTTATGTTTTAGTATATATTCTGTCGACGTTTTTCTTGGGTGGATTGTACTCTTGACTTCTGCCCTTTTTGTAACTCTTTTCTTGGTAGCTCCAGATAAGGTGGATATTGGCTCCAGGTAAGGTGAATTTCAAACTTCAGACAATGTGGCTTTTAGCTCTAACCAAGGTGGCTAAAATAATTCAGGGCAAATCAACATACAATCTCAAACTTAATATGTTCCAAGAATATCTGTAGGGTATCGATGGCCAATTCAAACTAACATTTAGATTTATCTCAAGCAAAGATGCTAAGAAAGACAGTATATGTTCTAACATTAAACTGAACATCAGATATGACCACGTGAAATTTGCCATCGTTAGCCTACAAAAATCTTGTGTTAAATTGAGGAAATGAAATAAGCAAATAAAGTGAAAATATTTCAAATTAAGAAATGCAAGATGATTATTTCAATATTGAAAGATAAGTAATTTAATATAGATAAATGAAAAAATATGAAATGGCGAAAAAATGAAATAAGGAATCAATTCAGATTTTCAAGATAATGCATTAATACGGAATAGTTATATTTCTTCTCATAACTTACCGTCTATCCGACGCCACAGATACTTAATAAATTTTAATAAACTTTAACAAACGTTCAATTGATATTGACTATAATTCTAATAATTAACGATGTTTCTTCTGCTATAGTTATTTGGCTAAGAGGACCGATATTACGTGTTTCACGTGGAAATCCAACGCTCTCTCCATACTCTCTTGTACGCAGGTCATTCATTCAGGCGTTTTATAGCGGGGAATCACGGTATTTGAATGCATAGTTCGGTAGTAGCGGTGAAGTGGAGAATTTACAAGTTACAATATATATATATATATATATATATATATATATATATATATATATATATATATATATATATATATATATATATATATATATATACTTTCTTAAAATCCTTAGTCAGTGAGAGGAAACATGAATGAAAAACAATACAAGTAAACGTTAGTATGTTTATTCCATTCCCAAATTTCGAATTGAATCATTTTGTAGGGTAAACTTGGGAGATTCTCGTTGTAAATTTACTTGAACCAACCGGCGAAAATTGGTCCTAATCTAATAAGAACTCCACCTTGGGGGTCTTGCAACCTCTGCGCATATTTGCAATTGATTAAGACCCCATATTTATAGAAGATAATACGGCAACCCCGTCGCGGTTTTTGGGGTTGAAACCGACGATAGGTACGCGGTGTTGCCAAGCGGGGGGCGTTGTTAATTCTGAAACTGAAACTCGGCGCCTAAATTTTGCGGATGAAATATTGGACACTTGTTCGAAGAAGAAAATGCGAGATTTTGGAAAGTGAGATACCTGATACTCGCTGGTTTATGAAGGGTTGTCTTCTTCGGGTATCTCGGTAAATTGGGAAACTTTGCCAACTTGTTTACTTTATCCTTTAAATTAGTGACAGAGACGCTGGCTCTCAACAAATTCCTGTCGGTTCGAGCAGAAAAACGGGCAAGTTTTAGTTTACGTATGAATAATGAGCAGAAAGTTTTCCGTGTATTCTTGAGTAATTTCGTGATAGAAAATGGCATTTTTTATTGCTCATTTATTTAATATATTATTCAACGAGCACAAAATGATTGCTATTTTCCACGAGGGTGAAGTTTGCGACACGAGCCGCAGGTGAGTGTCGCAAATCACCCGAGTGAAAAATTGTAATTTTGTGCGAGTAGAATACTATACTTTGTCCACGACTTCCTCGAAAAAATTAGTAATAATCTGCATTTTCAACAATAAAAATAGTTATCAAAAACGTTGACATAACATTTTCTGTGTTCACTGAAAACTGCATACTCACGTAAACGTCAACTATTTCACTTGACATCGATTCCATTCCTTTTTTTCACTCTGATAAAAATGAAATAGATAATTTTGCATTTATTAATTTATGTTAATATTAACAGAACAATTATTGAAAATAAACGAAAGCATTGAATTTATAGTTATCTTAGGTACATAAAACCTAAATATCTAATAACAATACTATCCTAACAATGTGAATGATAGTCTCAAGTTTGGACATACGTTTTGAGTGTGACGTCATGCAGTGTATAATAAACCATTATTCACTAGTGATTAATAGGTATAATTGTACTTCAGGAAACTATGATGAATGATTTATAGTACAGTCGTGGACAAAGTTTTATTATGATCGTCTTAGTTTTTTCAGTATATACGTCGGATATATTTTCAAAAATTTGCGAAATTAATAGATTAATTTCAGTTATGATAGATTTCCACCTAATTTTTTCTATAAAGAGAAACTATATACTTTTTTTTAATACCATTTTCATACTATCACATTTTTAAAATTTTTAGCATTGTACATTTTTTACTAGTTATTTATGTACCAAGTCCGTTATATAGATACTAACGCCTGGATGGTAACATTCGGGCCGAGGGCCTTTGGCCCGAGGGATGAACGTTGCCCGATGGGCGTAAGGATCTAGTAACGCACGTGATGCATACAAGATTTTATTTTTCACGAAAAAATTATTTTATTATAATGAAAAATCGATTTTAAAATCGGTTCATTGCTCCTATACTTTCCATTTTCCTTCTCATAGTAGGCATGTCATTTGTTGATATTTTGACGTTTGTGAATATTTTTGTCATCATATTTAGTAAATGTCATTGCGGCTTTCTTTGTGTAGTCTTATAGAAATAATGGAAATGAAAATTTACCCAAGAATATCATAGAAAATGCAGCCAAAGCTACGAATAATTCATTGCCGGAGAAATCCAGAGTCGTAAACGACAAGGATTATGAAATATTCAATCAATGGAAGTTGCTTCATTTCTCCTCGTACAATGATCCATAATGCTCGCTCATAACGCCCTAGGGCATAATGAGTGTATTTATAGCAACCGTATCTAAAGTAAATTCTTCCATAATTCAAAAATATAAAGCAATCCTCCAAGGGAGCTGGTTCTATGTATTTTAAGAAGCTTGATCTGAATAATTATATATAAGAAGATTGTATATTTGTCGAATAAGTTTCCGCATACATAAGGTTTGATTGATCAACAATTTCCATATAATACAAGAAAGGCTCTGGCTCAATTTGGGATTGCCGATGTTTACATAGGATAAAGTAAACTCAGTAAGTGGATTGATTTTCGACATTGTTGCAGTTGACTACAAAAGCGAACTATATTTAATATCCAAAAGACCAATAAGCTTTAGTTCTACGCTACATGGAAATCTATTGTTATTCTACGTAGAATTCAAACGCTGTACAAAAAAACCATTGTGGTATTTCACCGGGCAATTATCTGCTCTATAGATTCTACGTCAAAATACATATTTGTTTTACGGGCAACTGAGGAATATTTCTCTTAGCTTTGGTATTGAATAGAATATTTGATAAATTGGGTTGACGTTTGACAGCTATTTTCATATTCCGATTGAAAATTCATTTAGAAATATGATCGCTTACTTTACCATAGTATGTTAAAGGAAGGTATGTTTATGTTTTTATTTGAATATGTTAATAAATGTTACCCAATGCAATGATTGAAATTGTTTTTATGAGATTTTAACTGAAATTTAGATTATTAAAGTTTAAACTTTAAAATAAAACACACTTGGCTTAAGTTTCAATATATAAAAATATTTAGATACTGTATTTAGCATTAAAGCATAGTCGAGATGTTTCGAGTTATGAACTCATTATCAAGAGTGAC
Source organism: Cynegetis impunctata (assembly GCA_030704885.1). Classification (NCBI taxonomy): domain Eukaryota; kingdom Metazoa; phylum Arthropoda; class Insecta; order Coleoptera; family Coccinellidae; genus Cynegetis; species Cynegetis impunctata. Next base: position 44,553 of record JARQZK010002187.1, read on the forward strand.
TACAGGACAGTATTACATCTTATTTTATAAAACAGACAATATCAGAGGTGATTAATGAAAATCAATTTGTTCTTGAACTTATTTCGAGAATTTCAAGAAGGTCAAGACGCTTTGCTTTGTTACCTGAATGCAACAATAGGTTTTTTTTTTGTAATCCAGGAAATGATTAAATTTTATACAATGTTCCGAGAAACCAGTGGTATTTTTACCCCGAGGCGAAGCTAAAGGGGTTATAGTCTCACGACAAAAAGTTGGTAACTGGCCCGATTTTAAAAATTCCAACGGATATCGATAAAACACATACGATTTCATTAGGGAATTTGAATTCACAATTTTTACCAACGAAGAATAAAAAAATATAGCGTTTTTACCCCGAGGTGAAGCTAAATTCTCACTACAAAAAGTTGAGATCTGGTCCGATTTTAAAAATTCCAACGGATATCGATAAAATACATATGATTTCATCAGATAAGTTTTGTTCCCAATTTTTTCCCAACGGAGAATAAAAAACTATAGCGTTTTTTAGATAGGCATTACGACATGCGCATGCGCCAAGGTCGATATGTACGAAGTCCTACAAAACATGCGTCGAAGTGCTCTGTGTGCCACGGTAACCAAGCGACGTTGATAGCTTAAGCTTGATTCTGCGTCTGTGTCTGCTTCCCATCCATAGAGATATCTTATCAATTTGATTCATAATTTTCAGCAAAATGAGCCGAGATAGGATATTCAAATTCGACAGTCAAACAATGAATTTTTATGCTAAATTTTCACGGATTTTATTCGTAATATCGACTTATTAATACATTTATTGCAATTTTCCTTCATTTCATTCGTAAAATCGACTTTCATTGTTATTCAATTCATATAATAGGTACATTCTAAAAATATTGACGACAGGCACATGCGCCGAGGGGTTTTATCACCCTAGTGCTACGCAGTAGGGTGTCCTTCATTTTTATTTTGTAAAATTGACTTTTTATGTTCTTCAACACGAATGTTCATATTCCTTCCTGTTTGTCCAATATAGAAAGCAGGACATTCGTCGCAAAATATTTTGTAAACACCACTGTTTTCTCCGGTGTTAGATTTTTCTTTATTATTGACCAAGAAATAAAAGACACTTGGGAAGGTATTCTTGGTTAATAATGAAGAAAAATCTGACATCGGAGGAAACAGTGGTGTTTAAAAAATATTTTGCGACGAATGTCCTGCTTTCTATATTGGACAAACAGGAAGGAATATAAACATTCGTGTTGAAGAACATAAAAAGTCAATTTTACAAAATAAAAATACCACTGGCTTCTCCGAATATTGTATAAAATTTAATCATTTCCTGGATTTCAACAAAACCCAATTGTTACATTCAGGTAACAAAGGAAAGCGCCTTGACCTTCTTGAAATTCTCGAAATAAGTTCCGCCCATAATAGTAAATTACCCCTTGTAAACGAACCGATTGATTTTCAGGTATCACCTTTGCTTTTGTCTGTTTTATAATATAGGATGTAATACTCTCCTGTAGCCAGTCTTGAAAATGAGTTCATAACTCCAAACATGTCGACTTTCGTTACTGCTAAATACAGTATCTACAGTGTCGCAAATTTTAAAGTGAAACTAATTCAAGATCAATCTTTATTAACTTTGATTCACTAACTGGAAAGGCATATCTCTGTCAAATAACATCTTATTTCAGCAACTTCTAAAGCCCCAAAAAGCCGAAAGTCTCAACTTGTTGGCATTTGACTTGGAAAACAACGGTTATCTATCCGAAACCATAGTTTCTGAATAAGCATTTCTCATCCCCCTCAGGTGAAATGAGCAACTGATTCTTACTCGAAACTTTTGCTCTCACCTAGACGGGATTATAACTAATTTATATGTCTGGGGGCGCTTCTGACTGAACAACCTGGCTTCGCCGAATTCCGGAATTTCTAATTTACAGAAATTGAGTGTTGTTGTTCGGCTCGCATCTGTAGCGCGAAGACTGGGAAATTTGAGATGACTCTCGGGAAGCTTTATCGAGAAACTGCTCAGCATGATTAAATGTTCGTTTTGAGATGATTTAAAATGAAATTAATATATTACTAGCTGCCCGGTTACTTGCGGTTCTACAAAATTCGTTTTCCAGACACTATTCAGCTAATTTCCCTAATTCATGTACATAAAAACATTCTCTATCATAAAAAGCTTATATATGCCAAATTTGACGATGATCGGTATAATGGTTTTGTAGTTTATCGATGTCATATATATATATATATATATATATATATATATATATATATATATATATATATATATATATATATGTTCAGAAAGATTTCCGCGGTCGAAAGTATTTGAAAAACTTGGTTCTCGGGATGAACCGCGTAAAAGATTTGAAAAAATCTCGACGTTTCGGCTCCTTTTGCGAAGCCATCTTCAGGAGAATTAGAAGGGAAAATAATTCAGATACGTGGCCTCAATCTGCCTACTCCACGAATCGAATTAGGAGGAATCGGAAATAATACGATTGCGTGGTCTCAAACTGCCTACTCCACTAACCGTACTGCTTCCTGTCAACTCTGAAGTCTCAACCTGCCTACTCTTCAGAGTCAACTGACGGGCCGATCGTCGCGTGGCCGTATTTATAAGGAAGGGGGGCGGGTACTCTATTGACGTAGTTATTGACGTAGTATTGGCGTCAATGGGGTATTCACGCACGGTATCAGTGCGGGATGCACTCCGATTGGGTGTGACACGGCGACCACTGAGAAGCGGCTTCCATGCTGATGGGAGTCTGTGACTGTCATCTCTGGTGTTCAAACAATTTGGATTCTGAATTATTTTCCCTTCTAATTCTCCTGAAGATGGCTTCGCAAAAGGAGCCGAAACGTCGAGATTTTTCAAATCTTTTACGCGGTTCATCCCGAGAATCAAGTTTTTCATATATATATATATATATATATATATATATATATATATATATATATATATATATATATATATATATATATATATATATATATATACATATATATGTATGTGTGTAGTGTGTGTGTGTGACTTCAAAAGTTGGGAAAAAGTATGGGAAACATTTATATTATTGGTTTCAATAAAAAAATTCTTCATAACCTGTTCTCCATGTCGAACTCGAAATTCCACTATCGTATATTGAATTGTATCACACATATAAATGGTTTGTCAAAAAAAAATTTATCAAAAATAAAGTAGGTATCTCAATGTTTGTTCAAATCATAATTTTTTTTTGGCATAAGATTTCAAATATTGGAAGAAATTTTCAAATATTTAATATTGTTTATTTACAATAGAAATTGTTTTATTAGGAGTAGAAGTGATACTTTTTGTGGCGAGTCTAAATGTTTGCGACAATTATTTTAGTCGAGCCACATAAAGTGCTTTCAGACGAATAAAACATGCGATTTTTTCCGCAAACGTTCAAACGATAGAATTAAGATGATTTTTTCAGAAAGGATTAGATATGAAGAAACGTAAAACTAGATTGCTTTGCTTACTGGTTTTGTAGATGTCAAGGCAACACAAATTTGACAATTCAACAAAATAATTGTCAGAAACATTTGAAGTCACTTATCTACGCATTATAGGACTGTGCATTTTTGTTAAGTACCCGAGTATTGAGGAATGACTTGTATTAATATATATAAAATTTTTCTTACAGATTACATTATGTCGGATTGGGAACCAAGCTGTACGCCGCCCGACGTTCTTAATATTGCCGTGAAAGTACAAAATAGTCAAATTTTTTGTACGCTCACGGCCGGACAAATAAGTAAAAACAAAAGGACGTCTGTGAAATCAAACTTCAACATTGAGAACTGAGGTTAAAAAAGTAGTAATTTTTTGACGTTTGCGGAAAAAAGGTATTTTACCCTTGATCAAAAATGATTTTCGATTTTTTTCACACACCTCTCGGTTAGAGAATCTTAGCATTTCTATCATTTACCGTCTAAGGTAGGTGGGAACATTTCGATACATCGTGAACTCGAATAACCAGCTCCGCTAGAGGTTTATTTGATATATATATATATATATATATATATATATATATATATATATATATATATATATATATATATATATATATATATATATATATATGAAAGTTCCATCTACGAGATTAAGAAGAGCATCAAATATCAAAGTGAAATGGAGGAAAACCATACCATACACGAAAATATTAATGGTTTAACATCTGTTTGAATGCACATGGTTTACATAAATAGATAGTTTTCTATATGGAACCACTAGCACCATGAATAGATACAACTAATTTCCTCCTTGGTAACCGCAAAGCCTAATTCCAGAATATAATTACATAATCCGCATTAACTCGGTTATGTGAAACATTGAGCCATTACGATGGCATTCAATCAAATGGATTTGTAATTAAAAGGGTCAATGAACATAACTGAATACATGCCTGATAATATCTTACTCTATGAAAATCAAGATTTGAGAAATGAAACTATGTAGAAATTCATACAGGGCCATAGCCAAGGGGGCTCTGGAATTATTTAAGCCCCCTCTAGAAAAGATACCAGATATTTGTTTATATTTAATGATGAAAGTACATTTTTATTTTTTTAAATATTTTTTATTTCTATTTATTCTATTTATTTAGAGCTTTCTGTGAGAGATTTTTCATTTATTATTTTTTATTAGAAGAAATTTATTTATTTTTCCAAACAGTTTTTTGATGAATATTCTTTTTCCAGTATACTTTTCTATGTAAAAAGACAAAAAAAACTGTATATTCCTGTCTTTTTTCACGTTTATTTATTTTAGTGCTATTTAGAAAACAAGCCCCCTCAAGAATTGGTCTAGCCTCCTCTAGAAAGCAGTGCTGGCTACGGCCCTGGATTCATACACACACACACACACATACTTTCGAAAGAACAAAAAGGACAGTCAAAATGATTTGAAAATAAAAAAATAATTTCATTGAAAATTTGTTTCTTTATAAGATCTGTACCTTTGTTGTTGAAGTATTGACTTCATCAATTACATATTTGATTCAATTTGTATTGAGAAGAAAATTAACGAAATTTTATGAGTATTGATGATCCCTTGGTTAACATAAAATGGAAGCCTTGTGTATGTGAAAGCTAAAATTCAAAATAGCGGTATTATCGATACATTCTCTTCAACAGTGTAATCAATCATAATAAAGGTTGAAAAATCGAAAATGAAGACTTGTCACGCAAAAATGAAAATTATGGAATACGTGCAAACAATTTAATGCACATTTCACATATTCTCATGCCAACAGCGATAATACGCCATGAAAAAATCAGAGAAAAAATGGAAAAGATGATTTTTGTTCAAATATATCTTATTGAATACCAAATTTGGTAGGTACCAGCATTTACCTGAAGAAATAATCATGACCTAATGACTGTAACTATGGTTGTAAGTTGTTATTTGTTAAGAAGACGGCACAGAAAACCCATTTTGATGGCTTATTTTCAAGATTTGTCAGAGTTATATTCTCCAAATTCCCTTTGGACAAAGTTCTCAATGATACATAAAAAAGGGTTTATTGTCTAACAGGAGTAATCCCAATTATAAGACAGACATAGTATGGTTTACAGTTATGAATGAGTATAAGTATAACAACAGAACAATAGAACAGTATATAATACATAGTGATCCATACAAATAACAATAAAATAATATATATTGTAGAATTCTAATTCACTTGGACAGAGAGTTTGAACACAATGCATATATATCACCCCTACAGGATGGATGAGGAGAGGTTGCAATTAGATTGTAGTTAGACTTGCATATTAATTAACTTGTTACGAATTATATACTTGAAGCATCTAAATGGAACAGCAAAAATATCACATTCTGAATAGAAACTATTATAAATTTTACAAATGTTGTAAACTGGGGATTTTATTGAAAAATTGATTCTTTGTAGAGGCAAATAGAAGGACATTTCGTTTCTACTACTTAGTCTCGGAACGTGAAAATCTAATTGAGATAACAAATCTGGACAGTCCATCAGATTATGAATCAATTTATAAATGAAGATACAAGCATAATATGTTCTTCTGTTTTCCAAGGATAAGAGGGAAAATCTATTCAGCAACACTCTATTATCAATTGCTTGGACTGGGTATACTCCATCCAGTTTGTATGCCATGTATTTCATAAAAACTCTTTGACAAGATTCTAGTTGTTGAATATGCACATTGTATATAGGCGACCAGATTAGGGAGCCATATTCCAAACGGGATCGGACAAAAGCATTAAAAAGTGTTATAAAGCATTCTTGATTTTGAAAGTCATTACACGTCCTGAAATTAAGTCTAAGCATTCGTTTTGCAGAAGATGTAATTTGATTAATTTGTGACGTGAAGCTAAGTTTCTGATCGAAAATGATGCCCTAATCTTTAGTTTCTGTACCTTGTTCCAATATGATGTCATTTATTGCATAGTCAAACTGTATATTGTTGTGTTTGAGGGTGTATTTAATAAATTTACATTTTTGAATGTTCAGCGGAAGCTTGTTTAGTATGCACCACTCATGTATAGAATTAATTTCTTTCTGTAGAATAAGACAGTCCTCTGCTGCCTGAATAGGTCTGAAAATCTTCAAATCGTCAGCAAAGAGTAGTATGTTACTAGAAATATTTGAATTAATATCATTTATAAACAGAGAGAACAAAAGAGGAGCCAGATTACTTCCTTGAGGAGCGCCACTAGTTGGCGTAAATTCGAGTGATTTATGTCCTTTGTGTTCAACAAATAGCGTACGATTCCAAAGATAAGACCGCAATAAGCAAAACAGTGGACCCCCGAAACCAACATAACTCAGTTTATCTAATAGAACTTGATGGTTCAATTTATCGAAGGCCATCGAGAAGTCCTTATAAACTGTATCAATCTGCAGCTGATTATCTAAAGCAGTGCTGACAGTTTGTGTGAAGCACATGAGATTCGTTATTGTTGACCGTTTGTTGATAAAACCATGTTGACATAGAGTTATACTATTTCTCACCTTAGGAAAAATGTTGTTATACAGGCACATCTCAAAGACCTTTGCAAACTTGGACAGAATTGTTATGGGTCGATAGTTTAGAATGTTATTTGTAGCCCCTGATTTCAATATTGGACATATTTTAGATACTTTCCATCTCTCGGGAAAACATCCTGTCTTTAAGGCCATGTTGAAAATTAATTAAAGTGGCCTTGCAAGAATGTATGCACAGTTTTTTACTAGAAAGCTGGGAATTTTGTAAAGAACTAACAGTTCATAAGAAGATAAGAAGCAGCGAAAAGTTGACTTCTCTGCAACAGTTCTAAAAGCAAATTGGAAAGAATTATCCACCTAGTTTTTTCTGGTACAAGTGCATCAACAGCTACAGCAGCTTTCACTAAAACATCTTGTGGGAGATTGGCATTTCCTTCTACTAAGACATAATTCATTATTTGTCATATAATATACCATCGGACATTAAATATAATTCAATTTGCGTGGGCTACCCATAGTAGCTTCAACAGTTTGTAAGTGACACTTTAACAAAGTAAAACACTGCAATATATATCTTTTATTAATACGTTAATAGGAAAACTTCTTCTCAAGCATATTGCTCTCAAGGAAGAGTTTCAGATTTGGCATAGTTAAAACTTATATAGAGGAGTGCAGAAAACTATGAATAATATGTATTACCTACCAATACATAAAATTAAATTTCTAAGAAAATCTATCGCTTTCACCAATTTATATAGTCAAATCACTTCCTACATACCTAACGATTTGTACGTATTATGCTCTGTCTCACTTCTTCTCTTCTATAAATTCATCATCGGGTCTATTAATCACTTGTGCATACAAAAACTTTGGATTTAGTTGAAGGAGTTTCTCCTTTTAATTCAAACAGCCTGTCTTCCTCACACATACCTTAGGGAGGAAAGAAACACATTTTATACCTCTCCCTAATTTTCTCGTCTTAATCTCTTTCGCTTCGGTTGACATTTATCCCGATTACCCAAGAAATACATCGTTCTCCAAGTGATGTCAAACCTTCGTTGAATACAAGTTTATCTTTATGTGTAACTAGCGACGAGTTGCCCGAAATACTTCGTTCGCTCAATATAGTAATAGAATCTGTTTAGGCACTTCGCTTGTTAATGATCTGTTGACCATAGCTGAGACTTGACTGATTAAATAGCGGCTAACTTCGGCTCATATACGTTCAACGATCGAAATTTCTAGTTTAATTACATTTTAGAACATACAATTCCATTTGAATAAGATCTGGAATATTCCAGAGAACTCCTCATCATTGTCACACTCATATACACTCAACGTCATGCAACACAACTTCCAGTTTGGATAAGTCATGCAATGTGTTAGAAAAAGAAAGAAATTTTCGAACAGAACTTTTTTCCACCCTCAACCTCCCACTTCCACTCACCAAGACCAAACTCCCTTACTTACAAATGTAGACCAAGAGCTATCTACCACTACAACCATTAGTGGGTAGTAGTAACTGGTTATAGAGAAAAGGCTGGACCACAAACTCTTTTTATTTTCACGAGGTGAATTTATATGTATTATATATTAGAAGCCCAGTAGTCAAAATTCGACACATATGAATAAATTTTAGCTTTGTCTACTCCTTTATATAAACTTCAAATATTTCAAATATCACAACCCTCCGTCTACGCAATATGTTTAAAAAGGGGTACGAAATCTTACCTCAATATATTATTACATAGATCTAACAGAGAATATTTTTTTTCTACGACCGTGCGTTTTAACCCACTTTCCCGCACGCATTTTAGTTTTGAAAGTGCCACTTTCCCGCACTAGTGCGGGAATGGAATAGAGGGGATTTTTCCCGCTCGCTTTTATTAAAGAATAAACTGAATAATGATATGTCTCTATGCACCGAACGCCACCGACGACGTTACTATAGAAACGACATGTGAATTAACATAATATGTCATTAGTATCAAATTATTTGAATATATCAAATTTGATCTGTGTGTTGAAATCTAATCGATCTCGTATAAGCGCTTGTAGAAAAAATGATATATCAAATAAAATTATATTATATATTATATTATATATATTATATCAAATAAAATTCTCTGTACTACTAATGACTTAAAACCGTTGCCGTTACCGTCATCGTTATCTTTATGCGACCTGCAACCGATGCCATCCTCATCGACGTCATCTACCTTCCAGTTGAACCAAATAACTCCACTGGACCGGCAATTCTTACTAGTCTACAGAATGCAACAAATTGTGTTTTCAATAATAATATTTATAATAATTAGTAGTTTTTAGTTGAAGTTTTGTATATTATTATGTTTGTTGGAATAAAATAATTTTTGAAAAATGAGTTGGTATACTTTTTTGTATATACGGTCGTAGAAAAAATAATGTTCCTAACTCATGCGTAAAGTGTCTTCCGCACTTGTTAGGAAAATAACTATTACAAATAACGAAAATGACAATCTTAAATCTATTTCTTTCTCTATAGTATAAGAGAACAGTTTGGCCTCAATCTCAACGCGGCAGGAGGTCATCGCTCTTAATTCTAGCCCCATTCAACCCCTTGAACATCCGATAGAGTAGCACTCTCTCTCAGGGCAGTTTCTAACGTCACGTCTAGGTCCTGGGTGACTTATTTAGCCGTATGTAATTCCGCTAGATTTCTTCCGGATAAATTATGGGGGTGACGCTTAGGGGGGCGCGATAGACCGTCGTATTTTCGAGACCTACCAACCCTCGAGTTGTTTTTATCTAACGGGGGGTGATTCACAGCTGACCGAGCGGTCGGAAGTAAGAGATTTCATTATTTGGGCGTTCGGAAGTGCACGCCAGACGTCCGAGAGTAGCGTTCCTTTGTCGAGTGGGATTCGGTTCTGGAGGAAATTCGGAAAATGGAACTGGCGAAGATGAATATCGGGTCGTTTGTTCCGCGAGACAATGCCGAACTGCACACGAAGTAAAACGAAGTGACAGGTGCATTTCACGATATTTCTTGACTCAAAAGAGACCATTTGGGAGGATGTATGGCTTTGTGTATTCCGTTATAGAATATTCTTTGTTGTTAGACGATGGCGTTCATTTGATTGTGGGAAAGTCTGCACGGAAGTGTAATGGAATTTTTTGAATTAAATGTATTGAGATTGAATTCTCGTACATCACTTGGTGAAACATCATAAAGAATAAAGATTAAACTTTAAAATAAAACACACTTGGCTTAAGTTTCACTATATATAAATATTTAGATACTGTATTTAGCAGTAAAGGTTAGTCGACATGTTTCGAGTTATGAACTCATTATCAAGACTGACTACAGGAGAGTATTACATTTTATTTCATAAAACAGACAAAAGTAAAGGTGATACCTGAAAATCAATTTGTTCTTGAACTTATTTCGAGAATTTCAAGAAGGTCAAAACGCTTTCCTTCGTTACCTGAATGCAACAATAGGGTTTTTTTGAAATCCAGGAAATGATTAAAGTTTATACAATGTTCGGAGAAGCCAGTGGTATTTTTATTTTGTAAAATTGACTTTTTATGTTCTTCAACGCGAATGTTTATATTCCTTCCTGTTTGTCCAATATCGAAAGCAGGACATTCGTCGCAAACACCACTGTTTTCTCCGAAGTCAGATTTTTCTTTATTATTGACCAAGAATAACTTCAAGATTTTTTTATTTGTACAAATTGTTTTCACGTTATTTTTCGATAGTCTGTTGCAAATTTTGCTACTCAAATTTGGCTCATAATTTATTGGGAAGTATTTTTGTTCTTCATTAATAGTTTGCGTGAGGTATATTGAATGCTACAGATTCTTTTTTCGTTTTTTCCCAATGAGCTTATGGATAAGACTTTCATTGTAACCGTTATTGGTGGCTAATAATTTAATTGTATTAACTTCGATTTGAAAATTTGTCTCCGACAATGGAATAGTGAACAACCTATGTATGAACAGAAATATATAGTGAAACTTAAGCCAAGTGTGTTTTATTCTAAAGTTTAAACTTTTTTCTTTATGATGTTTCACCAAGTGATGTGCGAGAATTCAATATCAGTTAATAATGAATTATATACGTATCTTATATTCAAAAATCATTTATTGTACACACACACACACATATATATATATATATATATATATATATATATATATATATATATATATATATATATTAAATGTAAATATACGAGACGATTTTGTTTTTCACATCATTTTTTTCATTCATTCTGTTCGAAATTCGGAATGCTATCTCAAAAATAAAAAAGTTTGAGGTTGTGAAATTGATATATTTTTTCTATAAACTATCGATTTTTTCTCAAGTGATACCCACCTTAACAAAATTAGATTGCTCAATTTCTTTCAAGATAGTTAACAAGGAATATCCGGAGTGAAAAAATGGCATCACTGGCTTACCCCGGAGGATTTCCGGGGAAGATTGCAATGCCGCATTTCCGGAATTTACAACCCCTTCGGTAGACGGAAACCTGACAAGTCTAACCGCACATTCAAAACCGTAGTCTTCCACAAGACGAATATACTGCACCTTAGGGCACAAGTGATAATTTCACAGCTGCATGAAGCCAAGTTCTTTGTGAGATTTCGAGAAATTGATCCGTTTGTAAAAAGGCTGAATCAATTTTCATTAGGACACATATATATATATATATATATATATATATATATATATATATATATTTATATATGTATATATATATATATATATTTATATATATATATATATATATATATATATATTTATATATTCCAAGAGATATCAATTATTGTATACAGGTTTATTTCGAACATTACATTTTAAAATAAAAATTCATTGTAGGTTTCAATGGATTTATCATCTTCATCAGCAGAATGTTAGTAGGTAGAGACAACTACCGACGAACATTCTGCTGATGAAGATGGAAACTCCATTGAAACGTCCAATGAATTTTTATTTTAAAATGTAATGTTCGAAATAAACCTGTTATACCAATAATTGATATCTCTTGGAATGAATACGATAAACAGGTAAAAATCAAGAATTCAAATGTATATATATATATATATATATATTTATATATATATATATATGTATTTATATATATATATTTATATATATATATATTATATATATATGTATATATATATATATATATATATATATATATATGTATATATATATATATATATATATATATATATATATATTCTATTTGATTTTCTGGATTGCTTTGGTAATATAATGTTAACAGAGAGTGAGGTGAGAGAAGCTATTGTTGTTATGAAGTCTGATTGTAGTCCAGGGCTTGATGGGATTCATATTAGAGTATTAAAATATTCTATTGACAGTATTGTTCCATGGTTAACTAAAGTCTACAATTTTTCTCTCAAATATGGGTATTTTCCTGCTTTATGGAAATTATCTTATATTCTTCCTCTTTTAAAGGGTGGAGATATTACTGATATTAATAACTATAGACCTATAAGTAAATATAACATTTTGGCTGAGATATTCGATATATTGGTCTATAATCACTTACAAGTATACCTTCAGAGATTTATTTTTAATCAACAACATGGCTTTATAAAAGGTAGATCTACGGTAACAAATTTAATTTTGTATCATGATTACATTGTTTCAAATTTAAACAAAGGTGCTGTTGTTGATGCTATATATACTGATTTGTCTAGAGCTTTTGATGTAGTCAATACTCAATTATTGATTAGGAAATTAAATGCGTATGGTATTAATGGTAGTTTGTTAAAGTGGCTAGAATCTTATTTAACGGATAGAAAACAAGTGGTCAAAATAGGTAATTCTTACTCAAACATTTTTTCCATTTTCTCTGGTGTAGGGCAGGGTCTTCACTTGGGGCCTTTATTATTTGTTATTTTCATTAACGATTTGGTACAAAAATTGAGAAATTGTGAAGTATTACTGTTTGCTGATGATGCAAAATTGTTCAAGGCTATTTATACATATGATGATATGTATGTACTTCAAAGGGACTTAATATTTTTTCAGCAATGGTGTAAATTAAATGGATTAATTATAAACATTAAAAAATGTCATCATATGAGATTTGGTCGGTCTAATAATTCACTTATCTTGCCGTACTCTTTAAATGATAATATTGTGTCCTTTTGTGACTCTGTCAAAGACTTGGGGGTGATTTTCGATTTCAAACTTTCTTTTAAACTACATATTGATTACATTTATCTTGCAGCTTCTAAAATAATCTACTTCATCAAAAGATTTTCTTCTTCATTTAGAAGTGTATTTACCTTTAGGTCGTTATATTTTTCTTTTATCTTTTCCAAAGTTATGTATGCTTCAATTGTATGGAGAAGTAATGAAATAGGATTAAAAACTAAAATTGAATCCCTGAACAGGAAATTTTTAAGATATGCAGCATTTAAAACTGAGAATTTTGTTCCATACTTTGATCATGTTCTGAGTCATCTTTACCACATCTTCAATTTAGCTACCTTTGAATCAGCCATGGATAGAGCTGGTATTGTTTTTATTTATAAATTGTTTTCAAATTATTTAGATGTGCCTGATCTCTTAAATAAATTAAAATTTTATTTTCCACCAAGAACTTTACGTCACAATAACCAAATATTTATTGTTGACTCAATAAGACCAGGTCAACTTGAATCTATTATTAACAGACTATCAAAAAATTGTAATAATAATGCACTGTGGTTTGATCCAAGCATTAATTCTTTATATTATATTAAAAACAAATGTAAAATATTATTTGTATATGGATAATTTCTTTGTTTTTTATTGTTAAATACTTAAATGATGTACAAACGTTATCTTATAGTTTATAAATTAATCTTTATTGTATGGGGTTCGTCCCTGTTGAATAAATAAATAAATAAATAAATAAATATATATATATATATATATATATATATATATGCGAATTCTCGCACATCACTTGGTGAAACATCATAAAGAATAAAGTATAAACTTTAGAATAAAACACACTTGGCTTATGTTTCACTATATAAAAATATTTAGATACTGTATTTAGCAGTAAAGGATAGTCGACATGTTTCGAGTTATGAACTCATTATCAAGACTGACTACAGGAGAGTATTACATCTTATTTTATAAAACAGACAAAAGCAAAGGTGATACCTGAAAATCAATTTGTTCGTTTACAAGGGGTAATTTACTATTATGAGCGGAACTTATTTCGAGAATTTCAAGAAGGTCAAGGCGCTTTCCTTTGATACCTGAATGTAACAATTGGGTTTTGTTGAAATCCAGGAAATGATTAAATTTTATACAATGTTCGGAAAAGCCAGTGGTATTTTTATTTTGTAAAATTGACTTTTTATGTTCTTCAACACGAATGTTTATATTCCTTCCTGTTTGTCCAATATAGAAAGCAGGACATTCGTCGCAAAATATTTTGTAAACACCACTGTTTCCTACGATGTTAGATTTTTCATTATTATTGACCAAGAATGACTTCAAGTTTCTTTCATTTGTACAAATTGTTTTAACGTTATTTATCTTTCATTCGCCGAATTCTTGAAGTATAACATGCGATAAGGGATTAAATAATAACGTTCTGGCTTCTCCAACTATGTTCAAGAATTTATAATATTGTATAAATATTCCAATTATTTAATAATTTCATCCAGAGTGGGATTCACCGCATACCGAACATTAACGTCATACCAACATTGTCTCGAAAGAAAAACCTTTTTATTATTCAGGAATATGACAATCTCGGTTCATTACTTCATCCAACGTCGTCATCCGCCCTTCTCTCTCTATTCATCTCTCGAATTTCTAGATCATAACCGTCCGCAATAAACCGCTGTCGTTTCGGAAAACATCGGAGGGGACATTGACACAAACAACTTCTCCCCTTCCAAATGGAAACTCTCGTCTGTAGGAATGAGTAAGAGAGCGAGGGGTGGTTTTTCGCTATTTCATACATAGTTCGCCCCTCGACCATTCGTCGGGACTGGCGCCAAACATAAATTATAACCCATTTTATGCGTGCAATATTCACATAAAATCTCCGAATTTCTTCCATCAGAGACGTATCGTTCCAATGACGTCGAAAATATAAACCAGACGTCAAATCTGTCGCATAGGGATAGTTTGCGGGTTGAAACTTTTCTGAGACATTAAATTATTACAATGGCTTTGATCCCACTCCTGATCTTCACAGTATATATCGTGAATATTGTATTTTCTCGAGATTGAATTATTTCTCACACCCATTCTTGAGGAGTTATATATAGTCGCATATAAATTATATAGACCGCCATAGTCAATACTTAAATGAATATGAAAGAATATTTGATGAAATAAGCGAATCAATGAATTACTAGATACTATAAAGTTGGGTGATAGAAATATGGAAAATCAGCTTTGCTCCATAACAACACATAATTATTTCTTTCTTTTTATTGATGATTTATGATGTTTTTTTGCTATTATAAACTCATAATTTGGTACAAATTAAAGTAATATAAAAAAAATTAATTAGAAAAGAGAAGAAAAGTAGCGTGGGACACCTGATTTGAACAATGTTCCTTTCTCTATTTATTATTTGAAAAATATCAAGAACAATTATATAAATTAAAGAAGAAAAATTTTAAAAATTATAATTAATATATTAGTTATTGGAACACCATAGCACCCTAGGCGGTTCTCAATTATCAGTTGATTTTTCTTAACTTTATAAAGAAATGAAAAACTAACTGTTCACAGGTTGAAATAAAAATCTATTGAGTAAACGCATTCCGTCATTACATTGACTTCATCTCGTACTAAACTATGGTATTACAAAACAATCTATTTATATGAAATTTGAACATAACAAAGGGGTTCCTAGAGAAACTAAATAACAATAAGCAATTCATTCAGAGCTATTAGTAGGTACATTGAACAGATCAAGGAGAGGAGAAGGGTTTACTTCAATCTGGTCGTTAACTAGGTTCCCGGAATTTTTTTATTTATTGATATATAGGAATTCCCAATAGTTGGTTTTGTGGAGACTATTTTCGAATTGTAATATATTATAATTGTGGTTAAAGGTATGGTTTTCTGTAATAAGATGGCACGTATAATTAGAGCCAGTTTTCTGCTTAATATAGCTACGTTGGTGTTCATGTATTCGAGTTCTGAAATTTCTAATTGTACGTCCTATATAAAATATTTCACAATCGTTAGAGTCGAGTCTATAAACACCAGTACGTTCATCTCTATGAATTTTTGATTTGTTGTTTTTAATCAATTTTCCATTGTTATTGTTGGTTTTGAATGAAAATTTGAAATTTTGTTTATGAAAAAACAATTTCAGGTTTTCGGAAGGTTTGTCCAAGTATGTTAAACTGGTAAATACTGTTCTTTTCTCGGTTATAAGTGGGTAAACTTCTGAAATTGCCATTTTGTATTTTTTCCTCTGAATGAGGCTGTCAATCATATTGGGTGAATAACCATTATTTACTGCATTCAGAGAATGTTTCACAATCGTTACAGTCGAGTATAACGATTATGAAAAATTCTATATAGGACGTACAATTAGAAATTTCAAAACTGGAATACACGAATACCAACGTAGCTATATTAAGCAGAAAACTGACTATAATCATGCGTGCCATATCTTATTCAAGAAAACCATATCTTTGAACACAATTATAAAATATTACAGTTAGAAAACAGTCTCAACAAAACCAACTGTTGGGAATCCCCATACATCAATAAATAAAAAAATTCAGGAAAGCTAGTTAACGACCAGATTGAAGTAAACCCTTCTCCTCTCCTTAATCTGTTCAATGTACCTACTAATAGCTCTGAATGAATTGCTTATTGTTATTTAGTTTCTCTAGGAACCCCTCTGTTATATTCAATTTTCATATAAATAGATCGTTTTGTAATACCATAGTTTATAAAAACAGCAATGGCGCAGCTGTATCCACTCATCAATAAGAAGAGCAAGATGACAAACATAGTCAAGATAGCCCTAATAAGGGCCATATCCAGACCACAACTGACGTACGGATCAGTAGCGTGGGGATACACTGCAAAAAGCAACCTAGACCGGATAGCAAGTACGGAAAATAGATTTATTAGAACAGCATTGGGAGCACCATGGTACGTTCGAAATGAACAAATACGTAGAGATATTGAATGGGAACCTATCAAAGAATTTATGAAGAGAAAAGCACAAAATATATTTACGGCAATAAAAGAGCATCAAAATAAAGAGCTCAGAGAATTGACAAACTACGATCCAGAAGAGGACGCACAAAGAACATCCTTCCCAACTCACATTTTCCATTTCCCCTTACTTTTTTAATGCGCCGCGACGCAGAGAGACATACACTTGGGTCTTGAAATATAGACACAAGGAAGAGAACAGGTTCTAGTGCTGACCGCAGCACGTGAGTCCTAATCTAAGTGCGAGACTGGAGGTTTAGTAGGCTAATGCCCGGAAACCGAAAGAACAGAGGTGTTTTTAGTAGGTAGCCAATATTGCATATATATATATATATATATATATATATATATATATATATATATATATATATATATATATATATATATATATATATATATATATATATATATATATATATATATATATATATATATATATATATATATATATATATATATATATCAATTATTGAATCCCACACAGGCCGGGTTAGCGACCGGTTTTGCTTTTGAAGTTTTCACCTCGATTAAAAAAAAAAAAACATAGTTTAGTACGAGATGAAGTCAATGTTATGACGGAACGCGTTTACTCAATAGATTTTTATTTAAACCTGTGAAAAGTTAGTTTTTTATTTATTTATAAAGTTATGAATATGAAAGTAAATGCCAATTTAATTCAATGATTTTTCTTGTTCAATTTCGTAAAAACTTCTCGATCCGGCCCTGCTCTGCAACAGCACTTATCCCACACATGTCGGTTGCTCTGTTTTGATTCGTCATCGACGTTCTCTTTTTTCAACTACAATAAGCCATTTGTACCAGTGATTTGGCGATACGGTTATTTTTTCACGTCATCTTCTGAGATATCGCTTATTAATATGGAACTCCCAGGATGATTGACGACCATAAAAAATGGCGTGCGAGTGGAAATTTAGCAGGCACTAGGTTGAATTCGACAAGAACTGAGTCCATTCGGGAAATTTGTATGGAGATTCTTTTTGAAATGTAAATATCGGCCTAGATGCAGAGGTCGAGGAATTGAAGAAGAGTAATTTATCTTTGGGATTTTGGCTGGAAAAACGCCAAATGGACCATGCAATTATGAAATTTTCTGGGATGAAAATCATGTCACAGATATAAATAAACCGGAACTAATATAAACATAAAATAGAAACTGAGAAAACTGGAGGTTATGGAAAATATTAAAGCTCATTTTTCATTTTCAAAGTCATGCCTTAAATCACAGTCTGAATATTTGGGTACAATCTAATTGATGAGCGTGCTCATCGGCTGTATTCGTATATGCATATTGTTGTTACTTTGTTAATTAATAATTAATTGTGAATATGTTTCAGTAGAAGTTGAGGATAGCGATGTGATACAAGTAAGTATCACTATTTGTATTCTAAAGTATAAACTTTAAGACACAATTGTCTTATGTTTCACTTTATGAAAATATTTAGATACTGTATTTGGCAGTAAAGAATAGTCGACATGTTTCGAGTTATGAACTCATTATCAAGACTGACTACAGGAGAGTATTACATCTTATTTCATAAAACAGACAATAGCAAAGGTGATACCTGGAAATCAATTGGTTCGTTTACAAGGGGTACTTGACAGTTATGGGAGGAACTTATTTCGAGAATTTCAAGAAGGTCAAGGCGCTTTCCTTTGTTACCTGAATGTAACAATTGGGTTTGTTGGAATCCAGGAAATGATTGAATTTTATACAATGTTCGGAGAAGCCAGTGGTATTTTTATTTAGTAAAATTGACTTTTTATGTTCTTCAACACGAATGTTTATATTCCTTCCTGTTTGTCCAATATAGAAAGCAGGACATTCGTCGCACAATATTTTGTAAACCCCACTATTTTCTCCGGGGAATTCGGCACATAATTTATTAGGAAGTTCCCAATAAATTATGTGCCGAATTTGAGTAGCAAAATTTGTAACAGACTATCGAAAAATAACGTTAAAACAATTTGTACAAATAAAAGAAACTTGAAGTCATTCTTGGTCAATAATTAAGAAAAATCTAACATCGGAGAAACCAGTGGTGTTTACAAAATATTTTGCGACGAATGTCTTACGTATCTTTTCGCACTCTGTTGTTGTTTTGCGATTTTTTTCTCTTTCGATACTCCTTTCGAAGTTGAGCCTTTGATTTTCATATTGTCTCTCTGTAATGTTTGTAAATAGTAAACATTTGAATCAAATGTACATTAAACTTA
The DNA here is from genome assembly GCA_030704885.1 of Cynegetis impunctata. Taxonomy (NCBI): domain Eukaryota; kingdom Metazoa; phylum Arthropoda; class Insecta; order Coleoptera; family Coccinellidae; genus Cynegetis; species Cynegetis impunctata. The sequence goes on from JARQZK010002187.1 coordinate 64,020, forward strand.
AGTAAATCGTAAAAATTTGTAAAAAAATTTTCTATTCTACGTGGGGTGTTTAGGGGAAGGGCGAGTCGAGAGAAATCTTACTCAATCTCACGTGAGGGAGGGGGTGGTCTCGCCAAATATCAAGTACAGTATAAAATTGAGAGAAAACTGGGTTAAATTGAGTAATAAATGTTTCCCCACTAAAATATGGATTTAAAAAAATAGTATTCATCGCGGCTTGATTATGCACTGATAGAAGAATTTATCAACTACAAATAAACTACATTTGTTTGGTAACAATTTATTCATTTATTAAATATGAACAACTATTCTTCTAACATTATTCGTTAACTATTAATGAATATTTATTAACAGTAAATAAATTTTTTTTTTGGAAAGAATATTTCTTCTCCATAGGCCGTACGATGAGAAGATTATTCATAAAAAATAATGCTATAACCTTTTATAACAAATATACGATGCACTAATAATTTTCACTGAAAAAAAAATTCTGTATGGCCTATTACTAATTGTTTTATTATTAATTTTATTTTCTCCACATTTCAATAAAATATGACTAATTTACTTGAACTAATAGAATTTTTTATTGTAGTTATGACGGAATAAAAAGTGTTAAAGTAGTATTCACACTTGAGATCATAGATGAGTCTCCGTTGATTGAATTATAGTGACAATTCCACTCATGTATAATAATTCCCATTTGAGAGAACGAAAATCGTAGTTTGCTATCGGATAAATAGGAAGGAACAGAAATGCAAGTGGATAAAAATATCGGATAAATTACGTTACCTTACCAACGCTAGCAATTATTCGTTCAGCAAGCGTTGCATCAGTTTGACAACTGTAAATGTCGAAAACAGAATTTTACAACAAATACCTAATATTCCAGTAAATATGTTGAGATTTGGAAATATTTGCGAGGCAGAAATAATAAGGGAGATCGAAAAATCAACTCCTGAAAATACAAAAAAAAGTCATTCTTCCATTTGGAATCAATTTAGTGAATTTTGTGAACAACGAAACTTCAATTTGGAAACCGAACAGTCAGTGGAAAATGTGGCAGGAATATTGATGGACTGGGGCTTTAATATGAAGAAACAGAATGGGAAAGATTATAAAGAATACGTGGTGAAAACAATGTGGAACACAACCGCGAAAATGTTGCAAACCATGTATTTCGAAAAGTTTAATGTTACTTTCAACCCTTTCACTGATTTGGTATTTAAGAAATCCCGTGATGCACGTAACTCTAAACGAAAAAACTTACAAGGTAATTTAGAAAAACGTAAAAATAATTCAGTAGCATTAACTAAAAGTGAAATTGTTAAAATGGCATTAAGATGGGAAAAAAAAAAGGAAACACACGTGTTTCATTCCTCCCTGAAGTATGTGTTAGGGAGGCGGGCAGCTTGAGTTTGGGATCAACTCCTTCAGCCAGATCAGAGGATACACTTGTATGTACAAGTGCATTAAGGATAGGTGAGACGGGATATTTATGGAACATAGGAAGTGTGGGTAGGGTTCAGAGGATTAATACTGGCCCAGCATTCGCCTTATAAGTTTGCATGCAGTGACTTACATTACCATGAGGAAACCTCTGAGAAAAACTCATGGCAGACCAGACGGCCCCGGGGTTTGAACCCGAGACCTCCCAAATACTAGCCAGCGTACCTAACATACTCGACTAACTAGCTTGGTTTAATATGGGATGAAAATAGTCCCATAGGTCTTTTAAAAAAGATTTTTTCATATAGCTGCATATGAGTTAGCTTGGCGAGGAGGCGAAGCTGCAATTTGTAAAGTACACTATTTTAAAGAAGAAAAATCAAATAAAGGTGATTTAACTGGTCGCATTGAATATAATACAGTTTTTTCCAAAACATGTCAGGGTGGCTCAAACAAGTGCTGCGATAGTAAATGGCTAATAAAAAATATAGAAAACCCTAGCATATGCCCAGTAACATTGTTTTATAAAATATTATCACATAGACCGAACCATATTACAACTGATAGATTATTTATAACTCCCAATCCGTTTTGGAAAAATAATTCATCAAGAAGCTGGTACAAAAATATTCCTATAGGAGTCAACGAAATTCTTAAGTGGACGAAAATTTCAGCTGGAAAAACTGGACTGGATACACAGAATAAAAAAATTTCTAATCATTCTCATCGCTCAAGCGCCGTGTCAACTTTAGCTAAAGCAGGTATTAATGAACAAGAATTAATTAAAATAACTGGACATTCCTCTTCCAAGTCTATAAAGCCCTATTTACAACTTGATAATGAGCATCATTCGCATCTTGTAACAAATCTCCGAGATAAAACTTTGGATAATGAACTAGCCACAGTGTCAACAACATCCATGTCAATGTCGAAAACAATATCTGCATCAGTAAAGGAGAAATTGTCCACTGAACCAATTGGATATAATAATGATTTTTTAACAATTTTTCTTTCTAAACATTCTTCTAGTTATTGTTATTTTAGTTTGTTGAATAAAGTTTAATAGAATTGAGTTCTCTATTTTGTTTCCTTATTTTCAGTATGTTCATTATGTTAAGTAGGTTATTAGGCTTAAAGGGACCTCGGTCCTCAGCCTTTTCAATGTCTAATAATAACAATAATTCATGGAATTGTCGTACCAAATACCACGCGAGCTCAGATTTAGCAGGATATTTTTTGTGGTTGTTTTCTCATACTTACTTTCATTGGCAATTTAACTCGATCTGTTCAGACAAAATCACTCGAGCTACGCTCTCGTGATTTTGTCAGAACAGCTCTCGTTAAATTGCCAATGAGAGTAAGTATTCGAAAACAACGACGAAAAAATATCCGGCTAAATCTGAGCTCTAGTGGTATTACCCCCGATTATTTTTTTATAAATTTTACTAGTTCCAATTTGAATCCCATTGTGATTCTACGCTACGTCATTAAAATTATTAAATACTAGTCTTAAATAGAAAAAATTATAATCAATACGCATTTAAAAAAATCTCACGTGAGATTCGAGGAGGGGGGAGGGGGTCGAGCAAAATCTCACGAATTCTCACCAAGGGGGGAAGGGGGATCGAAAAATCGCCAAAATTATCTCACGTTATTAATGCATACCCCCTAAGTCACGTATGTTTCAAAACAAAAATAAATATATTAATTGAACCCTATCAATATAATGAACTTCTATTGTTGTGCTCGCAAAACTTTATAAAAATCACTAGGTATATTCAAAAAATTTAATTTTGACCATATTGAAAATTTGTATACAAAAAAATGTTAATGATTGAAAATAATATTCAATTTATTACTCCGAGGCGAAGCTAAAGGGGTTATAGTCTCACGACAAAAAGTTGGGATCTGGTCCGATTTTAAAAATTCCGACGGATATCGATAAAATACATATGATGTCATTAGGGAATTTTAATTCCCAATTTTTCCCAACAAAAAATAAAAAAATTATAGCGTTTTTTAGATAGGCATTACGACATGCGCATGCGCCAAGGTCGATATGTACGAAGTCCTACAAAACATGCGTCGAAGTGCTCTGTGTGCCACGATAACCAACATTTGTTAGCTTTTCTATGCGACGTAACTGAGAAACTCACAGCCTCAATCGAAGCTTGCAAGGTGAAAACAAAATAATTTTACAAATGGCAAATACAATATTTGGTTTCATCGAAAAAATAAGTATTTATTACGAAGAAATTCAAAACAAAGTACTTCAAAATTTTCGAACACTTACAAGTGTTACACAGAACTGTATTGATATTTTCGAAGAAAACTGTATACAAAGTTATTTTTAAAAAGACGAGAGAAAAGATGGAGTAGGTATGCTGAATTTTGAACAATAGTGCCCGAACAATTTAAGACTGTCAAAAAATGTGATCCAATTCTACTTACGTTGTTTTGCATCGACATATCTTTCTGAATCGCCTTATTACAAAATGAAATATGCAAAGCACGTATATAGAAACCGATTTGAGGATTCTCATTTCGATGACATTAAAATGTTTCCAATATAATAAATGAACAATTAAACGTAATAGGTTTTTTACCAACACCTAAATAACAGATGTGATTCATGTAGATGGCGGCCCGCACGACACAACTGAAATCTGAAAGTGGCCCAAGAGAAAAAAAGTTTGAGTATGTCTGTTCAATACGCTACAATACTCTAGCATTTTCGGGAAAAATACGACCAAAAATCTTCGATCTATAGCCGCGGGGTTAAAAAAAAAGACACCTAGTCCAATCATTCAATCTTTTTGCCTACCGTTTCCGTCCAAATAAAAATATTTCGACGCCTGAACAAAGTCAACCCGGAGAATAAATGGGGGTGACTCCGGCGGTTGAGCACCGAAGTCTGATTTGAATAGTCAATTGTCGGCTGTTTATGCGGAAACGGAATATAAACAATCTTCCACTAGACGCTGCGAAACACATTTTTGCTCTCAATTTTCGACGGAAAATCGACGGCTTATCGCCACTTCTTATTTCCGCCCTAAGAAACGCGAAAACGCAGAAGAGGTTCTTCGAAGGGGGGGGGGGCGATCCATTTCAGATTGCGATCCGGGTATCGGGTAACGTGGCCGTCTTCAGGGAGAACCACGCCGGCGACGGGGTAATCGATACGTTTGCGGAAGGTAGAATTGATATGGAGGACACGAGAGGCATTTCACGAAGTGGAGACGTGTTTGTAGGGCTCGAATTTCTCGATAATGGGGATTAATTGTTTTATCAGAACATGACGTGAAGGATGTTACATGACCGATGTTCGATACCAAGTAACCTAACAGTGTGAAATTGACTTAACGATATCCCGGAGATAATTGTAAGATGTCTCCTCCATGACTTAAATACGTTTATTGAACATAGTTCTAATACGAACGCAATGGGGTTGTTATGACTTTGAAAACCTGCTTATTAAAATTGGTGCGATTAGTAAAGTTGGACCTAGGACCAAGATAGTTTTTCGTTTCATGACTTTTTATGATGCTTGGCACCAAAAATTCAATTCCATATATTTCTTTATATATATACAGGGTAGCGAGAAAGTCTGGCAACAAGGTATTTCTTCAAGACGATTAAACGTATAATCATCAAATTTCTCTCAGAGATGGATCATTTGAAGAGGTGTAATTAAGTGACCGGCAAGATCTCCCGACTTGACGCCACATGTCTTGGAAAACTGTTTCTTTTATTCTTTTAGTAATGTGGTACGTATGCTGTATATTTGAAAAGAGGACGGAATCAGCTCTTCTACGATTGACGCCACTTTCTACCAGACATAACAGATTCAAAAACTCTCAAATGTCTTGAGATACAATTTCTCCATAAATGATAAACAATTTTATTCGAAGCTTCAAATACAGATTGTATTATTGCTAAGACACAGGTGCAAATATTTTGAGCTCCTGTTATGAGGAAACTATCAATAAGTGTAAGTTAGTATGAATTAAAAAATTACATATTCTATGTCTTGGAAAACTGTTTCTCTTATTCTTTTAGTAATGTGGTACGTATTCTGTATTTTTGAAAATAGGACGGAATCAGCTCTTCTACGATATATACGGTGCTATTTAAAAAAATTCAAGATGGCGGCGGTACACTGAATGCTGATGTCACTCAAGTTTGACAGGACCTCTGAAAAACGCAAAATACAATCTTGTGCATAACCCTAAAATTTGATAATGATACGTTTAATCGTTTCAAAGAAAATACCTTGTTGCCAGACTTTCTCGCTACTGAAAAACTTGGTTCTCGGAATGAACCGCGTAAAAGATTTGAAAAATCTCGACGTTTCGTTTCCTTTTGCGAAGCCATCTTCAGGAGAATTAGAAGGAAAATAATTCAGATAAGTGGCCTCAATCTGCCTACTCCACGAATCGAATTAGGAGGAATCGGAAACAATACGATTGCGTGGTCTCAACCTGCCTATTCCACCAACCGTACTGCTTCCTGTCAACTCTGAAGTTTCAACCTGCCTACTCTTCAGAGTCAACTGACGGACCGAACGTCGCGTGGCCGTATTTATAGGGGAGGGGGCGGGTACTCCATTGACATCCTACGTCAATGGAGTTTCCGAGAACCAAGTTTTTCAAATACTACGGAAATCTTTCTGAACATATATATATATATATATATATATATATATATATATATATATATATATATATATATATATATATATATATATATATATATATATATATCTACTATATAAAAATAAGTCGGGTTTTCCTTCCTGACGCTATAACTCCAGAACGCACGAACCGATTTCCAAGGTTTTGCATTCGTTGGAAAGGTCTCGGGCTCCGTGAGGTTTATAGCAAAGAAAATTCAGGAAAAATTTCAAAAGAAAAGCGGGAAAATCAATTATTATCACCACATCTTTTTTCACATACAGCGCCATCTCTGATACATAGCATGTATTTTAAGTAGATGGCGCCGGTGCGTGATACATTGTTTGACAGCTACTCATCCCGATGATGTAGTAAATTATCCAACGGAGTTTTTGAACTCTCTGAAGTTACCAGGATTTCCACCACATAACTTGCAACTCAAAGTTGGTACAGTTATTATGATATTGCGTAATTTGAATCCACCGCGACTTTGCAACGGTACTCGACTTTCGGTAAAAAGACTTATGCCGAATTTGATTGAGGCAACCATTATTAACGGAAAGTATGCAGGTGAAAATGTATGTATTCCTCGAATACCAATGATTCCGACTGATCTTCCGTTTGACTTCAAACGATTGCAATTTCCAGTTCGCCTTGCGTTCGCAATGACAATTAACAAGTCGCAAGGACAATCGCTTAGTGTTTGCGGGATAAATTTAGAAAATCATTGTTTTTCACATGGGCAGTTATACGTTGCATGTTCACGAGTTGGGAAACCATCCGCTTTGTTTGTGTTAGCGTCAGACCAAAAAACAAAAAATGTGGTTTACCAATCGGAAGCACTTCAATGAAACGGATAATTTGCAGACACGTATAACGCTTCGATTCAGTATTTACTTTGGATTCACTTTCATTTACTTAGAGAAGTTCAACTAAATAACACTTCATTTTTGTAATCGAAATAAATTCATTACTAGTTTGCTAGTATATATATATATATATATATATATTTATATATATATATATATATAAATATATATATATATATATATATATATATATATATATATATATATATATATATATAGATGTTCATATCCATGTATGTATGTGCTTATGTATTTTAGCGTTGTTCACACGTTGAAGGGCACAATTTTGATTGGGATTTTTTTTGTTCGAATTGGTTGAGTGGTTCGTCCCCCTGGGGGGATGAATCCTGTTTACACGACAGAAGGCGCAATTTTGTAGCAATAGGGTTGAAACTTTGTAGGTAGGTAGTTTCGTATATCTTGGATGGTAGTTATTTCGATATAAATTGTTTGAGGGGGTAGACCCCCCGGAGGAGGAAATAAATATGTTTTACACTATTGAGGGCGCAATTTTATTTTTGGATTTGAAACAGAAGTCATAATTAAATGAATACATTTTTTAAACTGGATACGTTATGAAGACCTGCTTTTCTAAAGCAACTCGCTGCATTTCACTTATAATTAATAAATTTGTTCTTAATTTAGTTTTGATTAAGAAGATTTCGATTTAGCAAGTTGTTTTAATTTAATAAGTTAATTATTGAATGTTATGTCTGAACGTATTTTGTTTTGTATGCCTGTATGCGTGTGCTTCACTTTATTTTATTATTAAAAGTCGCTGATATAGATAGTTGCTTTCTCACAATATTGTTATCAGAAAATTTGTTATAGTCTGTCCAGTCTAAGTTGGCGTGTACGTCACAGTCATGCGCAAATAAAGACGCAAGGCTGCCTACCCAAATAAAGAAAATTCGAAATGGTCAAAATTCATATCTGTCGTAAGTTATTTTCTGAAAAAGTAGTTATATGGTGATAGTGACCGGATCATCCATTTCGAAAAATATTCTATTCTTAATATATCAAATCGTATGTATCTCTCAAGAAAAACTAACATTCCGAGTAATGAAAATAAGTTGAATGTTTGTTAAGTTGTCATATAATTGAAAAATTTACAATGTTGTCGGACCCTCTCGACCAACGCGCTGGTAATCGGCATTTCACGTTTGACAGTTGCCGAGTAACCTAGAAGATTTTGTAATTAAGTTTGATTTATCGATCGATGAATATGGATTCCATATAGATAGACACTTCTGGTAGGGAATAATGGTCAATTTGAATTTACCGCTAAAAATCCCCGCCATGTCAAACATGCAAGATATCTCATTTTGTTGAAAATTGGGTTAGCTATTTAAATTTAAGATTATTTATTACGTCTGGCAACAGTGTTCACGATCGACGTCATATACTATTGGTGACGTACACGCCAACGGTCGCTGGACAGACTATACATTCAACATGGCCCCAATGAGAATATTGGTTTTGTTCTATTGAACGCTAAACAAATTTTTTTCTCCCGAATGAAGCACTCTTTCAAAAAAGTTGCATTTGCTTTCGAACTAATATATAAATCCTTGTATAAATAAATCTAATTTCCACGAAGTCAGAAATCATTCATATGTCAATCAATTTTTGTCCATTATCAGCCTTCACAAATCAAATTATGATTATTCTATATAACCTGCCTGTTATGCCCCCCCTGTAGAAATAACAATATAATAATTTTCATTTTCACATTGTGATATTAATTCTAAACTTAAACATACAGTAATTGAAACTGTTCGACTACATCTCATATATTTTTAAAATTGAAAAGAAGGGAAAAATGACAAGCTGAAGATGTTATTAAAACGCGAAACTCCACTTGACGACGTTCCCTCGGTAAACAAATACAATTTATTCAAAAATCCAACCCATCTCGCCCGAATGTAAACATATTCCGATATATTACACACGAAGGACTTATGAATTTCATCCAGCGCATAATATGACAAGGCTCCTGCCTCACTTGCATACGAGGCATACTCAACGTTTTCACGTGTCATCAACTTTCTCACCGTAATAAGACAGCTTTTCCGAGAAACTAGATCGCGTATATTTCTAAAACAGAAGACGTACGGAATGAAAGCAGGAAATTGAAATTTGAAAGCAGCTCGTTATTTTTCACCGGCAATATTCGAATATTTGATCGAAGTCATCAAAACTTATATTAGAAGTCGATAAATGTACATAATTGAAAAACACTAAGACATCAATGCAAAGAATTGTGCCAGTATAGTCAACAGGTGCTTTTTTGGAGTTTACTCCTTAAGAAACGCTTTTTATATTTAGCATGAGGCATGAAAATTGTATGAGGAGTAAAATCGAGCGTTAACTAAAAAAGGAACGTAACGTTCCTTTGCGCACCTTTAACTTCAAGGTTATTAGTATACCGCCGCCAGTTGATGCATGTATAGGTATTTTGTAACCACTCTCCCTTTTTATTATATGCCCGAGCTAGCTGAGAGATTGGTTATACATATATAGGTTCTAGTTAGTTTTCAGAAATAACAACAAGATATAAAATGAGGGTATTTACTGCTTTCTTATTATATACAAGAGACTTATCTGTTTATTTCATTAATTTTCTATCGACGTTTTATTGACTGTATGCTCGGTGGATTGTACCCTTTTGATTCTTGTCCCCACGCTTGGCAATCTTCGTCCCTAGTTGCTTGGTAGTTCTAGCTGCGGTTATATCGTGGCTTCTGTTAAATGTTCCAGCCAAAGTGGTTTTTTAGTTCCAATCAAAGTGCTTCCTAGCTCCAGCCAAGGTGACGTCTATCAGACGCCACAGATACTTAATAATTTTAATAAACTGAATATTCGTTTAATAGATATGGAATATCATTTGACTCTTAACGATGTTGTATCTTCAACGGATACCTGCCAAAAGAGAGCGATGTTTCACGTGCAAATTCGACGCTATCTCGATATTCTCTTCGTACGCAAATTATTCCTAACTGGACGAGTCTATTATTCATCGGTGAAACAAAAGTAAGGTAGTATTTGATAGCGTGAATCACGGTATTTCAATGTAGAATTCAGTGGCGGCGGTTAAGCGGAGAATTTACACGTTACAATTTATATCTAGAGATACTTATATTTGTGCACAATAAACAAAATTGTTGAGTGATTGAAGTTATTTAAATATTAAAAGATATATGAAAAAACTGATTTGAATGACAATGAATAACGAAGAAGAAGAATCTGAAAAACAATGTTCGGAGAAGCCAGTGGTATTTTTATGTTGTAAAACGCACTTCTTATGTTCTTCAACACGAACATTTATATTCCTTCCTGTTTGTCCAATACAGAAAACAGGACATTCGTCGCAAAATATTTTGTAAACACCACTGTTTTCTCCGATGTTAGATTTTTCTTTATTATTGACCAAGAATGACTTCAAGTTTCTTTATTAATGAAACTTTATTCTTTATGATGTTTCACCAAGTGATGTGCGAGAATTCAATCTCAATTATAGTTATACAATAGTTAATTAATAATTTGTTGCTGCTTGAACATGAACATGCTGAAAAAAGTTGAAAAAAAAGCACTTGTTTACTAGACTTGTACGTGAACATGATAGCTGGTTTCTAAAATAAAGTTTTATTGGAATTTATTGCTTTGATAGTACTAGGTTTGTCCTACATTGGAATATTGCTTGAAGCTAAGCACCAAAGCAGTCCTTGCATCTTCTTGACTAAATTTTGAAAAAAAGCTTTATAGAGTAAAATATCGAATAATTTTGATGTATTTGTATCAGGCAGTCGTGACATATGACATTTTAAAAATTTAACAATCAACGTGTTCCTCATTTGAGATATCAGAGTTGTTGCTACTTTTAAGTATATGCGGCAACGTTGCAGCATTAAACACATTTTTAGAATGATACTATGTCTCTTTTCCATAAACTTCTAAGGCAAAATCGACCGTGAATCACCCTGTACAATTACAAACGTCGCAATCATCCCCAATTCCGACTGTGCGACGTTTCGAATAGAACCATTCCGAATTCACCAGGCGTACACGACGCCTGGCCACAAGGAATATTATTTATACGGAAATTGAATTTCCCTTCGAATTCGAATGTAAAGGCCAATTGCCAGATCGAATTTAGATGGCCTGGTTTGCATTGTCCGGACATAGAGGTGGCATTTGTATCGGAAGTTTTTTATTTTTTCGCGTCGTCCATCCTTCTTTTCATCCGCTAGCAGCGACCTGAGATTATGCGGGCCATTCTTCGTGTCAAATGGGACCGACATTGGGGTGAACTCAACAAAGACGGGCAGGACGCAATTTATGTTGAAGAAACGGATGTTATGAAGGGTTTTTCGATCTTGGTGTATTTCATATTTCCTCAAGGAAATATTATTTTCCTGGCAGAACGAAGTGAGAAAGGTAATAGTCCAAGATCCCAGAGCCGCCAGACGTTACTTATTTTCTCTGCGATAATATTTGTGAGATGAAGTAGTGCTCGTATGTACTTTCTGTTTATGGATACCTGCTTCCTTATGCCGACGGCCAATTTTCAGGTATCACGTGCTAAAGATGGAAAAAAAGTCAACTCACTTTTCTTATTTTCTCAGTCTTCATTTTTATATATGATACTCAGGGAGCTATTTCAATATCTTATGCAAGCAGTCAGACCGATCGTATGGGCCAAACATCCCGCCAGACACAAATGAAGTATCCCTATGAGTATGACAGTATGAGCGAAATGTCATGACAGTATAAGTATAGAAGTGAGATCGACGCGCATAGATAATCACTATCGCGCTTAAATGAGCAAATCATGACATTTCGATCATACTGTCATAAAGGGACACTTTATTTGTGTCTGGCGGGATGTTTGACCCATACGATTGGTCTGGCTGCTTGCATAAGGAATTGAAATAGTTCCCTGAGTATCTTTATATATAAAAATGAATCCTTATTTCCCTTGGTCCCGCCATCACGCTTGAACGGCTGGACCGATATCACTAATTCTTTTTTTGTTGTGTTTTTTATTGTCAGAAGAAGGTTCTTATGAAAGAAAAAATTAAGAAAATTGCGCGGGAAATTAGAAAATTTGAGAATACTTAACCACCATATAAAATTATTTCTAATCTATGTCATTTTTATTTTGTCATGACTTAGAACAAAAAATTTATATTACTCTCAATTGTTTACCCTTCTACGATCAACCCCTATTTTTACATCTTTTCATTTTTTTAAATTTTATCCACAGATCCACAATTAGGCTGCAAGATGGCAATCGAAAATGACAATAGTCGGTTTGAGAATAGGTCGTAATATATTTTTACTCCCAATGATTAACATTTTTGCCGGGTCAGATAGATTGATAGATAGTTGGATAGATAGATAGAAAGAAAGATAACTAGATAGATAGATAGATAGGTAGATATACATCGGCAGATATATGAATAGATAGAAAGATAGATACATAAAAATAATTTATATGGCAGAACGTTTGCCCGGTCAGATAAATTGATAGATAGATATGCAGATAGATAGACAGATAGATAGATAGAATGATAGATAGATAGTTAGATAGATAGAAAGATAGATAACTATCTAGATAGATAGATATATAGTTAGATAGGTAGATATACATCGGCAGATAGATGAATAGATAAAAATAATTTATATGGCAGAACAACGTTTGCCGGGTCAGCTAGTCTTATATAGAAATCAAGACTGAGAAAATAAGAAAAGTGAGAATTTTGACGCTTTCTTCTTTATATTTACTTGAATCTGTGTGCTTGATTCATAAATATTTTCATGCCGTACCCTTGGTGCCACAGCACCAGGCGCGGATCCAGGCCCGACTTTGGGGGGGGAACTTTTATATATTCAAAAGCCAAAATGGTACTGGTATTTTGGGCAATGGTAAATCGAGTAGCTCCCAATCAAAACAATTAGGTGGGGCCCGGGCCATTTGGGAGGGAACGTTCCCCTTCTCTGGATCCGCGCCTGCACAGCACGGGTATTCCACCAGATCTTCGGGACATCATGTTCACCTCCCTATTCCTTCCTCTGAATTAACTAAAAAGTCCATCATTTACAATGCTAAGAAAATTTATAATCACCTTCCAGAGGAATTAAAATCTATAACCAATTTTCGGAAACGAACTAAATCTTGTTTTCTTGATAGTCCTTATTAATCTATAGATTATACTATTCTGAGCATTGATTGATCGATATGACCAAATAGAATAACACAGGCATCAGCTTCGATTGAGGAGGGTTTGACACTCCCGGTTCTATTGTAAAGTTTGTATATACGAGGGTCGTTCAATAAGTCCTCAGAAAAAGATAGGAAAACACTGTTTTTTAGGGTAAATTTTTTTTATTTCTCAACATAGTCTCCTTTCAGCTCTACACTTTTTTCCAAACGTTTTTCCAAAATTTTTATGCCGTCCAAAAAATAGGATTTCGGAAGTTCTGCAAAATACTCATTCGTTTGAGCAATGATGTCCTCGTTGAAAGTGAACCGTCGTCCGCCTAACCATTTCTTCAGATTGGGAAACAGGAAATAGTCACTTGGGGCCAGATCTGGTGAATAAGCAGGATGCTGCAACAATTTCATCTTCAATTCCACAATTTTGGCCATGGAAACAGCACAGGTGTGCACACGCGCATTGTCCTGATGCAAGAGGATTTTTTTCTTCTTCAAATGCGGACGTTTCTCTTCGATTTCCTCGCTCAACCGTTGCAATAACGACGCGTAATACGGCCCTGTTATCGTTTTTCCGTTTTCCAAGTAGTCGATGAAAATTATGACCTGCGTATCCCAAAAGACTGTGGCCATCACCTTGCCGGCCGATGCCACTGTTTTCGCCTTCTTTGGAGCCCGTTCACCCTTGAAAATCCACTGTGATGACTGTCTCTTCGTTTCTGGAGTGTAGTAGTGGGTCCAGGTTTCGTCCACAGTTACATATCGACGAAGGAATTCGGCAGGATTGCGACGGAAGAGCGCCAACATGACCTCAGAGTCGACCACACGATTGCGCTTATTCTCCTCTGAGAGCAAACGCGGCACCCATCTTGCCGAAATTTTTTTCACAGACAATTTTTCATGCAGAATTGAAGCGACTGTACCTTGTGATATGCCTGTGACCTCAACTAATTCGCGCACTTTAATTCGTCGATCGCTCAAAATCAGGTCGTGGATTTTATTGATGATTTCAGGAGTAGACACCTCCACTGGGCGTCCCGGACGATGTTCATCTTTTGTGGATGAACGGCCACGTTTAAATTCATTCACCCAATTGTAGACTGTCGCAAACACAGGTGCAGATGTGCCATGAACTGCATCCAACTCGGCTTTGATTTCTTTCGGCGTTAAGCCTTTCAAATGGAAATGTTTGATGACAGCCCGGAACTCGCTTTTCTCAATTGTTATATATAGACAAATGTTGTTGACTTTAATCGACGATAGAAATTGACCTACGTCATGGATCGAGCTGAAATTTTGACAGCTTTCCTATCGATAGTGCTAACGGAAAAAAAATCTTTACCGATACTACGAGCGCCATCTCTTGGATTTTCTAAGGACTTATTGAACGACCCTCGTATTTCGTATAGAAATGTGGAGTGATTTTTATTTCTAGGTATTACATAGATTAGTTTGTCTATTTTTCGATTGATGTGTGTTTATTTTTATGTTTTACATCGTTTAGTTTCTATATTTTTCGCTTTGTCAATAAAGTGTATAATTCTATTGATATATTGATTTGATTTGAGGTGCGTAACACTGACGATTTCGGAAAAAAATGTGATAATTCTTATCATTAAGTAACTCGGAAGTTCACCGTATCAGTCTTTCGTTGCGTGAATCGAATGATCCTTTGAAAATTACTCCCGAATGAAAATTTTAATTCATGAATTACCTAATAATTTTTCAAAAAATTCCAATAAATTCAAAGTTAAGCTGCTTCAAAATACTGCATAGAATAATCGAAGCCAGCACGTTCATAAGTTTTCTTCAAGATTCATTTATCGCTAGGGTGCACCATGATGGGTATTTATTTGTAAGAGGGCGAAATGGAAAATAAGAAAAAAAAATTAAGAAGGCGTATCGAGAGTTAAGATTGTGACAGATAATAGCCACAATAAAACGCGGCAGTCACGATGGAGTGAAAGCTCTGGGTTTTGAAGTCAGTTGTTGAGTAACAATGTCAAACTAGTTTTCAATTAAACGTTAGTATTCGTGATGATGGGACCTCATTCCACTTCATCTCATCTCGACAATGATAAATATTTGTGTGAGGTACGAGGGGAATTCGAAAAATAATTGAAAATCGGTTTGATTAGGTTATTTCGGTTGAAAATAATGATTTCCAAAATAGTTTTCACCTAGCATGCTCATTTGACCATGTGGGTGGCGCGAAAAATGGGAGATTCAACGGTCGCCGAAAATTTACTCCATCACACATCTGGAACAGATTTTAGTATGCCTAAGCAGAATTGTCCGAAAATGAATCTTCTGTATATAATCAAATAAACATTGGAGACGAAATCCATCATCAGCATGGTTATTTTCAGCCCGAATAACATGCTTAAGCCGACTTTCGACCGAGAAAAATGTTTGTAATTTTCGAAAAAAATTCCACCCCCTCCCTTCGAAATTGCAACCTCAAATGTTAAAAATTTTTATCTTCATATTTCTGATTGAAAATCGGTTTGCTTAGGTTATTTTGGTTGAAAATAATGATTTCCAAAATAGTTTTCACCTAGCATGCTTATTTGACCATGTGGGTGGCGCGAAAAATGGGAGATATAACGGTCGCCGAAAAATTATTCATTTCCGAACGAAAAACGCTGGCGGTCTGAAACCTGAGTATGTTATACAGAATCGAAAGACTCGTGCCGAAAAAAATTGAAACCTACATCAGACATCAGGAAAAGATTTTAGTATGCCTTGTAACGTTGTTGCTCGCGCACCAACGTCAGTGGTGCGCAAGCTGGTTATTCCACTGGAGGGGCAAGCTGGTTATTCCACTGGAGGGGCAAGCCACTGCCTATATAACCCGAGCACCGAGAATGCAGAAGGCAGTTCTTGGGAGGTACTGACTCCTAGGAACTCTCTCCTAGACTGGGTATTGACCAGTCTAACTCCCGTCCGTCGGCAAGTATTGATTGCCGACAAAATCCCTGAGACTGGGTATTGACCAGTCTCTTCCCGTTCCGTCCGACAAGTATTGATTGTCGGAAATCCTCGTAGGTTGGGTATTGACCAATCTATTCCGTTCCGTCCGACAAGTACTGATTGTCGGAAACCCTCGTAGGTTGGGTATCGACCAATCCATTCCCGTTCCGTGCGACAAGTATTGATTGTCGTAGAATTCATATAGACCGAGAGCTGACTAGCTCTCAGTGGTCAACGAGGTTGACCAGCTGGCGGCAATGAAACCGACCCCGGTCCCCGGAATCACGTCAAGCAGAATCGCGGACCTAAGAACGCAGAGATCCAGCACATCCCTACACTTCGCTCTTTCCTCGACTGACAAAGGACTGCCTGCGCACTGGAGGTGCGGTCGACGCAGCGAACCGAGACCAGAGCAGAAGCAGATGCGCGTTGAGTCATACCGTTCAATTATTTGATTTCTGTTAATAATTTACTGTAAATAAACTTGTATATAACTAGAAGATACCTTCTTTATAATTCAGGAGAACCGACACGAAAAGTCCGTTACAGCCTAAGCTGAATTGTCTGAAAATGAATCTTCTGCATATAGTCAAATAAACATTCGAGAGAAAAACTATCATCAGCATGGTTATTTTCAGCCCGAATAACATGCTTAAGCCGACTTTCGACCGAGAAAAATTTTTGTAATTTTCGAAAAAAATTTCACCACCCCCTCTCTCTTCGAGATTGCAACCTCAAATTTTTATCCTCTTATTTCTAATTGAAAATCGGTCGCCGAAAAATTATTCATTTCCGAACGAAAAACGCTGGCGGTCTGAAATTTGAGTATGTTATACAGAATCGAAAGACTCGTGCCGAAAAAAATTGAAACCTCCATCAGACATCAGGAAAGGATTTTAGTATGCCTTGTAACGTTGTTGGTTGAGAACTCCATCAGACATCAGGAACGGATTTTTGTGAGTGTGTGCTTTTATGAATCCATTTTTCCAAATATTTTCTTTTGGATATTCTCGCGCCCCCCTTTAGTATGTGCGCATCGCAGGTTGAGAATCACTGTTATAATCAATCAACGAACAAATAAATCGGACAAAAATATAATTTCTTTATAGTCGCCTAAGAAACGAAAGACATAAATATCTTGCACTCAATTCCACTTTACTGCAAAACAAAGAAAAATGTATAAAGTATAAACTTTAAAATAAAACACACTTGGCTTGTGTTTCACTATAAGTATAAAAATATTTAGATACTGTATTTAGCAGTAAAGGATAGTTGACATGTTTTGAGTTATGAACTCCTTATCAAGACTGACTACAGGAGAGTATTACATCTTATTTTATAAAACAGACAAAAGCAAAGGTGCTACCTGAAAATCAATTTGTTCGTTTACAAGGGGTAATTTACTATTATGGGCGGAACTTATTTCGAGAATTTCAAGAAAGTCAAGGCGCTTTCCTTTGTTACCTGAATGTAACAATTGGGTTTTGTTGAAATCCAGGAAATGATTAAATTTTATACAATGTTCGAAGAAGCCAGTGGTATCTTTATTTTGTGAAATTGACTTTTTATGTTCTTCAACACGAAAGTTTATATTCCTTCCTGTTTGTCCAATATAGAAAGCAGGACATTCGTCGCAAAATATTTTGTAAACACCGCTGTTTTCTCCGATGTTAGATTTTTCTTTATTATTGACCAAGAATGACTTCAAGTTTCTTTTATTTGTTACTGCTAAATACAGTATATAAATATTTTTATATAGTGAAACAAACGCCAATTGTGTTTTATTTTAAAGTTTATACTTTATTCTTTATTATGTTTCACCAATTGATGTGCGAGAATTCAATCTCAGTTAATAAAGAAAAATGTATAGACGTCCAAAAAATCCACTCAATAAAACGAACAACGGCGTGAAAATTATAGCTTCAACGATCTATCGAAATTGAATTTTCCACCTTCTTCAACTCCCACTAATTTTCCAGGACCGTGCTGCAC
Organism: Cynegetis impunctata; assembly: GCA_030704885.1. Classification (NCBI taxonomy): domain Eukaryota; kingdom Metazoa; phylum Arthropoda; class Insecta; order Coleoptera; family Coccinellidae; genus Cynegetis; species Cynegetis impunctata. The sequence continues at coordinate 82,190 of JARQZK010002187.1, forward strand.
TTTACGACTCCCAGTTTCGTTTTTGTTGATCGTAATTTTCAGAAGGGGAAAATCTCGTCTTCAACCATTCTGTGACCGATTCGACGATAAAAACGATTCAAAAACATCGGACGAATAGTACAGCGATGTAAATTTATGTAAAAATTCACTACTTTATGAGATAGATATTCAAATTGGATCGAAAATTGCTCACAGTCCATCGGGCTGAAATGATTGTAGTTGCGCTTCTGGCCGTTAGATATTTTATGGTCAGCTGGTTTTTTGCGACATTTTTATGAATTATGGTTTAAATGTAGGAACCCGAATAGAGATGACGTCAACTCTTGTTAACAATCTCTATTGGCGAACGTAGATAAGCAGTACGCCCCCTACCGTTGTCGAATATTACTAACTAATGGGTCATAGATTGCTTTGTTTACATCAGTTTACCTGTGTTTTGTATGAGATGTAGTTGTGTTTAATTTTGGTTGAGATCTTTTATAAACGTTAAGAAGAAAAGAATCACTATTGTTGTGTATCCTATTATTCATCTTGGGCAAAAACACCCCGAATATTGGCGTCTGAAATTAAGATCGTAGCGCCAGAACGGCTAATATCGGTACTATTCTGTGGACCAATAGCGGTTTGTTTACATTGTTTGGAAATGGTATTTACTATTTACATTTACGTTCATTTCATTTTGAGTTTTCGAACGTTTAGCTTCGTAATTTGTATTTTTTTGGACTTCGTCTTTTCCAGTGGTTTATTGTGTTTCGATTGAGGACAATATTATCTCTGTTCAACAGTAGATAACCTACCTACATCAAGTTGAAATTTACACTGAGTTTTTATCATTGAACATGAAAATCAATAATAAAATAAAGGAGAGGACGAATAAATTAATTGGTTAGAGGAACTATGTATACATCATGAAAAGACTGTATGATAGAACATCTTTTTATTTAAAAAGTAAAAAAACTCTCAAAAGTTTCAAGAACACATCTCTGACATGTCTACTTTCATTACCAATTGAAGAGGTTTTGAGTATAATGGACAAAACTAAGTACTTTCTAGCAAAACTGAAAGAAACAACATGAAATAAATGAAGAATTAACATGAATACTCTGCTTGAATGGTTTGAACGTAAGGAGTTATATTTTTTAAATTTTCTTGACGTATAACAGCTCTCCTAAAAGTACGGTGAACTTCTGAGAGTCTGTTTTCTTATAGAATGTCTGTTTTCCTGATTATATAATTGAATATTTTAGTTTTTACCTAGCAATAGAGTCAAGATTTATTTCATATTCTTGTTGTTATGATAAACTGTTATTTTGGTTGTGCAAATAAACATTATTTATTACATGAAAGAAAATACAATTATCTAGAATCTCTGGATGATGGCCCAGGATCAGATTCCGATAAAAGTGGAAATTTGTTCGTGGGAACAGCATTGGACTTCAAAAAACCCTACGTTTTCGGTTAGCTGAAAACTAAATAACAATAATCAATTCATTCATTGGTAGGTATATTGAACAGATTAAGGAGAGGAGAAGGGTTTACTTCAATCTGGTCGTTAACTAGGTTTCCGGATTTTTATATTTATTGATGTATAGGGATTCCCAATAGTTGGTTTTGTGGAGACTATTTTCCAACTGTAATATTGCATAATTATGATCAAAAGTATGGTTTTCTTGAATAAGATGACACTCATAATAAGAGTCAGTTTTCTGCTTAATATAGCTACGTTGGTGTTCGTATATTCGAGTTTTGAAATTTCTAATTGTACGTCCTATATAGATTATTTCACAATCGTTACATTTGAGTCTATAAACACCAGTACGTTCATCTCTATGAATTTTAGATTTGTTGTTTTTAATCAATTTTCCAATGCTATTGTTGGTTTTATATGAAACTTTGAAATTTTGTTTATGAAGAAACAATTTCAGGTTTTCAGAAGGTTTGCCCAAGTATGTTAAACTGTTGAATACTGTACTTTTCTCGGATATAAGTGGGTAAAGTAATGAATATGAACTTCCACCAAGTAAATGCCAATTCAGTTCAAATGAACTAAATAATGACAGAACATAAAAGATAAGGTACCGTAAAGCGGTGTTACTTTACCAATGCAGGTGTCTTTGCCAAAATATGCACATTTTGCAATATTTTTATTTTTTGAACATTTGGCAACAGTGCTGTAGCCGGCAACAAAGCAAAGTGACGGCTGAACATGTCTTAACCAAGACCTGTTGCGCGGGATTCTTCAGTGGATCGTTAGCATCGATCCATAGAGGTGCGAGTTGGCAGGTAATAATTTCAGATTTTAAAAATACGAAATCTAAGGGTTGGTGACAAAATGTGACTACAGCTTGAGGGTTAACAAGTATTTTGTTAAGTAGTATGTTTATTTAGCTAATTTGTGTGTGATTTTCAAAACATTTCATCAAGTATTTTAGAAGAAAAACGAAATTTTAGTCAAAGGGGAAATTTTAGAGGTTATTTTGCCATTATATATATTTTTTTAATTTTAATATATATATATATAAATTTTGCTCTAGGATACTTTGTAGTGGTGGTATTTCCGAAAAAAAAATAGCAAAGTATTTTATAGGACAAGTTTTGGAGGCAGACAATAAGGACGAACCGGTGATAAAGTTTATGCGAAAAAATACTAGTATAGAAAGGGAGGCATTTTATTTTCCTGTTGTTGATAATATATCGCAAATACAAGAGATGGACATTGTTCAATGCTTTAAAAACCCAAAAATATATAGAGGATTCCATCATTTTTCGGAAGATTTATCTTCCTATATCTTGCCTAAAGAGTGATTTAAAATAAAATATTTTTAGAATTTTGTTTAAGTTTCCTTTTTCACATCCCGCCAGAGAATTTGAAGGCTGATTATTATTAAAAGTTTATTTTTTAGTTTTTTAGGATTAACATGTTTTGTTTGTTATAAATGTAGTTTATAAGGTGTTCAAAGAAAGACTTTTGTTTGTTTTTAGAATCTGTTTTTCGTTTGTTTGTATTAAAACAATAAAGTTTCCTAACAAAAAATGATAAAAAATGTTTTTTAATAACCTGTGAATTTTTTTTGTCCTCAAAATTTTTTTAAAACATATTTAAGAGGCAAACTAACCATTTACCGTATCACAAACTGCCAAAGAAAGCGTTTTAAAAGGGTTGGCAAAGTCTTACTGATCGTCAGGCGACTTTGCCAAATTTTTGACTGAAAAAAAATATATATAGGAGTGTTTTAAATCAGTTTTGAATGCATTAACCGATAGCTAAATGATAAAAATATCACATAGTTTGTAATCACGTCTAGTTGGGAAAAAAATTCAAGATAAAAACAAAAAAAACTGGAAATTATGAGCAAAGTAATGGTACCGCTTTATGGTACCAGAGATAATTTCTTCTAAAGAGGAACTGAATTTCCATACTTTTTTCTCCTATCACACTGACTGAAGCGACTCATTCTATCCTCCATTATTGTAATGTGAATTAAAATTGAGATCAGGGAGATCTCTGCAACAAGGATCGTCAGCGTCGATTTATTCATTCCCTATATTAATTCCTTTCATGTCGAAGAGAATAGCGGCCCAATTTATTGACGAAAAATATCAGAAAGCAGAAAACGATTCAATATTGAATTGATGGATTGGTTTCATTCCGAGCCCACGCGTTCTTCTTCTTTCATGAAGTATCGAGAAAGGTCCCGTTTGAAGGGAAGATTTGTTCTCATGAATTTTCATAAGGGCGAGCGGTTGAAAGATGCCAGACGTTCGTGCAGCTTGAAAAGACAACAGATTCGAATTATATTCTCGGAAAAGTAAACAAACGTTCTTCTCCGTTCTATAAATTTCCGCGGAGTCATAAAGCCAATTTAGTGACTGTGAATATTTCCTCCTACTGAACACTGACGAATTGAGAGGGGTGGTTGTATTTTCAAAGGAAAATATTCCGGTCAGAGCATGACGAGGTAACCATTACCAGACGAAATGATATTTGTATCTCCAAGGAGCACTTCGAATGGGAAAAAGTGAAAAATCAAGTAGGTATCGATAGTATTGTGTTTGAAGTCAAAAAAAATGACTACGTTTCCTTGAGTTTTAATTGAATGATCAAGAATGCAGACTACTGAAAGGATCGAAATCATTTTCATTTATTGAGCTCCAGCAAGAAATTCTTTGACTACAAATATTGTTTATCTGCCGTTTGTGGCTCCTAGGAAAAACCTAATAGCCTACACATCGTTGGATAGGTCCTAGGAAGACCGTTTTTTCCCTGGGACAAGAGAGTCGTCCAAATTGTTCATTTTTCTGTATTACGCTACTTTTTTCCTGTATTGGACAAAATTTACCAGAAGAATAACACTTTATCATAAGGCTCCTACACACGGGCGTCGATGTTTTAATACATCAACGTGCATCCAAAAACGTTAATGTGGATGCAGAAAACGCACGTTTTTGAAAGCACAACCTGATGTTTTCAATAATCGCTTGAATTTCATTCTTCGTCTCACTTAGCTCAAAATAAACCTTCTAAAGTCTGTAGTTCTTCATCTTGGAAAAAACAACCCCCGTCATACATATTATGTAAACAATGTTGCCTTGTCACATACGGACAGATATAATGACCTTGGTGTGATAATTACTTCGGATTTATCATGGAGTGAACATTTGACTACTCAAGTGAAAAAAGCCAACTCAAGAATTTATCTTCTCTCTCGTACTTTTACTAACCCAGATCCTGATACGGTGGCCCAACTATATAAGTCTTATGTACGCCCAATATTGGAGTTTGGAAATAATGTATGGCATCCTATACTACTGCGAGACCAATATATGTTGGAGAATATCCAGAGACGAGCCACTAGACTTCCATATGGGCGAGCAAGACCAACGTATGAAGAACGACTACAAACAATGAAGCTTCCTACTCTCTTGCATCGGCATGAGAGAGGTGACCTTATTACAACTTTCACGGCACTACACGATGATAACTCTCCTATTAGACACCTATTTCACCTCAATGAGGATCGTCGTCTACGCGGACACCCGTATAAGTTGATGCGGGAAACTTTTAGGAGCTCGTCGAAGATGTTCTTCCTTCCTAACCGAGTATTTCATCGATGGAACTCGTTACCAGCTGACGTTGTTACGGCGCCTACTTTAAATACTTTCAAAGCTCGGTTAGATGCATATTTTGCTGCACGTGTGCACTAATAATATATTTTATCTTCTATCTTTTTAGAGTTTTATGGGGTTTTGTTACCCTCTACTCTATTAATAATAAAAATAATAATAATAATAATAATGTGCGAGTATGACTCGCACACGAAGAGTTCCGTATCATTGACTATGCCCCCCTCAAATATTTATTTCATTTTAATTTTATTATTTATTATTGAAGTAAAAATACAGTATTTTTTAATATTTCAAAAGCCTACCTGTTCATTATTGACATCGGGCCAAAACGGGAAAAGAACGCGTTTGTTGTATGGGAGCCTCTTTAAATATTCATTTTATTTTGTTTTTAGTATTTGTCGTAGTAGCGGCAACAGAAATACATAATTTTTGAACATTTGAACTGTCTAGCTATAGCGGTTCTTGATATACAGCCTGGTGACAGACAGACGGACGGACAGCGAAGTTTTTAGTAATAGGGTATCGTTTTTACCCTTTGGGTACGGAAATTCAATAATTAAAAATCAACTGACATAAATAATGGTGTTACAATGTCACTGAAGATTTCTAAATCTCATGAATAAAAAACTTTCAAAATAACATTTATCCAAATGAATAAAGTATAAACTTTAAAATAAAAACACTTGGCTTATGTTTCACAATATAAAAAATATTTAGATACTGTATTTAGCAGTAACGAAAAGTCGACATGTTTCGAGTTCGAGTTTTTATTTTAAAGTTTATACTTTATTCTTTATGATGTTTCACCAAGTGATGTGCGAGAATTCAATCTCAGTTATTTATCCAAATATTGGAACTTCGACCGATATAAACTTTTTGTTAAATAATTAATTAATTAACAATAATTTGAGCAAATCGCGATAAACAATAATATTTTTTCAGAGGAATGTTTTTAATATAGATCAAAAAGCTATTCGTTCATTACAATGTATGAAAAATATATATAAATACTATTTTTACGAAGAAAAAAAACGGCTCTAGTATAGCAACCCTCTGCATAAATAGCAACCACAATTTCTCAAATTCACAAGAATGGCAATTCTTTGAATATTTGGTGATCCTCGTCAACCTACTTAAATAGATTTACGTTGTTATATTTATTTCAATTTTTTGCTACCAAGCTTGTAGACTCACGAAATTTCTTGAAATTTCTTTGCTGCACACTCGCGTGTTAGCGTGTCCGGTGCCGATTTGGCATGGTCAGTAGATTCGTTCCATTTCCTTGCCTCATTTGGTCGAATTATGCTTCTGTTGCAGATTCATATCGGAACGGAATTCATAAAAACCAGATTTTAAGTAATACTGTTTCGTCCAGACATGACCCGATGAAATATTCCTTCATATACATTTTTATGATTCCTGTCTGAATATTCAATATGGCTGGATTCGAACATTACCGTCGATTCGTGTTTTATTATAGCGTAATGTGTACATTTGCGATATATTCGATGATATACCGCGAGCAATAACCGTTCCTCAACCGCGAACAAAAGCTGCGTTTATAGATGGAATTGGTGAAAATGTTAATGGTGATGGGGAATTTATATAGAGGATCGTTCGAGGAAAATTATTAACGAAAAAATATCTAACGGAAATAATGAATCAGATGCTTTTAGTTTAATTATAACACCCAACACTGCACCTTGTGGGACACCCTAGCAGAATTTTTTCGTTCAGTATTTTTCGACTATTCATGAATAGATATAATAGTCCGGGGGCCAGGTAAAAATTTGGTCAATTATTTCCTGTCGAACGATAATTGGTGAAACGCATCAGGGAGTGTTGAAATCAGTTTGGTTTTGTAAAATGCTCATATTCACAGATGCCAGATACTGTGTTTCGACACCAGAGTGTTGAAATGAGTTAGGTTTTGTGAAACGCTCATCTTTACAGATGCTACTGTACTTTGACACCAGAGTGTCAAGTCACTTAACTTCTGCAGAAAGAGCTATGTAACTCGCAAACCCTCATGCATATCGATACTCGATTCCAGGAGATGAAGGACGATGATGAGATTGTTGCCATTGATAGCAGTAGGTAATATTTGTCGTATGCATATTAGAAAAAAAAACACGGTTGGTGAATTTTTCAATCGAATATCATGTGAAATAATATTATCTGCATCTTAAAAAATTCATTTCACTTTAACAATGGATTTTTACCCCTTAGGACTCTTAGGTGACAATGCACTATGATATTTTCGGAGACGAAAAAACAAGATGACGCTTAGTTTTATGATTATGGTCATATTCTACTAACAATCGATGTGAGGGTTCTTGGTATAGGATATAACAACCATGAAATATTTAATACGTATTTAAAAACACTCCTTTAATGAGCAGTTCCATGCCCTTTAGCGTTACACTGGTTCTGCCCAATGTTTTTGCCCAGGTTTCTAATTCGTTTTACTGTTCTAGTCATGTCTGTTTTGGATGGTCGTCCAGATTGAATCCTGGGAGGTCCTCAATTTTTCTGCCTCTATCTAGACTAGAAGCTGTATATTGAGTGGCAGCAATCTCTTTTTATTCGTTACTCATAGATATTAGATAAATAAAGTAAATTTTTCCGAAGTAAATTTTTCCGAGATTCCTTTTAATTGTGGAATTTTTTCCAATATTCAATGAAAATGATAATCTTTGAACATGAAAAATATTCAAGAGGTTATCTTCAAAGATCGAAGATAGTGAATAAAACTTATTTATTAAGTATGATAATAGTATGATTATATATGATTCCACATCTGATTCAAAAATTCTAAAATGTAGAAAACGTTAGGTTATAACAACACTGTGGTGTCGAAGTACAGTAGCATCTGTAAATATGCCTCCCGGACAATAAGTTTTCTCATTTGACTTACAAGTAGGTAGTGGTTTCAACTTCAATTTTTCTGACAAAAACGAAGAGTCATTGCCACTATCAATGTCAGAGAATATTTGTTCTTTCGACGGGATTCTGCGTTTTCGATCTGAACAGTGAATTGTTGGTTCCCAATATTTTTGGCCGAGGACGCTATGATATGACAATGAAAAATATGTCAATTCACTCCGAGTCAAGTAAACTGTACCGAAGAGATGTAATAAGATCGAAACAGCTGTATAAAGTTGTTGAATCGGGGTGCCTTGACATTTTCTATAATTCACTGTTGCGTTTTGCGTGTAGATTATAAACCTCTCGCTCACCTTGTCCTCAATTGAGGACAACCTACTTTGGATTTTTTCCTATGAAGTGCCGCTTGCTCTTACTTCTCTGTCACATTGTTCTCAGTTGTGGACATCATATACTTCCAAATGAATATATGTGCTACCATCTACAAGCTGATGGGAAAAAAATTCATTCATTTGAAATATAGGTTTCCGTAGGGTAGCTGTGACAGCAGTGTAGCGCTCTACTGTTTATTTTTTGTTGGTTATATTCGTTAGACCACGTGTTTGAAAACTGTTTGTTCACGTTCACAATAAGTGTAGACTTGTTCCAAAGTAATTGTGTTTGGTGATTTTTGTGCATATTGTAATCAGCGATTTCTGAAAGTGTGGTGTCCTAATTTGAGGACATTGTGAGCTAGCGGTAAACGCAACATCTAGGTAAATATAACAGCACTTTTATTTTATTTCTGCAAAAGTTAAATTTTATACATTTTAGTACTTCGAAAATGGACCATTCATGAAATACCATACCCTGTAATGTTATTTTAATAAAACATATTAATATTTTACCCTCTGAACATATTTATGAAAATTTTTTGTCTTCCATCAGCTCATGATGTCCTCAATTGGGGACATGTCATAGTTCCCATCAGCTCATGATGTCCTCAATTGGGGACATGTCATAGTTTTGCATCACAGTAAATTTCAGATTTTTCGCTCCAATAGTTTAAATTCGTGACCGAGAGGGATAACCAGCTCCCTTGGAGGATTGTTTGATGTTCTTAAATTATCGAAAAATTTTCCTTGTTCAATTTATGTTATATATGTTTCGTTAAATCTATATTGTTCATACTCAGGTCATAGGTTCAGTTTGAAATCTTCGCAAAAACAATTAGATTAATCCATCCTCATTTCCCCCAACCTCCGCAAAATGCGTCTACAAGAATTTTGAAGCCCCAATTGATTGAACATTCAATTAGTTCGGATATTAGGGCATAATAAAGATGTCTGTTTTTTTTGGGACATCGGGTTAAATTCCCCGTGAGCTATTAACCGTACTAGATTGGGGAAACTTTCCCGAGCGTTTTCGGGTATCGGGACGCGAGGAATTCTGCGTTTTGCCCAGTTTCTTTCCCCACCGTTAATGGACGAGGGATGAGGGATGATACGACGTTTTTGTTGAAACTAACGCAGGTCGGCGGTATTATTGCAAGGGATCGAGCCATTAGGATCTTGTTGACATGGCGGTTTTTTTTCTATTTTCCGTATAAAAGCCGTGCATGACTGTAGAGATGTTAGGGAAGCTTTATATCGATCGTATTAACATGAGATGAAAATCGGGATATCTGTGTTGTTTTTTGAAACATTTTTTACGCCAACTCAAATAAATCAAATCAAGATATTTTGCGAGAAATATAAGAATTAAACATGCCTGAGAGGACGAATGTCACAAAATAATAGAATCCTGATGTAAAACATAAGTACCAAGAACAAATCAACCCCAAATTTTTTAATTTTTGGACAAAGTTTTCTGTTTTTATTTTTCTGTAATGTGGCATTAAAAAATACATACAACCCTGAATTATTACCGTTTTATCACCAACCCCTATTTTTTAATAGCCATTTTAGTAATTCAATCATTTTTCATGCCGCTCAATAACGAATCAATTATCGTCTTTTTTGTAAATGTTTTTCACTCTATTTCGATTAAAATTTCCCTGAGCTTATGGCAAATCTAAAATCTAATATATAAAATTCTCAGATAGATTGATAGATAGATATAATGATATAGATAGATAACTATCTAGATAGATAGATAGTTAGTTAGATAGATAGAGATACATCGGCAGATAGATGAATAGATAGAAAGATAGATAGATAAACATAATTTATATGGCAGAACAACGTTTGCCGGGTCAGATAGATTGATAGATATGTAGATAGATAGATAGAAATACAGCGGCAGATAGATGAATTGATAGAAAGATAGATAGATAAAAAAAAAATGAAGGACATCCTACTGCGTAGCACTAGGAATGATAAAACCCCTCGGCGCATGTGCATGTCGTCAATATTTTTTGAATACCTATTATATAAATTAAATAACAATGAAAGTCGATTTTACGAATGAAATGAAGGAAAATTGCAATAAATGTATTAATAAGTCGATATTACGAATAAAATCCGTGAAAATTTAGCAAAAAAATTCATTGTTTGACTGTCGAATTTGAATATCCTATCCCGGCTCATTTTGCTGCAAATTATGAATCAAATTGATGAGATATCTCTATGGATGGGAAGCAGACACAGACGCAGAATCAAGCTTAAGCTATCAACGTCGCTTGGTTACCGTGGCACACAGAGCACTTCGACGCATGTTTTGTAGGACTTCGTACATATCGACCTTGGCGCATGCGCATGTCGTAATGCCTATCTAAAAAACGCTATAATTTTTTATTCTTCGTTGGGAAAAAATTGGGAACAAAACTTCTCTGATGAAATCATATGTATTTTATCGATATCCGTTGGAATTTTTAAAATCGGACCAGATCCCAACTTTTTTTAGTGAGAATTTAGCTTCACCTCGAAGTAAAAACGCTATATTTTTTTATTCTTCGTTGGTAAAAATTGGGAATTCAAATTCTCTAATGAAATCATATGTGTTTTATCGATATCCGTTGGAATTTTTAAAATCGGTCCAGTTACCAACTTTTTGTCGTGAGACTATAACCCCTTTAGCTTCGCCTTAATAATTTATATGGCGGTAATAATTTATATGGCAGAACAACGATTTCCGGGTCAGCTAGTATATATATATATATATATATATATATATATATATATATATATATATATATATATATATATATATATTTATATATATATATATTAATATATATATATATAATTTATATATATATATATATATATATATATATATATATATATATATATATATATATATATATATATATATATATATATATATATATATATATATATATATATATATATATATATAATTATTTATTCGAATTGTTGTTGCCTGTGAACTATTTCTAATCTCTTGATAATTATTAGCAATAACAGGCTTGTTGAATCTTAAAAAACTCGATTTTATTGAAAAGTTGACGTTTCGCCACGACATTCGTGGCTTTATCAAAACTTTTTTTGTGTGGCGAAACGTCAACTTTTCAATAAAATCGAGTATTTTTAGTTTCCACAAGCCTGTTCTTGCTAATTATAATCAAGATATTATAGTTATTTATATATATATATATATATATATATATATATATATATATATATATATATATATATACGAATAATTCAACCATCTAGTTGTAAAACACTTTTCACGGTTTATTAGGTATCTGAAGAACATGTTAAATTAGAGAATATATAATTCCGTGTACCCCTAAATTCGTACCGATGAACGCTTATCGCTCGGGAAATTCCTCCTCCGACTCCTATACCGCGCTATTCTTATCTCATGGGAATCGTCCTTACGTCTTCGTTCCGATAAACCGAAATACCCCAGAGAATACGCCTCCCTCGACACCGTAGACTTATACGCCGCAATGCGGCGTCCGCGTGAATACCGACGGATCTCGCACGCGTCCGTATATCCGAAACGGCAAATTCGGCGACCACGTGAGCGGTGCAAAAAGGGCGGGAAATTAGCGGTGCCTGCGGCACGAGAAACTAGGAATTCACGGTATATAAATCAGTCGTTTGACGCAAGGATTCCACACCTTTTTCATCAAGGATGTACTTTTAGCTATCAAAATAACGTTTTCATTATTTGTTAGCTTGAAGGTTGTTTTGTAGGAGGGGGCGCCAGTTGGATACTCTTTCAATTAGTTCGATGTAGTTCATCCCGCAACTTGTAGATAATGGATGTGCTCTCGATCGTGGTTTTCATAACGCGTATTGAAAGGAACTAAAAGAAAGTTGAATCTTTACTAATATAATATAAAAAAATATAAGCCGTTACGGGACGTCTGGCAGATGTGAAACATCGAAATTATTTTGTATATATCGTATATATATATATATATATATATATACATATATATATATATATATATATATATATATATATATATATATATATATATATATATTAAAAATTAAATAATAAGAAAACAACTTGTCTAAAAACCACAAAATGAAAATAACTTTTTATTCGACTAGTTGTTTCGCCTGTTACAGCATTATCAAGACTGAATACATAATTGCAAAGACATCGCTTGAAAATATAAGTATTTCGGTTCGGTACCTGGGGGTGGTAAAATGTAATCGATGGGTCCAAGTTATCAGAGATTTAACAGTGGGGAGTGGTTTAAGTCTAACTGGTCATTGAGAAGAATGTAATTATGGGATTTTTGGATCTTGTTTATTTCCATGGCTTCCAGGAAAGTTTCATTATCATACCTTTTTTATCACAGTATGAAGAATTTCTGGTTTGAAAGAGGATGAGATGTTATGTTTTTTTGACTCTGATGTTCGCTAAAATGCTGATTGTCCGTTTTTTTAGATGTTCTTTTAGCCTGGTTTCAAAACATCTCTCGGTCCTGACCTATATATGTTGAATTACATTCTTCACAGTCCATTCTATAAATTCCTGTTCTCTTCATTGGATCGACTTTCTTTCGACATTTTGTTATTAAAAATCATTCTATCCAATCTGCTGTGACTCGAAAAAGCAGTATTCAAATTATTAATTTTTTAAAGAATTGAATGATCTTCGAAGAGGAGATGTGCGTATAAGGGATGCTCATAAACTTTTGTACATTTTTGTTATTGCAGTATGGTCCATATAATTTCAAATTGATAAAATGTTTCTCTTTTTTCGAAATTAAACTATTTATTATTTTTAGTGGAAAATCATTGTTAATACCTATCGCGCGAATCACGTCAAGTTCTATCATAAGGTCTTGTTTTGATAAAGGAACCGAAAAACCCCTATGAATCATTGAGTTAAGAGCCACGAGTCGATGGCTAATTGGACTGAAAGAATTATAACTTATGATGGCGTCTGAGAAAGTAGGTTTCCTGAATATTCTATATGAAAATTTATCCTGTTGTTTCGATATTGTTAGGTCGAAAAAAATTTAACGAATTATTTTGTTCTGTTTCTACTGTGAACTTGATCTTATCATGTATTGAATTTAGATATGTTAGGTATAATTTAATATGTCGGTCTGTCCCATTGAATCCAACCAAGATATCCTCCACATAGTGGTACCAAAAAATAATATGTTTTTTAGACAGATCTGATTCTAATATTGTGGTTTCCATGTTGTCCATGAATATGTCTGCTAATAACGGGCTGAGGGGAGAACCCATAGGAAGACCTGAATTCTGTGAATATATTTTGTTCTGGAATCTAAAAAACATCTGTGAGATGTTTTGAAACCAGGCTAAAAGAACATCTAAAAAACGGACAATCAGCATTTAGGGAACATCTAGAGTCAAAAAAACATAACATCTCATCCTCTTTCAAACCAACAATTCTTCATTACTGTGATAAAGGTATGATAATGAACTTCCTGGAAGCCATGGAAATAAGCAAGATCCAAAAATCCCATAATTACATTCTTCTCAATGACCAGTTAGACTTAAACCACTCCCCACTGTTAAATCTCTGATAACTTGGACCCATCGATTACATTTTACCACCCCCAGGTACCGAACCGAAATACTTATATTTTCAAGCGATGTCTTTTGCAATTATGTATCAGTCTTGATAATGCTGTAACAGGCGAAACTAGTCGAATAAAAAGTTATTTTCATTTTGTGGTTTTTAGACAAGTTGGTTTTTCTTAATTATTTAATTTTTAATACAAATATGAACTACCACAGAGTTGATTCATCGTCCATCGAATTTATATATATATATATATATATATATATATATATATATATATATATATATATATATATATATCGTATCGATACACAATTCGTCTTTACATCCTTACCAACATAAATTAGCAGCATTTAATAGTATGATACATAGACTCATTAATATCCCGTTATCAAAAGAAAATTACACTAAGGAATTACGAATCAAAAAACAAATACCGTACGATAATGGATATCTTCCAAAAATAATAGATAATATTTTAAAAAGAATATTGTATATGGCAGCCATTTTTCAAGTGTATCCGAACAAAACTTTAAATTATTAACTTATATAGGAGACCCAACTCTCAAAATTTTTTTTTTTATAAAAAAACTATCATGAAATAGAAAATAATCTTGTTTATTAGCGTAGAGCATTCCGATTTTTGCAATTTGTTTGAAAAAAATTGTTTAAACAATTATTGACCATTATACTTTGATTTCTAGTTACTTGAGAGGAAGGCTGCAGAAGGTCAGAGTAAATGGAAATTACAGTGACTTTGAGGAGGTGAATGTGGGTGTTCTCCAGGGAACAATCCTGGGACCACTCTTATTCATACTCTATGTTAATGATCTGCTCATGAATACGCCTGAGGGCCAGATTGCCTCATATGCTGATGATACTGCAGTCATAACTGAGGAATCAGATTGGAAAAAAGTAGAGGAAAAAATGAACTTTCAACTACAAGAAATATCAGATTGGCTTGCTTTAAATAAATTGTCGTTGAATATTGATAAAAACTGTATTTGGTAACTTTTGAAATTATTGTGATAGTGTAACCTGAAAAGATTGGCACGTTAAAATAAGTAATCAAGAAGTTAAGAGAGTTGAAAGTTGTAAATATCTGAAGTCTAATAGTAGACTATAGGTTGAGTTGGAATTTGCATGTTAACTATATATTAAACAAAACAAAATATTTGGTTTTTTATATTTTTTAAGTTATCAAAAATAATGCAACATAAAACGTTAATGATAGTCCATTACGCTTTATTTAATAGTGTGCTCAACTATGGTATAATAGCTTGGGGTGGAGCTTATTCCACGCAAATCTCTTTGCTGCAAAGAAGGCAGAATATAATTTTAAAAATAATCAATAAAAAAAAACTTCATATATGAAAATCAACCTTGCACAATAGAACAACAATTTTCACTTGAATCTCTACTATATCATTATGTAACTTTATCAGAATTATGTTCAAAATCAACAAGTGCAACTAGAAATAAATCTATACAATTGCCAAAAAGAACATTGAAAATAAGTAAAAAAAGATCTTATATCAAAGCTATCCTAGTCTTTAATGCATTACCTAATGAACTAAAAAATATTGAAAATAAAATTAAAAGAAAAAAGCAGCTAAAAGAATATATTAGACGCAATAATATTTAATTGCGCATCAGGTGACGACTGTGATACAAACTAAAAAAGGTTTTTAGAAAATATTTACAGCCTAGTTTTTTAAGTTACTTATAGAGTTAATTATATTATTTTTTAGTTTAGATTTAATTACCGGCCTCACGCACAGGTAACTTTGATTACCTTTGTGAGGATATACTATTTATATTAGTGTTTAAGCTATGTATTTTGTATATTTAAAAAAAAACTGGTAATAAATACAATACAATTGGTCCTGGCAACATGAAGATTAGTTAACTAGGGACCTAAATGAACAAGTTGATGCAAAAATATTGAGTGAGAAAAATTTCTCTAGCGCGGGCGAGCTCAATTCTCGGACTATACTATTCTGAGCATTAATTGATCGATATGACCAAATTGCATAACAGAGCCATCAGCTTCGATTGAGGAGGATTTGACACTCTCGGCTCTATTGTAAAGTTTGTATATATTTTGTATAGAAATGTGGACTGATTTCTATTTCTAAGTATTACATTGTTTAGTTTGTTTATTTTTTGATTGATGTGTGTTTATTTTTATATTTTACATTGTTTATTTCCTATATTTTTCGCTTTGTCAATGAAATGTATAATTTTAAGACAATAAAGCATATTTGATTTGATTTTATTCGACCCGTTTCTAAATTTCGAATATTAATCACATATTGTTATAAATTCAAATTATGCGTTACGAATTATGCGTGTTTCGAAATTTCCTACCGATTTTCATCGCAACTAAGCGTTTCTTATTAAAAATCCATCCTTGTACATGCCATAATAACATGTATTTCATCGGTCCCGGAAGCGCAATATGTTTATACACACGGCCGGCGCCTAGCTCGAAATATGCAAAAGTCACGAATGTGTATGGGGAAATTTACATAGGTAGGAATTTTTCGGTCAGCTTGCCGTACATTCCGGCCCACCGATTTTCCCTCAACTGGAAAAACAATCGATCATCTCTAATATTCTTTATATTACTGCGAAAATATTCATGAAACTTCTTCGTCGTGTTTTGGATTTCGAAACAGTGTTATCGAACTTGTTACCACGGTTTGTTTTTCTTACGAGACATTTTTGTAATGCATATGAACTATTCCTTGCAGCAGTTTTTCAAGAGTGGATACAACTTCCGGGTTTAAGAGTAAAAGAAAACTCCTGAGTAACAGAGCTTTGTCACTAAGGTCCTATTTTTCGAACGGAGTTTATCGAGGAAATGCGATTCGAATGGAATATATTACGGTTTGAAAAACCACGCTTTAATAGCAAAAAAAATTAGAAATTAATTAAATTTATTCAAAAATCAATGATTACATAGCAAGTCAACACTAACAAGCATATTTAAATACACATAAAAATAAAAATCACGAACATATTTAAATACACGTAGAAATCACATGTAACAAGTGCTCAAAAGTCATTTGACATAAATTCCTCAATGCTAAAGAAACAGCTTTCCAATAAAATTTTCTTTAGTATTCTCTTGAACTTTGCATTGTTCAGATTCTTGTAGTCGAAAGGTAGCTTATTATATAATTTAATGGCGATATAATTAAAATGATTTTGTGTTTTTTCCAAGCGATGTTTGGGAAGGATAAATTTTCCTTATTTTTTTATTTTTTTATTTTTTTTGTTTTATTTATTTTTTATTTTTTTTTAATTTTTTAATTTTTTTTTTTTTTTTTGTTTTTTTTTTTTTTTTTTTTTTTTTTTTATTTTGTTTCTTTTTTTTTTTCTTTTTTAGGTTATCAACAAGTTTCCTTATATGCAGTTCATGGAAACATGTGTGTTGGAGAAATTTTTCCTTGTGCCCGTGAAAAGAGGTGAGGCACTGCAGAATGTAACAACACGGCAAGGTCAACGTCCCTAGCGTCCTGAAAAGTTCTCTACAGCTCGTCAACCGGGACACTCCAAACAACGCTCGTACCGCTTCCTTCTGCTTCAGGAATATCCTAAAACTCCCGTGCGAGGCTCCCCAAAATATGATACCATACGTAGCCAAGCTGTGGAAATTGGCATAATAGGAAGTCAACGCTTGTCTCATTCCCATCATGTGTTTGATCCTGCGGATGCTGAAAACAGCTGCACTAAGCTTCCTGCAAAGGATCCCAACACGTGCTGGCCAAATCAACGAACTGTCCAACGTAACATAAAAACAATATTCACCACCCAACAAAAACTCTCCCATCTGGTCAGATCCGTCAAGGTTGTCTCATTCCGATCATGTTTTTTTTTTTAAGAGGTGGGACGTGTGCCCTCTCACACGCGCCCGACCTCCGTACAATTTTCGCTTCGTCAACTTGGACATTTAGCCATCAATTTACTAAATGAGGGGAACCACTTAAATCGGACGCATACAAACACCCAGGAACACAGTGGGAATCGAACCCACCAACTCCGTCAACGAAGACGGCATAGAGCTACCTATAACCTCTCCGCTACGGAGCCTCCTTCCCATCATGTGTTTGATCCTGCGGATGCTGAAAACAGCTGCACCGAGCTACCTGCAAAGGATACCAACATGTGCTGGCCAAATCAACGAACTGTCCAACGTAAAACCCAATAATTTAACCTGGTCTGGTTCTTTCATTATTCTTGATGAAAATGTTAGTATTTAGGTCTTTCTGATGTTAGCAGATAGTAATAAAAATTGGAAAATAATCTACTTTATTCAAAAAAATTAAAAGTTCTATTGAATCGTCTATCATTTCCGGGGAAATACGACTTAATCAAATGAAAATATGCTTTATTGTCTTCAAAATCGTACAATTTATCGACAAAGCGCAAAACTAAACAATTGAAAATATAGAAACAAAAACACACCAAGCGAAAAAATCTAAGAACTAAACAATGTAAAAACACATCAAACCACATTTTCATACAAAATATATACGCAGCGAGCAGCAGAGCTTCGTCTCTTGAGTCTTATTTTCACTCATTTTTGTTATTTTGTACAAATTCTTCACCCCCTCGATCAATTGGGAGGGGGATGAAATTTCTTCACAAAAATTACTGCGATGAAAGAAAATATTTTAAACCTCAAATAGCACCTCTCTAAAATCAACAGCACTCACGTAGAAATACGCAAAGGGCTGTATTTACCAATAGGTCCCGTCCTAGGGGCGCACCATGACGAGGGGCTCAAAATTAATTCACCAATTTCCCAAAAAATTCTTTTTACAATGGAAAAAAAATAAACAAACTTTTACTACTTACATTATTATTCCTTCAAAATCAACTTCGTATAATTTTATGATATATTAGGAGAAAATTTATGTCTTGGATATTAATATCAGTTTAATTTGAACAATTCATTATGCACAGTTGTAGATTGTATTATGAAGTGCATATAGGTGTATATACGAGGTATGGCAATTTGAAACCCGGAATCGAGCTCCGAGGGGCAGCTAAATTAATTTTCGGCGAAATTTCGATCATAATCCTTCACAGTAGTCTCCTTGGAGTTCCACGCACCGCTTCCACCTCCGCTCCCACGCCTCGAAGCACCCACGGTAGTCGTCTTCAGTTAGGGTGTTCAGCGCCACCGTCGCAGCTTCTTTCGCCTCCTGTACACCGCCGTGGTGGGTCCCCTTCAGGTACTGCTTCATCTTTGGGAATAGGAAGAAGTCGCAGGGAGCGAGGTCGGGGCTGTAGGGGGGGCGTGCAAACGTTGCGATGCTTTTTTTGGCTAAAAACTCGCGAATTCGTATCGACGAATGTTGCAGTGTGCATTGTCATGATGCAAGAGCCAGCCATTCTCGCGAGTTCGGGGCCTCACGCGGGAAAATACGGGGCCCTCAGCCGCTTGCCCAAGGACACCTTGGTAGTACAGTCCGGTCACTGTTATGTCCCTCTGGAACGTCATTCCGATGAATTACGCCTTTGATATTCAAAGAAAATTACGAGCATGGACTTCATTTTCGATTTTGGACATCCTGGCTTATCCTTCGGGCGCTCCCCCCCCGCGTTCCACCCACTGCTGACTCTGTCTACGCGTTTCGGGGATCGTACTCGAATATCCAAGATTCATCTCCGGTTACCACTAGTAACTCACGAGTCCCTCCCATCTGTCTCAATTTTCTCTAAAAGGTCACTGGCAGATATGGACATTTCGAAGGTGTTTTTGGTCCTCCAACGTGAGCATTTTCGGCACCAATCATTTGCACAAATCTTTTCTCATGTCTAGCATCCTCGTGTAAAATCTGCCTAATGGTTTCCTTATTGATGTTTACTCGTAGGACAACTCTCGAGTGTTAACCGCCACGGTCTGATGTTACCAACGTGCGGATTACGATCGACATTGGTGGGCGGTACGAGAGATGACGGCTGCGCCCACCTCGATCGTCCTCTATCGAAACACGCCCTCCTGAACCGCTTTGCCCACTCGAACACGGCAGTTTTCGACAGAGAATCATCTCCATTACACGTTCTTTAAGTTCTACGAAGATTTCCGCGGAGGTTTTCGTTTGTTTTAACCAAAATTCGATAACCGCGCGTTTGCCTCTTAATTTAGTCCACTCATTTTCGCGACGTATAGAAAAAAACCTTGCTTTACAAAACACGCGGGAAAACACAAACTAAACGTGATAACCGCGTTCAAAAATTTAACTGGTACTACTGAAGAGTCCCCTCTTCGAACGAGACCAGAACGCGCCGGCTGGGTGTGTTTTAGTTCGGGGAGATATCGGCCGATTCCGGGTTTCAAATTGCCCATACCTCGTATATATATATATATATATATATATATAATATATATATAATATATATATATATATATATATATATATATATATATATATATATATACAGAAAATCAGTAAAAATAGAATTCATAAACTTTATAACACATTAGAAACATCAAAAAAAAGAAAATATTAACAAAAAATATATTTCTCTTCCATATATTCCTCATTTAAGTAATAAAATATCACAAATTTTAAATTCACACGATATTAAAGTAGCCCACACCGCACAAAATCAAATAAAACAAATATATTCTAAATTAAAAAGTAAAACACCTCTTCTGCAAAAATCTCATGTTGTTTATAGTATACCCTGTAATAATTGTAATAAATCATATATAGGACAAACTTTTCAAAATTTAGAAGAAAGATTAAAATCACACGAATATACCAGAACACAAACCACAGCACTAATGAAACATAAAAACAATGAGAATCATACTTTCAACTTTAATAGCACAAAAATTTTAGAAAAAGATCAAAAACGCAGAGAAATTTTAGAAATGTTACATATTCAAAAAAATTTAAATAAAGTCGTAAATAATAGAACAGATATCAAACATTTGAGTTCAATATACGCAGATTTAATTCTTCAATTTTTCTAAGAAACAACATAAATCAAAACAAAATAATTCAACAAACAAACTCTAACCATAACAACTCATCTTCTTAGACAAAATCTAAACATCTAGAATTTTCAATTTTTCTAAAAAGTAAGTATAGTTTAGAACATGTGATCTCCAAAATTACAAGTAATGTCTTTTTAAAGACAACAATCAAATATTTTAAACCTATTTTGTACATTACGTGGGTGAAGGTTTCTGTGGTTCCCTTCCCATCTACTATCAACGGACCTGTCTGTTGATATTGGACTAAATAGCACGTAATTAATAACTGAAGACGGCCACAGCCGCAATGAGAAATTTTTGAAAAAAAGATGAATGGTACCCTATTCTTTGACTTTTCAAAATCAAAATAATTTCAACCTATTTCGAACTTTACGTAGGTAAAGGTTTCTGTGGTTTCCCTTACCATCTAATAATAACAGATTTGAATGTTAATATTGGACTGAATAGCACGTAATAAATAACAAAGAACGGCCACAGCTGAAAAATTTTAGTGAAACATAGTAGTCTTTTTTAACTATTCAAATTTTTTCAAATCAATAAATGTCAAAGAAATTTCAATTTTTTCAAAAGTTTTGATAAAGCCACGAATGTCGTGGCGAAACGTCAACTTTTTTAATAACTAATATTGAAGTTTCGCTTAGCACTTGGTGAAACATGATTAAATACTGATATTTAAAATAAAAACACTTGGCTTTAAGTTTCACAAATATATTGAATAAAAATTAACAATTAAATTAGTCAAATTAGACTAATTTAATTGTTAATTTTTATTCAATATATTTGTGAAACTTAAAGCCAAGTGTTTTTATTTTAAATATCAGTATTGTCAACTTTTTAATAAAATCAAGTTTTTTGAGATTCAAAAAGCCTGTTATTGCTAATAATTATCAAGAGATTATAGTATATATATATATATATATAGTATATATATATATAATATATATATATATATATATATATATATATATATATAAATATATATATATATTATAAATATATATATATATATATATATATAATATATATAAATATATATATATATATATACATATATATATATATATATATAATATATATATATATATATATATATATATATATATATATATATATTATATATATATATATATATATATATATATATATGTATATATATATATATATATATATATATATATATATGTATTTGTATATATATATAAATTATTTGATCGATTTTATTAAATAACAAAAATTGTCTTGAAAACGACCTTTGTTTGGTGTTAATTCTTCCTCCTTCACGATGGTATGAAGAGGGGGCGGCAAAAACCCAGTACCTAGGAGCGCATAAAATCTAAATCCGGCCCTGGACACGCAACGCTCAAAAACCCCTCAAAAACGCTTTAAATCACGTCTGAACGAAACAAAATAAAAATATTGATCGTCTGATTCCTGAGCAATGTCTCAACATGCTTAAACTAAATCTGACAAAGACGATTTCTATAAAATACGAAATTCCAACAGAAAAATTTGCCAATCTCCCGAAATTGACTCACATACTTTCACCCTCGCATAACGTCACGTGCGCGAAGTTGCGTCCCCCCTGAGGACGGGAGAATTGGGTGTAACAATTTTTCATCGTCGTTTACCGTCCGAAAAAGTTCGGACTTTTATACAGTTTTTACGACTTGGGACAAGGCCATTCGTTTTCGTCCATTGCGATCTCAATAATCCAAAATGGGCCGTTCCGTTTTTAGGATGACGTAACCGATAGTTGACGTTAACGGCTTCAGCAAAAGGGTGGGGGTGGAAGGAGTTGATTCGTTTGTATTCCATGTTTGATAGATAATTCACTTGAATTAAATGTTTGAATCAACGGAACAACAAAAAAATTCAAATTTGAAGGATGCAGTGACTTATTGTCAGAACTAGGGGGCGCTCTTTCGATATGTCCTTGTATATCTTTACATAGTATAAAATGAAGTCTCTTCCGCTGTATGTCCGCTTATATCTTTCAAACTAATCAACGGACTTTAATGCAGTTTTCAGCAATATATAGAATGATTCACGAGGAAGGTTTATATGTATGAAACATACATATGTTAGTCCGAAATAGCTATTTATGTAACAAGTTGCGAAATGAATGTGTTTTAAGCACGGGACGCAAAAGTGCTCAAAATACTCTTTTCCCAACGAATTTCATACAAGATTTTTTGTGAAAGCTGAGAATTCGATTTTTTCATGCGTTTATTTGTATTTTGATAGTATATTACATAATAAGTGTGGTAACTAGGTTTTTCTCCGATCGTGGGAAAAGTGACAATATTTTGACCTGTTTTCTATGCGCAAAGTTCAACAGTCCAGAATAGTGGTCAGTTGCTAAGCAATTAGAAAATAACAGTGCGGTAATATTATTACCGCACTGCTGTAGCGTGCGGTAATGTAACAAATGGATTATTACATTAAAATGAAACAAAGTATGGTTTTAATTTTTATAATTGTTGTTAATATTTACATTTCTTGTATCCTGTAGCTTGACGTTTTAAAACTGCTCTCAGTTTTTGGTACTGGGCAATATTAATATTATTTTTAACAGACAAAATTGATCGAAGCATGGAATAATGTGCCCACAACGTCGAAGATTTCATTGTTTTAGCCAATTCAGCAACATACACCATCAGTACATTCTCAGAAAAGGATACGCTGTTGTTTTTTCGACAAAAATTCAAGAAGCGTTAGTACGCAAGTTCATCCTTCTCCCTGGATTTCGCCGGAAGTAAATTAAGTGAAGCCACGTTCGCGGCTTCTACTAGTTCAGGAGCCGTGTAAGACAACAAATAATCACTATCAGTGTTCATGTTTACTAATTCTTTTTTAATTCCTTATAAAATACAACGAATCAAACAAAACCGGCTTTAAAATTATTTTACTTTTGTCATAACAGAGTAATTTCCATGGTTACCACTTCTATATTTCAATATGAACATAGAGAAACCTATTTAAACTTACTTGATTACACCTTGGATGAAATATTTTTTAATTAATTTTTCAATTTAAATCAACGATCCGAGAAAAAATAGTATGTATAATTCGTGGGAAAAGCATATTCCCAAACTCCTGTGTTACCAGACTCGTCGCTACGCTCCTCGTCTGGTAATTATCACAGTCGTTTGGGAATATTATGCTTTTCCCACTAATTATACAATATACTATTTTAGCACACGCTGAGTGAAGTTTGAAAAACGAGCCGCAGGCGAGTCTTTTCATTCACTTAAGTGTGCTAAAAACCTTTACCACGCGAGTTATGTATACTATTTTATCTACAACCGTTCGTTTTGATTAAATACAAATTAATTATAGTCTAAAATTTCCCAACTTGCTCACCAGCAATGTTTTAACTTTTTTTATTGTTATGAAAATTAGGATGTCATAGCGACAAAAAAAAGCAACGCCACTTTGAAGTTGTCAGTCAAAATGTCAGTCGAAAATATGGAGATTTCACGGCTAGTTTTACCGCACTAGTGCGTTAAAATGATTTTTACCGCACTAGTGCGTTAAACTATTCAAAAATGAGCTGGTAATCTGTTTCTAATGCATTCTTTATGCATTGTTTAATATTAAGGTTCTGTCATTTTGAAACGTCGCGGTATTTCCTACAAAGTTTTGTAAAAAATCGTCAAAAAATGAGTGATAATGACGAGTCTTTGGAAATTGAACAAGCTGCTGAAACTGCGCTATCCATGTTGGTGCCCGAAAAATCGAAAACATTATACGAGACCACCTACAACAACTTTGAAACCTGGGTTGAAGAAAAACTTGTAGAGAATTTTACAGTAAAGGTATTGCTAGCCTATTTCCTGAAGTTATCCACTACCTTAAGACCATCAACTTTTTGAAGTAAATAATATAGATCCGCACCATGATTAACCTGAGCAAAAACGTAGATATAAGCAAATTCACAAACCTTATTGCATTTTCAAAAAGAACAGCTGTCGGATATAAGCCGAAGAAATCGAAAATATTTACAAAGCTGGAAATAGAACGCTTTATGAAAGAAGCCAATGACCAAGAGTTCCTGTTAGTCAAAGTTGTTTTAAATTTCAGGCACTAGTGCTTGAAACTGTCACTTTTAGGTACTAGTGCCTAGAAGAATGTCATTTCCAAACAAAATAGTTATTTATGTACCAAGTGCCCGATAGGCGTTAGGATCTAGTAACGCATGTGGTGCATACAAGATTTCATTTTTCACGAAAAAATTATTTTATTAAAATGAAAAATCGATTTTAAAATCGGTTCATTGCCCCTATACTTTCCATTTTCCTTCTCATAGTAGGCATGTCATTTGTTGATATTTTGACGTTTGTGAATATTTTTGTCATCATATTTAGTGAATGTCATTGTTGCTTTCTTTGTGTAGTCTTACAGAAATAATGGAAATGAAAATTAATTTACCCAAGAATATCATAGAAAATGCAGCCAAAGCTGCGAATAATTCATTGCCGGAGAAATTGAGAGTCGTATACGACAAAGATTATGAAGTATTTAATCAAGTGTAATTATATCAACCGTATCCAAGGTGAAATAAACAAATAATATACAAGTGAAAAATAAATAATTTTATATAACGCTTTTTGAAGAACGAATTCAAAGTAAATTCATCTCGATACCGGCTCACAAAAATATTCTTATGATAGCGTTTCTATAGACGAAAGTCAATGGAATAAGATTCAGCTCTGTTCGAATGTGCTCCGGAAAAATCACCCTTCCAATTCCGTACAGAAGGCCCGGAACATTAAACGTACTATTTCCGGAACGCTCGAATCGAGCCAGATGCGTTAAATGTCTCCCGCTTTCGAGTCTATACGAAGAAAATCCTTGCAAGTTGAACCCAGTTCCGGAATAATTTCGAAACGACGGAAATTGGTTGGAAATGTCACTGTATCCGAATGTCGTGAATTTTAATGGGGATATGTAAGTTCCACTAGTTTTGAAACTATGACAATCTATTTATTAATATATGAAGAGAAAATTTTGTGCTATTTTTAAAGCATATTACGCGTACGATGTAGATAAGATTCCATAAAACTGAAGTTTATAGAAAGAAGAAGTGCTGAGAGCTATTTATGAGTTAAGTGTCTATGGAGTTAGACCAAGAGGTAACTGTTAAGCTTCGCTGGGGAAATATGCTTCTTTGTTTTAGGCGGAAATAGAGGCCACAGACTTATATCTAGATGAAAAGGGATAGAAAAACCAGAATCAATCTCACGACAGTCAGGCAGCGCTGAAAGCTCAGGCAAGTTCCCAAATTTTGATTCTGGAATCCCATAACGAGGTTACACTCAGGTGGATCCCGCCATGGCATGAAGGGAATACAAGGAATGAATACGTAGACTCCTTGGTAAAGGAAGGGCCTAGAACCAGCTTTATGGTGCCTGAACCAGTCCTTGGAATATCAAGAGCACTGCTCTGCTCGTTCTTGTCCCGATTGGAACAACTAAATCATCAGACATCTTGGAAAAGCGTGCCAAGGTTAAATCACAGTGAATTTATGGTTAGGAAACCATCGGAAGCACTTTCTAATGACCTCCTCAATTTGAATGAGAGTTAGATAAAATAGGTGGTAAGGCTACTAACTGACCCCTGCTCCCTGAAGGAATATATAGAGAAGAACCTCTATGCCAACTGTGTGTGGAGGAGGAAGAAACTGTCTCTCATATCATCTTCGAATGCAAAGCCATGGTCTTCTAGACAAGTACTCTAATAGGGGATAGAAACACTTGGGAGGTGCCTCCCAATGAGGAATTAGTAAGGATACTGCTAAGCCTGATAAGGGTAGCAAATATCTTTAAATTAAACGGTCAAGCAGAACCACAAAAGCCCTGAAGACTGAGGTGACTAGGTTCTAATCCTAGACTGGTGTAAGCTGAGTTAATCAATCAATATTTATGAAGAAATATATTCCATAGAAGGACTACTCTATTTATATAATCTTTTTTGCGTTCATATAGTTGATCTACTCGTTGGTGTCCCGATTGGAACAACTAAATCATCAGACATTTTGGAAAAGCGTGCCAAGGTTAAATCACACTGAACTGATGATTGGAAATACATCGGAAACACTGCCTGATGACATCCTCAACTTAAATGGGAGTTAGATAAAATAGGTGGTAAGGCTATTAACTCGCCCCTGCTCCCCGAAGGAACATATGCAAACCATTGACATATATAGAGAAGAACCTCTATACCAACTGTGTGTGGAGGATGAAGAAACTGTCTCTTATATCATCTTCGAATGCAAAGCCATGGTCTTCTAGACAAGTACTCTAATAGGAGATAGAAACACTAGGGAGGTCCTTCTCAATGTAGACTTAGTAAGGATACTGCTAAGTCTGATAAGGGTAGCAAATATCTTTAAATTAAACGGTCAATCAGAACCACAAAAGCCCTGAAGACTGAGCTGCTCATATTCTAATCCTAGACTGGTGTGAGCTGAGTTAATCAATTAATATTTATGAATAAATAAGTTCCATAGAAAGACGACTCCAATTTATATAATCTCTTTTGCGTTCATATAGTTGATATCAAAAACAACATTCAAACTTTTGAATATAATTAAACAAGGTCGAATTTGGACCATAGCGCGACCATTAGTAAATATAATTCCATGAAAGTGGCAATTTCCAACATCTATTTAGAAAAAGTTTTTGCATTTCATGAGTCACCAGAAACTTAGTGGCAGTTTCGTCGGCTAAGAGACCTAAATCACTCTCTCGCATTACGAAGCGAGGGTGTTAGTGGCCTTCGCGTCCCCAAGTTTTCGCCAATTGTCGGAGTGGCTTTCCAAGGACGTAAACGGCCATCGCGGTCAATTAAATATTTTCAAGGACAAATGTACCATTGGCTCTTATTAGGGAAGGCGGCGTAGGTCCCAGTTTCTCGAGCTAGAGTTACGTTGTTCTAAAACAAGATCCGATTTGCTAAAGCATCGTTAAGTAAATGAGGTGTTCGGATTTCGGAGGAATAATGGAAAGGCTTAAAGGATTACGGGATAAGAGATTAGGTCATTTGGACCGACTACATAAATTCATTGAAACGTGTGTAGCACGCATTTCCCGGTCGAGGTTGGTAAATACAAATATCATACGAGTGGAAAATGAGAATTCCTCACAAGTCGTACACTCATCAAATCAAATCAAACTAAACAATGTAATACCTAGAAATAAAAATCACATCACACCACATATCCATATGAAATATATGAAAACTTTATACAATAGAACCGAGAGTGTCAAATCCTCCTCAATCGCACCTGATGCCTGTGTTATTCAATTTGGTCATATCGATCAATCAATGCTCAGAACATTAGTCCTCTATAGAGTAATAAGGTCTATCAAGAAAATAAGATTTTGTTCGTTTCCGGAAATTGGTCAAGGAAGTTATAGATTTTGATTCCTCTGGAAGGTGATTGTAAATTTTCTTAACATTGTAAATGATGGACTTTCTCTTAATTCAGAGGAACGAATGGGGAGGTGAACATGATGTCCCGAAGATCTGGTGGAATATCCGTGCTGTGACACCAAGGGTACGGTATGAAAATACTTATGAATCAAGCACACAGATTCAAGTAAACATAACAACACAAACATGGCACTCCACTTTTTCTACGACTATAATATATAATAGCGAAATTGTTGTAGCCACCTAATTTCATCTTGAAGAGAACCCTAAGTTTTGAATATTTTCCACTATATCATGCTTATTTTATTTAATAAATGTGTGAATTGTTTTCATGATCCTTTGTTTTAATATGTTCATTAATTTACATCATGTATCGACCCAATCAATTAAATACTATTAAGTAGTTTCCATCGACAAATCGCAGTATAATCCTCTGAAAACTTTCCATTAAAATGAGCTGTGGCTTTCATAATCACCTCAGTAGTACGAGATGATGACTCTCAGACGAAACACCTGAATAAGTTCATCATCATTACGTTAAAATTTGTATCAACCCTTAACTGGTATCGTCGGGTCAGAATTGACCCAGTGCATCTTCATTTCATCATAGGATAGGCGCTTTTGCACTTATGTGGTTGCGGTTCCGTGACTTTTTCGTACAAATAGATACCTCAAACGCCAGTTCCATTTGAGCATCGCAAAGGCCGAATTGTACGCGGTAGGGTCAGATTTGACCCGAGGAAACCAGTTGCGTGTGTGTTTTGAATTTATTTCACTATGAATTTTCTCGTTATTGACGGCAGGCAGTATGTCAAAAAGTACGTGAATTGTTCACAGTGAATATGTCAAGTCAAAGAGCCCTTAAATGCGACGAAACTACAACGAATGAAAGTAGGCCGCCAATTTCTCAGCCCAGACCTCCTGATCCTAAAGCAGTAAGTAGGGCAAAAAAACTAAGGAAGATGTTACATGTGTAAATCAGAAAATGGCGGTAAATATTTTACCAAGTGTAATAAGTGTAACATGCACGTGTTTGAAGCACCTGCAGAGCACAGCTACATTATTATTTGAGAAGTGTAAGAAGCGAGTGATAGGTTAGTAATTGTTATTGCACGTTTTTTTAAACGAGAATCTATTTCTTTATTTTTTGTAGAATGTGAAGGCTAAATATATTGTATGAGGGCGTATTATATTGGTTTTTTGATATTTTGATGTTTCAGTTGAAATGTTGGAAATTATATTGCGTTACACTTTTTCAGAGGAAATTTGTATTTTTTTCCTAAAATAAAGTGTATTTATATACATTGCTAAAATTTGATTGAATAATGATATTTTGTAATTTGGAGGTTCCGACCTTTTTTTAAAGTATCTGGTCAAAATCGACCCGAATATACCAGTTACTTAAATGAAAATGACGATCATGAAAAACATACTTGCCGACCATGGTCAATTTCATACATTACATAAAGTGAACAAGGAAAATTCTTCAATAATTTGAAAAATTATCAAACAACTTTCCAAGAAAGCTGGTTATACGTATTCCTCATCGCAAAATCTGCATTCACAATCGAACGGTGAATTATAGAAATTGTCAAGTCACCCCGACTTGAATCTGCATACAGCTGTTTCGATCTTATTAGATCTCATCAGTGCAGCTTATTTGACTCGGAGTGAATTAACAAATTTTTAATTGTTCCCCAATACAAATCGTGGTCAGTAACACTGTCTGGATAACAATCCAGAGCGCCATCCCACCAAAGATATTGGGAAACAACAATTCACCGCTTTGACTGAAAATGCAGAAATTCGTCGCGCAAACACGTACCTCCTGATATGAAGATATCTACTCTAAAACAGTGGCGTATATGATTCCAAGGCACACTAAACATAGTGATTTAAAACCTTTGGATATACTCACGAGAGCGCGCTCCCAATATTCTAGCAGTGTAATACGCAAAATATAATAATCAAATCATGAAAAACATACTAGTCGACCATGGTCAATTTCATACATTACATAAAGTGAATAAGGAAAATTCTTTAATAATTTAAAAAATTATCAAACAATTTTCCAAGGAAGCTGGTTATACGAATATGTGGAAAGTTGTTTGATAATTTTTCAAATTATTAAAGAATTTTCTTTGTTCACTTTATGTAATGTAAAAATGACGATACCAGCTGAGGGTTAAATATAAATTCTCACTAAAAACTGAAGAAAATCAATACTAGACCTCATTAAACATAAAAAAAATATTAAAAATAGAGAAAAATCGCGAAATTTATAGAAAACTCAACGTCAGCGACCGAAACGGCATTACGCCTAATTACCTCCTTTTCCTCTAACGACATTGTTAAATTGCACTTCTAACGATCAATCGTATGACTTTCCCGATCTTTTTTACGTCTTCATTCCTGCAAATAATGGGCGCATTTCATCGCTTCCTATTCCGATGCGAAGGGGGCGCAATGAAAACCGACGTTTCGGATTCTCGGCAGCGTTCAATTCGTCTTTATACACGACGCCTCGTTCCGATATGAAACGATCGGCAATCACGAGTCTCCCAAAGCCGATCAAGTCGTCGTTTTGGTTTTTTTTCATGTCCCGCCCCCGCTATCCCTTCGCTGATGCTTTAAAAGAGAGGAATTACGATTGATGCAGTTCATTAAAAGTTCAGTTCCGGCAGCAAAATCGAGTCAAATTGCTAACTTTTCGTATACATAACGAGAAATCAATCCATTAGTGAATTCAGGTGCAAAACTTTCAAGGGTATTGGAGTAATGCAGGATACGGTTAAATTGGAGTGGAAGTTGGAAATTGAGGTTCTCATGCGTTATCGACATCTCCCTTTCTGTTTCTCTAAACGAGATACAAACGAAAGACTGTGATGTGAACACATATCATTCACAAAAAATAACATGCCCTTGTGTTAGATAGTAATCGAAAGATGTGTAGATATAGTCCAGGAGGCAGTAACAGATTTACATGACCAATTTCTTCTCAAGCGATAATTAGTGGGATGCATCAGAGCGTTGTATCTTGAAGAAATATTTTATAAAAAATATTTCTTCAATCATTTCCTCCTTAGTAAAATACGCTTGAAGGGTCTAAGTTATACCGATGATCTGGCTACAAATGCCCTATTGTGTTGTAGGGTTGGAATTTGGAGTAGAATCCTAGTATATTTAGTACTTTTCGATTCAATTTAGTAGCTCCCGATCTATAGGAATTCACCGACAATCAATACTTGTCGGACAGAACGAGAATAGATTGGTCAATACCCAATCTAAGAATATTACCGACAATCAGTACTTGTCGGAGGAACGGAATAGATTGGTCAATACCCAACCTACTAGGATTTCCAACAATCAGTACTTCTTGGGCGGAACGGGAAGAGACTGGTCAATACCCAGTCTCAGGAATTTGTCGGCAATCAATACTTGCCGACGGACAGGAGTTAGACTGGTCAATACCCAGTCTAGGAGAGACTTCAAAGGAGTCAATACCTCCCGAGAACTGCCTTCTGCATTCTCGGTGCTCGGGTTATATAACCAGTGGCTTTCCCCTCCAGTGGAATAACCAGCTTGCGCACAACTAACTATGGTGCGCGAGCAACAACGTAACAGTACCCTGGATTTTGAAGGCAAGCTGTAGATGCCGCATTACTAAGAACAGCTCTGATGAGTGGCACAATGGACGTTAAGGAAATTCGTCAATAATTGAAAATCATCAAACAATCCTCCAAGGGAGCGAAGATTTCTATATTTGAAATAAAAAATATAAACTATAAAAAAAGGTAAACACCCAGTATACTGTACTTTATTTTAATAATTCTTTGCAGGTAAACTTGTTTTGAGTCGAACAAAAAATTATTAAATTTTCAGCCTAATCTGCGGCGTATCAGGCCCGTTTTTTGTCACTTCTTTTTTTTTTGGAATTTGCATATGTTACGATTTTTATTCACATTTTGTGAATCTATCGTTAGAAAATTGGTAGCAAAGTGCTTTACTTTAACGACCAAGATGCCCCGTGCGCGAAGACTAGCTCGTGTATCCCAGTTAAATGACTGAAAGGGATCGAATTGTAGGCTTATGCGAATTTTCATTTAGAGAAATTCAGAGAAGAACAAATCGTTCATTGCGTACCATAGTGAGATGTTATCAGGCATGGACTCAAGAAGGCCGGCAGCATAGAGCCATAGGCACTGGACGTCGTAGGGGCACAACAGGGCGTCAAGATCGGCGACTAAGACTTTTAGCCCTGAGAGATCGGTTTAGGTCTACTCGAGCGATTGCAGATCAACGGTTTGAAGAACATGGAAGGATGGTTGGGATGCGCACAGTTTACAGGAGAATAAGAAGTTTTGGGCTTTTTTCTTGCCGACCCCATTGGGTCTTACCATTGACTCCTGAGCATAGACGAAACCGCCTGCAATGGTGCCAAGAGAAATTAAATTGGGATCAAGAATGGAATCACGTGATCTTTAGCGATGAATCGCGCTTTTGTTTGGGTATGCATAACGGCCGAGCAAGGGTGAGAAGGAGACGTGGTGAAAGAAGAAATCCACAATTTGATGTTGAAAGGCATATCCACCAAACCGTGGGTGTTATGGTATGGGGGTGCCATATCCATTGGTAGCAGGTCACCTCTAGTTTTTATCCAAGACCGCCCTTCGTTACATTCAGGAAGTAGTGGAACCACATGTTCTTGCATATGTTCAGAGAGTTGAAAATGCCATTTTCCTACAAGACAACGCCAGGCCGCATGTTGCTAGAGTAACTTTAGCCATCATGGATCAACACCATATCAATCGTTTACCATGGCCTCCAAGATCGCCCGAACTTTATCTAATTGAACATGTGTGGGAGATGCTCGGCCGAAGGTTGCTTAACTTACCCCATCCCCCTCAGACACTAGCAGCTCTTAGATATGAGTTGGTGGTAGGGTGGAATGAGATACCTCAGGAGGACATTGACCACCTCATCAGAACAATGCCCTGACGTACAAATGAGTGTGTAAGACATCGAGGGTCTGTGACACATTATTAACTGTAACTCGGTTCGACGATAACCAAAGTGGCTGAAACTCTAATCATTTATTTATTATTCTATTCACAAATTGAATTTATCTGTCTCTAAAAATAAACATGACCTCCAAACTGAAAGAATCAGCTTTCTTAAGAGATATAAATACGCATATACGATATATACAGCTGACCTTGAGAGTATTACGCTTACATTACATTTTATCATTTTCAAGCCGAGCTTCTTTATATGCCGACTGTAACGTACGATGAGGAATTTCTTTTCAAAAATAACTTTACATTGAAAAAACTCTCAACTTTCATAAAATCGTACTTTTAATGTTTCTCACGCCCCAGAGTCATGCACATTCGGAAGTCTTTTCGGAATTTGTTAGATTTTAATAAGCCATCTCGCTGAATTCATCTTCATTCGCGAGGGTCTATGTCGAGATAACATTCTTTCTCCGAATTATTATGCCAGAACCTCGAGAAAATACATGAAGCAATATTAAATTCCACACTGGCTCAAGAAACAACCTCCAGTCCTTCGAAAGTACTCCCAACACAACCCCATTCATTTCTGTTCTCGAATTCAATACTATACATGTCTTTCCAGTGCGAACTCCCCTTAGTCAAAGGGGGCACATTAACCCTTTCGCCCACAGTGTACAATATATTGTACATCACTACGTCAATCCTAACGAATTCGTAGTATGCTTCTATTCACTTTACTCACAAAGTACAGTGTTCTGTAAACATCCCTATTACTATTTTAAACTGTTTCCTTCATCTAGCGTTGAGTTGTTTACCCAAAAAAAATTTATTAATGGTACCTGTTACTGAGTTGTAACAGTTGTTTCAGAATCTTGAAATGAGGTGGCGCTTCAAACTTTAAAACATGTTGTGACATGTCTACAATATTTATTTGGTAATAACCGATACGTGTATTTGTTACTTTCATAGTGAACTAGTAGTGTAGTTTGTTTTTTCTATATGGGAGTAAATATTACTGTATAATATATTGTACATTGTGAGTAAACGGAAATCGACAGGTATGGTAAAAAACTCCACGTTATTTAGAGTTCTTGTTATATTAGATTTATTTCATAATAGTACGAATTGAAAAATGGGTAGAAAAGTGCCGTTAACTGAAGAACACCTATTGAAACTAATTAAGGAGGGCCTATCAGATATTGAAGGGCTTAGTGATGACGATTGTGGGTGTGGAGATAGGGACGTAGAAGTAAGCAATGATTATGATGATGAGAATACGGTGAAAGAAAGAAGTTCAGATGATATGGAAGGTGATTTTGAAGAAAAATCTTTTTCTTTCAGATGCGAATTCCCTGAATGTACATCTAGGACGAATTTGTTTGTACTAAGTGCAATATACATTTATGCATTTCAAAAAAAGAAAATTGTTTTTCGATATATCACACAAATAAATGATCAGTTGTAACCTTATGTTGATTTTCAATTGCATTTCATTTTACAAAATCGCAAATACAATACCACTTATTTGAAATGTGCAATATATTGTACAAGTCATATATACCGTTTACTCACAATGTACAGTATATTGTACATATCACACCCCCCCAAAATGGATGACATAGGATTTTTTCGAGTGCACCAAAAAATTGTAAAAAAATAGTCTTCCTAATTTCAGATTTTTATTTTGAAAAACAAAAATGCGAGAGCTAAATGGTTAGACGGCAAACAAATGGTGCCGATAAGTCCCTCTTAGCGCCTGCTCTATGTTTCGATAAATGGATAATAAGTGGGATTAATTCGCAAGAACGTTGTAATCTGCTACGTCAAGTCGTCGACGAACTCGAGGCGTGCGATCCACTACCGAAGGTCCACGAACATTGGAGTGCTTCCCTTCAGGCGAAGCCGAACGCTCTAATTGAATGTGACGATGAGCTGCCTGCTTATCGTTAGAGAAAACGACGGCTTACGCAGTTTTCCGTCTTGGAAATGGGAAGTTCGAGATTATATTCGTGATGGCAGAGGATTACGGCGAGGAATTTGTTCGTTAATTCGTTTTGAACGCTCCGAAGAAAATTTGTGAACTTATAGCGTCTTCACTTGTAGCCTATGGACCGGATTTTTTCATCCATATTATACACTGGCTTTATTTCGAATCAATTTTGTAGGTAACTCTTCGAATTCTGAGGAAATTTGAGACAATGGAAAAATCGTGAAATTTTATAATATAAGACGGAGCTTCGAGAATATATGATATGAGGTATTCAGAAGTTTCAACCCTCCAGCTCTTCTTAAATCATCTTGAAAATGTCAAATGACATATACTAATTTGTGAATATATCAAATTCGAGGTAAAAAAAATTCTAGTGAATTGTATATTATATATATTAAGTAGTATTTTCCCTTAATGTACAGCCCCAACCCCCTACGTCAATTTGGTGGGGCTGTGAAGTTAAGTAACAAATCCAATTTTTTTAAAAATATTTACACAAAAACGGCGGCAGTCGCGTAAAAGTATTTATATACCACAAAAGGGGAGTTTCTTATATCAGCTCCATCTACGAAGAAATTTTCAACCAACTTACCCAATTTTTTTATAGGTTTGATGGTCCAAAAACCTTCAAACATCACTTTTTTTTTTAGCACCATATACCTCCCTATGTAGGCTAGGCTATGTTCTAGTAATCTATTTCCACATATTTTCTATATATATATATATATATATATATATATATATATATATATATATATATATATATATATATATATATATATATATATATATATATATATTAAATATATTACTCACTATAGGGCCTAGACTTCATTTTCCTAGTGCATGGAGTGTACGACACTTCGCCAAAATGCTGACAATTTTGATTGTTATTAATTTTAGCAAAAATGCACTCTGGGTAAGTTTCAACCCCTAGTAAATTCAAGTCATATTATTCTCCGCCATACTTCATCGACACTGAGCCTCAGTCTCCGCTAATATCATTTCAACAACATCCAGTTTCCTAATTTATATCTAAAAGAATCAGGTCTCTCTAACGAAATAGGAACAAAAACTCGAGTAATTCATCCGGCTCCATTTTCGTATGAAAGACCTCCATTCTTGTTATACAATACACTAGCGGCGACTTCACAAAGGGCACCATGAAAATAAGCTTAATTTTACGAGATATGGAGCTACCGTCGTTTCCTTTACAACCACGCCGAAGTGCGCTTGCCAAATAGTCTGGAAAATTTGAAATTTTCCGTTATTTAAATTAAATAAATGACCGTGAACAAACGCTCTGTTCCAAGATCATTTCCTATAAAGCATAAATCCCGGGAATATAGTCTTTTATCGATGAGCAACGAAAATATTCCATTTTAAAAATAAGAAGAGTCCCAATTACTTTTCACTGAAAGATATTTTACGTAGACAGTTTTTATCTTGAGAAGTGTTACTTTATTGGATAATATCCTTCGTTATTTTTTCTTCAGAATGCACAAAATTTCGAAAATAAAAAATAAAAGTGCTCAATTGCTCCCTCAAGTATATGCTTGTGCAGTACGAGTCTACATCGCATCAGGACAGGAATGCATCTGAGTAATGCGCATGCAGTGCTGCCAGAATTCCGTAACTTTCCTGAGCTAGAAAAATGTTCATATTTTTAGGTTCTTGAGGCTATGAAAGGGAAACTATCGTATAGAACAGGTGGAGAAATATTATTTTCATAATATAGTCATTATGAAACTGATAAAATGGTTGAAAACAAACGGTAATTTTTTTGATAGTTTGTGGAAACTATAAGTCAAATTTAAGTGTTTTATGGAAATAATATAAAAATAAACAAACAAGGTGAATTCTGTAATGACTAGAAAAATATGGTGAAAAAAATTTATTCTGTTTATTATGTGGAAAATATAAAAATGAAAATAAAGCTCTCAACCATAACTGCTGCTCTACTTCGTAAAAGAGACATCTTCATGTCAGGAAGTATTTGTTTTCACGACGTAATTCTGCATTTCCGGTCTGAACAGTGAATTTTTTGTTACTAATATCGTTGGCAGAGGGTTCGTATCCATATAGTAATTCAGCTGAGATTTGTATTGGGGAACGAAAAGAAATATGTCAATTCACTCCGAGTCAAGTAAGCTGAACTGAAGAGATCTAATAAGATCGAAACACGAAACAGGTGTATGCAGATCTTGGGTCGGGTTGACTCGACATTTTATATGATTCACTTTTGCATCATGAATGCAGATTTCATATAACCAGTCCCCTTGAAGTATTGTTTGATAACTTTAAATTATTCTAGAAATTTCCTTGTACAGTTTATGCCATATATAATTATCTATCTCTTAGGGCAACATATATTAGGACAAAATGTTACATTATTCATATGTGACCATTGTCCAGAAGACGACGCCTTCCTATTGGACAATATATCGCAGACGATTGCACAGAAAAGCCCATGAAAATATGGTTCGTTTCCGAGATCAACGGCTTCCGCTGTCCCTTTTTTTGGCTCAAGTCTGGACGCGCTTGCCAAATAGCCTGGCAAATATGATATTCTCCTTCTTTCAAACGAAATAGATGGCGGTACACGCCAACCCTTGCTCCAAGATGAGTTTAAATAAATCATTGCAACTTCGAACCCCTTTTGGTGCATAAAACGCTCCTGCTACGTTACACTTGACTCTTCGGCATTTTGTTCCATTAATAATGCGACGCTGAAATGAACTTTGAATATTCACTCGGAGTATACGAATTTTTCGCAGGATGAATATTTTCTAAAGGTGATGTACGAGGTCTGGGAGGTGCCGGACGCATATATCGAAGTTAAGGAGTCGCCATAAATAAAAGTTGTAACGGTATGTTCCCTTGGGACTTTAGATGAATATTAAGTAGGATACACCTAAAAAATTTCAGGATGATGAAGGTTAATTTATCGTTGGACAGTTTCATTTTTAAGCACTTAATATACATGAGTGTAGTTCGTGCTCTTCAAAAGTAATAATAATATTATGAATGCGATAAAATAATTTTTTTATGTTTTTAGGATTTTGCTATATGCATATAGAATTCAAATGATAAATATGATACTAGTTAAACTTTTTATATACATTTCGAAATAAAAAATTCTTGTAGTTTACGTATTATCAAAATCTACAACTGATAATTGAAGATAGATTTCCATTGAGAATTGAGAAGAATCTGAATCTTTTTTCATGGTTCATGGTTTTTTCGAAGCAATCAATTTTCAATTACAAAACTTTAACTATGCTTAAATTCTTATAGATTGCGTATTTACAAATTATTGGAAGATTTAAGGTAGATTTCCATTTCATAAATTGCACCTGATGAAAAATTGAGAAGAATCGAAATATGTTTTGGTTTTTTCGAAACCGCCCTTTTTGAATTTCCAATTTCAACTTCTCTGAAATACTTATAGATGTATACACAAATTTCACAAAACTTTAAGATATGCTGTTCTTTCATGAATTGTACCCTACGTAAAAATGAAAAGACTCTAAATCTGTTTTGGTTTCTTCATTACAATAATTTTTCAATTCGATTACTATATCTTTTAAATAACCAGCCATAGGTTTCTCTGCACAGTTAACACCTTTTAAATCCACAAGGAAGCAATTAAAAAAATTACGATAAATTCGCAAGTTATCAACCCTTATTGATCCATAACACACCTTCAAATTGTTTTTAATCAGATAACGTTTTTATGTATGCATAACCTGGCTTCTGAAAACATCATCCAATTCGATTAAATATCAATTTATCATTTCCCTTTTTATCACGCAAATCTATCAATCGATATTTAGGTACAGTAACATGATTACTGTTCAACCCTATTGATAACTTATTTCAGTCACGTTGAATCTGAACGTGATAATTCACCGATTTGTCGATACTTCCGTCCGGTTCTCGTATTAACAACAACAACAAGCGTACTACACAATCATAGAACGACCGCAGGGCGTGTTCCACCAACCCCCTGATTCGCATCACACGGGTGTACTATTCCGAACACATCCCAAAGTGACGTTCTAACGAGTGGATACAATAGCGACAACTGAAATCGGAGTTTTCGAGAACGCACACAGCATCAGAAGTGGGATAAATGAGACCAACGGGTAGCGTAC
Organism: Cynegetis impunctata; assembly: GCA_030704885.1. Lineage (NCBI taxonomy): Eukaryota > Metazoa > Arthropoda > Insecta > Coleoptera > Coccinellidae > Cynegetis > Cynegetis impunctata. Next base: position 121,793 of record JARQZK010002187.1, read on the forward strand.
TTTTACGAGGAGAAGTAATGTTTATAAGGATTTGAGGTTTTCACTTGAATTTCTTATGTAAGTTAGGCTGTTATATTTGAAATAATCTCTGATGAGGAGGTACAACAAAATTCAATACACCAGATCCCATCTGAATCGAGTGTAATATGTGCATAATCACGACGCTGCCTCAGTAATCGAGAAAACACAAGGCAGTAAACAATTTGAGGTTATTTTCTCGTTATTATTCACATGTAATCGCAGATTCCACTGAATGCGTCTCGTTTAGTGCACTAAACGCGAGATATTGGATTAATAGTTATCGACATCCTCAGTCATACGACAGTTCGTGTGACGGTGCATTACAAGCAATTTCATGAATTAGTAAGCTGCCTCTACGATGGCTAAATACCACCTTCGGACTCTTCGCGTAATGGCGGTTTTCAGGTTAGAGTTTCGTGTATTCCTGGAATTGCGGGGTAATTTCGGCGTCGTAGATTGAACGGTGGATGTCGTAATCAGGGTATATTCACGGCTTTCGTAGTCGTTAGAGACGATTAGGTCGACGAGGCGTTCGCTAATGACTGAGTCGTTATCCGATAGAGTTGTTTATGACAGGAGCGAATTTGTCATGTCCATCTTAGTTATTTGAACGTTGAAATGAGTGGAAACCAATTATTCGCGCTCGCTGAGAAGGCAGTTTGAAACGATCCCTTATCTAGTATTTCCAAAAAAGGGATGACAAGAACTGAGGTGGTTATTTTCTCGTTATTCTTGGAACAAAGGTTCTTATCGCACGTTACATTCCAGATACTTGGTGGATGAATGGGCCTAAGACTATGTTTGACTCGACTAGCACGATAGCCTTGCTAGGCACGCGCGTTCTTATACTATTATTATTTTATTTCATCAAGAAATAATGAATTATGAAAGTCATTCAGTTGAAGTAGAGAATAGCGATGATGAAGTCAGATAATTACCAGTGTTTGTGAAACTTTTTAAAGATGCGCTATATAAGTGGTTGTGGGTTTTTCCTGCCTTTTCTCTATAACCACTCAGTGCCACCCACTCATGGTTTAGTGGTAGATAGCTCTTGGTCTGCATTTGTAAGTAAGGCAGTTTGGTCTTGGTGAGTGGAAGTAGGAGGTTGAGGGTGGTAAAAATTTCTGTTCGAAAATTTCTTTCTTTTTCTAACACATTGCATGACTTATCTAAACTGGAGGTTGTGTTGCATGACGTTAAGTGTATATGAGTGTGACAATGATGAGGACTCCTCTGGAATATTCCGGATCTTATTCAAATGGAATTGTGTATTCTAGAATGTTGTGAAATTAGAGATTTCGATCGTTGAACGTATATAAGCCGAAATTAGTTGCTATTTAATCAGTCAAGTATCAGCTATGGTCAACAGATCATTAACAAGAGAAGTGCTAAACTTATTCTATTATTGAGCGAACGATGTATTTCGGCATCTCCGAGTTTCGTCGCTAGTTTCACATAAAGATAAACTTGTATTCAACGAAGGTTTGACATCACTTGGAGAACAATGTATTTCTTGTGTAATCGGGATAACTGTCAACCGAAGCGAAAGAGATTAAGACGAGAAAATTAGGGAGAGGTATAAAAGGTGTTTCTTTCCTCCCGAAAGTATGTGTGAGGAAGACAGGCTGTTTGAGTGATAAGGAGAAACTCCTTCAACTAAATCCAAAGTTTTTGTATGCACAAGTGATTAATAGTAGGTATGACCCGATGATGAATTTATAGAAGAGAGGAAGTGAGATAGAGTTGTTTCCTGAGCATAATACGTACAAATGGTCTGTATTTGTAAGTAAGGTAGTTTGGTCTGAGTGGGTAGAAGTGGTTGGCTGTGGGTTGCAAAAATGTCTGTTGGAAAATTTCTTTCTTTATCTAACACATTGTGTGACAACCTCATTCGAGGTTGTGTAGCATGACGTTGAGTGTATATGTGTGTGACAATGATGAGGATTCCTCTGGAATAAAATTAAATTGCACACATTTGTGCGTTAACAAAAACGGATGAACTGACAGTTCAACTGAAATGGAGACCGAAATCAGAATCGAAATGATCGTGCAAAAAGCCTTTTAATATATTTCAAAGCAGCAGTGTTAATAACTTTCAAATTTAAGGATGAGCTCGTTTTTTCGTTTGAAACATTAGCTCTTATGAAGTTTTAAGCGTGAACTTGATAGAACGTCCTGTCTTCGTCCGTCGCCTTCAATATGTCTAATACTCGGCTGGCTGCTCGTCTCGGAACAGCGGGCCATCCGGCAATAAAGCTAGTATTTTAATATAAACGTAATTCAATTCTTGCCTCCAACTTCTCAACGTCATTCATCATCGTCTTCGGCATTCATTTTTCACGCGTTTCCATAAAGAAAATTCAAGCGAAGGAAAATAAGTGGAGCCTGTCATAAAGTGACAAGGGCTCGAGTGTTTTCCTCAAATCAACGGTACGAGCAATCACAATTGATTCGCCAAAATATTGACTCCCGCAATAGGTTATGCCTAATACTCTTTCACAAACAAAGAATTATTGATAAAAACATTGTTAGATCTCACGCATTCCCTTATATGAAAAATGCGATGTTGCCAATTCTCGCGATATTTCCTTGAATCAACGAAATTTTCCGAACCTCGAAAATAAAATAGAGTAACAGTTTTCCAATCAAGATATGGCTCTCAATCCAGAACTAAGACTGCTATACAAACAAAATAGTGTCAGTAAAAATGTTGCTAGGTTTCACGGTATCCTCCATATAGAAACTGCGACGTTGCCAATTCATGCATGATTTCCTTGAATCAACGAAATTTTCTGGATCTCGCCAACCATATTGTGCAAGAGTCGCGTTTATTTTTCCACTTTTCCAATTGAGATTTAATGTCTCGTAATTCATCACAACTAGACTAATACAAATAAAATACCGTCAGTTGAAACGTTTTTAGGTATTGCGCTTCCGCTAATATAGAAAATGCAATGTTGACAACTCTGTCGCGATTTCCCTGAATCGAAGAATTTATTCGGATCGCGTCAAGAAAATGACGTTACAGTCGAGTTCAGTTTCCCAACGGGGATATAATGCCCAGTAGTCGTCAAACATCTCAAGTAGCTCGAGAAACATCCAATATAATCGTTTGCTCGACCGGAAGGATCACTCAAGCCGAGTTTCTAATTAGACCGTAGACGATCTTCGTCAGGGAGTGCGCAATTTGGATGGTAATGTAGCGGTTTGGAACCGGGACCTGAGGGAAGTCCGGGAGTCCCAACACGTCCTGGCGACGTTCCGGTTGGTGGCACTCCGACAGATTGGGAACGCGTTTTGCATGCGACATGAGAAGACGCTAGCGACATTCTTTCCAGAGATTCACCTCATTTTAAAGGCGTTAATTATAGAACCGACGTTTTACGATTTCTCGTTGGAAGTTTGCGTGTCTCCAGGTTTTCTTTTGTTCTCGAAGATATGTGACGGCAATCTTAACTTGAGACAAGGCGAGAGGTATATTTTCCTTATCAAAATTGGTCGTAATGTATTATATGGTCATATTTAATGCAATATTAGGATAATTCTGCAAGTGTTTTCTCAAAAATTAAGAAATATATATTGTTGTAACGAAAATTTATTAATGGATAATGTGGAGCACTATGTCTAATTTACATATAAAGAAGTAAAAATTTACTTTCAAATATTATATATATATATATATATATATATATAAATATATATATATGAAGATGTATATGGTATTGAAACATTTTTTATTTGTATATTATTTGTTGATTTTACCTTAGATACGGTTGCTATAAATACACTCATTATGCCCTAGGGCGTTATGAACGGGCATTATGGATCATAACGCCCGTTCATTGTACGAGGAGAAATGAAGCAACTTCCATTGATTAAATACTTCATTATCCTTGTCGTATACGACTCTGGATTTCTTCGGCAATGAATTATTCGCAGCTTTGGCTGCATTTTCTATGATATTCTTGGGTAAATTCATTTTCATTTCCATTATTTCTATAAGACTACACAAAGAAAACAGCAATGACATTCACTAAATATGATGAAAAAAATATTCAAACGTCAAAATATCAACAAATGGCATGCCTACTATGAGAAGTAAAATGGAAAGTATAGGAGCAGTGAACCGATTTTAAAAACGATTTTTCATTAAAATAAAATAATTTTTTCGTGAAAAATAAAATCTTGTATGCACCATGTGCGTTATTAGATCCTAACGCCCATCGGGCAACATTCATCACTGGAGGCCAAAGGCCCTCGGCCGAATGTTAGGGCGTTAAGATCTACATAACGCACTTGCTACATAAATAACTAATCTGTAATTATAGTTGGTCTACTAAAGAAAGGGGTCGTTGAATCAGTGGGCGTTTTGTTGGATTAATTGTTGTGTTTTAACTGATTCTGTTTGTTGGCGAAATTAAAACTATATATACATATCGTACTTAAATGTTTCATATCTGGTCTATCATTTATGACTTTAAATTGTTTCCAATATGTAATATCTCTGAAGTTTCTGGGCATGTTTAATGTTTCTCTATTCCTAAATTTTTGATGTAATTAAAGTTGAAAGTATAATTAATGAGTAGAATAGTTTGTTCTTATATATCTAATATATCTATATGTTTTGAAAATTTTGGTACTGTAGTTTATATTTTTACATATCTATGTTTGTGGTTTCAACCTTTCCTCTCAATTTTGGGAAATTTGATGTGTATGAGATATATCACAATCTTGTAAGGTATACTATAAACTATAGGAAATTGTTCTAAATCGGTTATTATTTAACTTTTTAATTCAAAATAGATTTGTTTCATCTAATTTTGTGTAGCTTACACACTACATAAAAAAAATGTTTCTCTTAGAATTTCAAATCGAATACTGAGAGAATGCATTGTAGAACTTTTGGCTAACTTTTTATTAAAAAATAGACTACTCATTCATATATTTGTTTTTGGTTTTGTTAATGTTTGAAATCTTCGACTAAATTGAACAATTTGTCAACATTCCATTCAAATGACTCAAATCCCTGAAGAAGAACAGCATAAACTGCCATCTGATACTTCATTTACTTTTAAAAGTTCATGTGCAGTATAATCTAGAGTTTTGTTTTCTCAAATACTTCCGTTCTTATCGTTAATTTCGCGATGGTTAACGTTGACTGAACAGTACAAAACGAGCTCATTTCCGATCATTCCTACCTCAGACTCTCAACTTCGTTGAACTACGACAAGAATTAGTATAGAGTGCCTTGTTAGGAGTTTTCGTCGGATTTAAATCTGAAATTCATGCGGAAATTTAGCAAGCTCCTCGTCAAAGGAAAGTTCTACACGAAAGTTTCCCATTCTCGAATCCCAAATGCATCGAAAAACATGCCTTCAAGCCCTTAGGAAGTTTTCCCGTAGGCTTAAAAAATTACAGGATGTGACAACATAGTGAATTACATCCACGCAGATTCGAAAACTTTTTGATGAAACTGCTTTCTAATGAGACCTTTTAATCGATATTTTCGCACCTATATTTACATTCGGTTTTCTGATTTTTTTCTGAAAACAGGGAAAATTATTCGGCGTGGCAACACAGTGAATTATATCTTCGCAAATTTGAAATATTTTGTGATGAAACTGCTCTCTAATAAGCCCTTCAAATCCGTATTTTTACACTTATAGTTACATTCAGTTTTCAGATTTTTTTCTGAAAACAGGGAAAATTAGTCGGCGTGGCAACACAGTGAATTATATCTTCGCAAATTTGAGAGCTTTTGTGATGAAACTGCCCTTTAATGAAATCTTTTAATCGAAATTTTCGTACCTTACATTCAGTATTCTGTTTTTTTTTTTAGAAACAGGAAAAATTATTCAGCGTGGCAACACAGTGAGTTACATCCACGCAGATTTGAGAATTTTTGTGATGAAACTGCTCTCTAATAAGTTCTTCAATGGGTATTTTCGCACCTATAATTACATTCAGCTTACTGATTTTTTTCTGAAAACAGGGAAAATTATTCAGCGTGGCAACACAGTGAATTATATCTTCGGAAATTTGAAAGATTTTGTGATGAAACTGCTATCTGATAAGCCCTTCAAATCCGTATTTTTGCACCTATAGTTACATTCAGTTTTCTGATTTTATTCTGAAAACAGGGAAAATTAGTCGGCGTGGCAACACAGTGAATTATATTTTCGCAAATTTGAGAGCTTTTGTGATGAAACTGCTCTCTAATGAAATCTTTCAATCGAAATTTTCGTACCTATAGTTACATTCAGTGTTCTGTTTTTTTTTCGGGAAACAGGAAAAATTATTCAGCATGGCAACATTGAATTACATATTCGTGAATTTGAGAACTTTTGTGATGAAAGTAGTCTCTTATAAGTCCTTTGAATCGTTCTTTCGCACCTATAGTTACATTTAGTTTTCTAATTTTTTACTGAAAAAAGGGAAAATTATTCAGCGTAGCAACACAGCGAATTATATCTTCGCTAATTTGAAAGCTTTTGTGATGAAACTGTTCTAATGAATCCTTTAAATTGATGTTTTCGCACCTATCGTTACATCCAGTTTTCTGATTTTTTACTGAATACAGGGAAAATTGTTCAGCGTGGCAACACAGTGAATAAAATTTCAATAAACTGGAAATTGCTGCAATGAAATTACTCGAATGTACACATTGAATGAATAAGAAGCTAGGAATGACTTTGTCAATTATCTTCGCTATTACATTTTACAACGTTTCGTTCTAGTTGGTAATTGAACGACGGTTTTTATTGCAAGGATGAATAATGTAAAATTCCATCTCCGATCGTTTTGGACCAATTGATACTTATTTGCTGGTATAAAAGCATGAATTGGAAATAGCATACTAATAAAACTAGTCAGTTACATTATTTGAATAATGTTAACCCCTAATTTAATATTGATTTATTATACTACTTGAAAATTGAAAATTTTTTTTGGAAACAGAAAAAACATTGATATGGCTATAGCATTAAAAACACAGAAAAATACGGTAAAGTTAATACAGTTTTTCACTAGTGAAATAATGTATTTAACTGAATATGAGAATACATGAAAAAGAATGTGAAATCAGTCAAATGAACGACACTCCTATAGAACTTGTTTCTTAGTCTTGAAAATCCTAATGTTCTTTTACATACTTTAACGCTAAATTCTAGAATTTCACCAACTAGAATATATTATAAATTCAATTTTTTTTCATTGGAAGTAGTAGGAAATATATTCGAAATGGCAACGTTGAACAAGAAATATATTCAAAATGACAACAATTTTCCGAAATAGTAGGAAATATATTCGAAATTGCAACAATTTTCCGAAATAGTAGGAAATATATTCGGAATGGCAACCTCGAACAAGAAATATATCCGAAATTGCAACAATTTTCCGAAATAGTAGGAAATTTATTCGAAGTGGCAATAATTTTCCGAAATAGTAGAAAATATATTCGAAATGGCAAAAATTTTTCGAAATAATAGGAAATATATTCGAAATGGCAACAATTTTCCGAAATAGTAGGACAAGAAATATATTCGAAATGGCAACAATTTTCCGAAATAGTAGGAAGTATATTCGAAATGGCAACGTTGAACAATGACATTTCCATAAATTCTGAGGGCCATAACGCAGGAATTGCGCCAGTAAAAGCGTAAACTGAAATGGGTACCCGAAATAATAAAAATGATATTAAGAACAATAAACCCATTTTTTTTAAACGCCGACTCGATTTAAACGGCCGTAAAAACCAGGAGCGAACGGGAAAAAAGGGTGAATATCGAATGGATCGACATTCATTCAAAGTTCAATGGTGTATGAGATCGAAACGGCCTTCGCAATGGTGTGCGACATTATAATGATAGGTCATATTCGCGTCATATTTTTCGGAATGATTCCGTTCAGATTAAACCAAATGGTCACCATAGTCGCACCTGAATTTTCTCCCAGACTATCGAAAAATAACGTTAAAACAATTTGTACAAATAAAAGAAACTTGAAGTCATTCTTGGTCAATAATAAAGAAAAATCTGAGATCGAAGAAAACAGTGGTGTTTGCAGAATATTTTGCGACGAATGTCCTGCTTTCAATATTGGACAAACAGGAAGGAATATAAACATACGTGTTGAAGAAAATAAAAAGTCAATTTCACAAAATAAAAATACCACTGGCTTCTCCGAACATTGTACAAAATTTAATCATTTCCTGGATTTCAACAAAACCCAATTGTTACATTCAGGTAACAAAGGAAAGCGCCTTGTCCTTCTTGAAATTCTCGAAATAAGTTCCGCCCATAATAAACTACCCCTTGTAAACGAACAAATTGATATTCAGGTATCCCCTTTGCTTTTGTCTGTTTCATAAAATAAGATGTAATACTCTCCTGTAGTCAGTCTTGATAATGAGTTCATAACTCGAAACACGTCGACTATCCTTTACTGCTAAATACAGTATCTAAATTTTTTTATATAGTGAAACTTAAGCCAAGTATGTATATATATTCAGATGTGTTCGTGGGTATTCTGTGATTCCATGTTTGGGGAATTCTAGGCTTAGTTTCATCTTTCATAGTGTTTAGCATAGTGTTTTTGTATTGTTATTTTTTGTTTGTTTATTGAGTCGGTTGATTTATCTTTTTTTTTTGTTTCTGGTAGTTTTTTTTTTTAAATCTTATAGCATAGTTTTGTGTCTTGGTAGGATAGTTAGTTAGCACACACAGGTTTTACCTAGGTGCAATATAGACTATTTACATTGTAATCATGTCTTCTATAATAATTTTTGTATTAAACAATGTAATTTTTAATTTATAATTTGTAATAATTTATAATTTGTAAATTTAATTTATAATTTGTAATTTGTAAGTTTATAATGTGAATAAAGTTTAAACTTTGTTCAAATTTTGTAGTTGAATATTCTATATTTTCTCCGCTTTGAAAATAATAAAGCGGAAGCAGCAAGTCTCACACCCCCAAATTCGTGTACTTTAAATGAAAATTAATTCGCGTTCAACAGACGCCGATCTGTTTTCCTACCTCGTGTCGAACACCCCCGACGAACACACCCGCCACACCATTGTATCGTCCCAGGAGACGAGACGGTAAAAAGTTTTAAATTCTAGCTCGCTCGACATCCTTCTCCCTTGTTCTTCCACAGTTTTTCCAAGAAAACTTTGTTGTCGGCCTCGTAAGCCGATTTAGGGGGCCGGGGGGCTTGTACACTCACGGGGGAAATTACGGGGGTTGACAAACGAGTCATTCGATATAACGGCAGTCCAGATGAGGTTTGAGGGAGGAAATGTCTGGTTATAGTTATTAACGTAACAAGGCCGATATGTAGCAAATAACGGATGAGGTTGGATATTGTATTATAACTAACCGAATCCGTTATTTGCGTATCGGCCGTGTGTCGTTAAAAATTTTTCGTAATCCCGTTGAAAGATTATATTTTGATTCCGAAGAAAGAAAAAACCCCGTACCTCGCAATTCTAAAGAAAAATCCCAACGTCGTGCACTCTGTTGTCATGGAACAGTTTGACAGTTTTATAAACAACGTCAGTTTTTTGTGTTCTCAAGTTCGCTTTAACGACGACCATGGATGAAATTGATGAAATTGAGGAACAAAATCAAATTCCTTTAGAAATATAGGGAGAATCATGTGCAGTGCAGCGAGTGTTGATTAACTGCCGAAAATAACTGAAGAGCGATATCAAAAAGAATATGAAAATTTTGAAATGTGGCTTAAAAGCAAGAATGTAAAGGTGGTTAATGAAGATATATTATTAGCCTATGCGAAATGAAAATCAGAGGTTTATTCTCCCAACTCGCTGTGGACCAAGATTTCAATGTTATTGTAAGCAGAATGATGTTTCGAAATAAATATTTGAACAAGTGATTTCTTAACGGCCGTCGGCCGTTATGAAATTATAATGGCCGGCGGCCGTTAACACTGACTTTTTAATTGTCATCTGAATACCGTTAAATCTGATTCCTGTCGTAAACTGTTCTTTTATGCATATAACTTATACAAAATTATTTCGATGTTTCACATCTACGTTTTCGAGTTGCTTGTACATGAATTCATGAGTACATATAATGCATTGGCGATTGACGAGGCGGAGTGGGATGAGAGAACGGAAAGAAAGAGGGAGAAAGAGAAAGGTATACAATACTCGCTTGTGTTAACTAAAAGCGTGACTTTCGTCAGTCTTTGTCCGTCAGTCTATTTCCGTCACACTCTTAGTCTCTAATATTTTTCAGTTTGGTCCCGCAGCAAAATCCCTATCTCCTCCAATCCTGCCGTAAGGAATTTCGTCCAAATAAAAAATATAGAGATAGATAAATAGAAAAGTAGATAGATAAATAGAAATATTTATAGATAGATATGCAGATAGTTCCATAGATAGATAGTAGAGGGTTGCTCACAAAAATAGCCATTCAGTGGAGCCTTCTAAATCATCTGCTCATCTAAAGTTTCCATGCTATCTCCTCAATTTATTTCTCCGAAAAGGGAAAGTTTATTTGCGGATAAAATATGCACCTAAATTTAAGGCACCTAAATCTTGAATAATAACGTTATTTGAACGACGTTATAGTTTAAGTTACGAAATGGTACCTCTCTGGCGATTATTTTCTGGAAATATAAGCTTTTCTTTGCATTCTTCATCGTTTTTCCTCCCGACACTATGAAATAAGTCCTAGAATGATTCAAGGCTGGTGCTGGGGACTAGTGGCCGTGCAGAATAGGTGAGTAAATCTCTCCGAACTTGGAGGGTTAGCGTTAATTTTCCTTATAAATAACCCCAGGAAATGAATTAAGGTATCAAAGTTCGCCTTCCTCGTTCGTGACGGTTCATATTTTCTCAAGATGATGGATACGCGAGCAAGTTTGGATGAACTTGCATGGAAAGTCTCTAAGATAAATTCACAACTATGAGATGAGAGAGTTTTTTTCGCACGTATCAAAAATACATTGTGAATCTAGTTGTAACAGGAATTTGGTGTAGAGACTACGTAAATAGAGATATTGGATTCAAATTGATCCTTTGGGAAACCCTATAAATAAAAAGGTATAAGAATTTATTCTGATAGCTTATTGAATGAACAAATAGACATAACTAATTCCCTGCTACTGTATAATAGACCGAGAGATACAGGATTTGTAAAGTCATTTCTCACAGTATGGCGCTTTTAGGGGAGTTCATATACGTAAAAAATTGAAGAAAATTACGTTCTCACCGGTGGTGCGCTGGTCGCAATTGCAGAATAATTAGTTGAAATTTTTCGAAAATCTGGAGATGTCAAACAATTTATTTCACAAATTTTTTTTCAATTTATCGGTATTTTAACAGCAAAACATCCGGTGCTCGCTATATGCCATACTTACACCGCTGGGTGTTTAGGCCCGCCATATTTTTCTGAAAATGTTTTTTTTTTATTTTTTTTAAATTTATTTCTCACAGGATGATTTTTTTTAACAATTGTTTTTTATTAATCTTGTACGAAGATCACCATTCCGACGGTCCAAAATACCCGCCATACCCCCTCAAACATGTCATTCTTTAAAATTGGAAATACTATTTCTTTCAGTGTGGCAGTTAAATTGTGGTCATTTTATGATACAGTGAGACAAAATTATATTCGCCATACTTCTGGTGCAGTACAAAAGTGGTGCCATACTTGAAAAACGTTTTTTTCAACCGTTTTCAAAACACACCTATAGAAGCCGTGAAATTATTTTTTACAGTATGGCATAAATAAAATCAGATTGTCCCAATACGATTATAAGTCAAAAAAAATAAGCCATACTGTGACCTTGGCACGGAAGACCGTGATACGCACGCTGCGAAGTAAAAAAAATTAATAAATAAAACGATTTTTTACAGTACCTATGGCATTTAAATTTTCGGAAAGTTCATAAAAAGTATGATTCAGGAAAATTTATCCCATACTTATGGCGAAGTCCAAAAGTGGTGCCATACTGTAAGAAATTGTTCAAATGTTGCATGAAATTTTAAAATTATTTAATTACATTGTACGTATATCACCCACTCTACAGGTATGACATTATAACAATCATGTTTCTAATCATAAAAACAACTACTAGACTGAATTTCAAGGCGAAAGAAATAGTTTTTCGAATTTTAAAAAATTACATGTTTGAGGGGTATGGCGGATATTTTGGACTGTATGGCGTGGTGATTTTCGCACAAAATTAATAAAAAACAATTGTTTAAAAAAAATCAGCCTATAAGAAATAAATTTTAAAAAAGTTAATAAAAAACATTTTCAAAAGAGTATGGCGGGCCTAAATAAACACCCACCGGAGAAGTATAGCATATAGCGAGCGTCGAATTTTTGTTCGTTAAAATACCGATAAATTGAAGAAATTTTCTGAAAGGAATTGTTTGACACCTCCGAATTTTCGAGCAATTTCAATTAATTATTCTGCGACCTGCGCACCACCGGTAAGAACATCATTTCCTTCAATTTGTTACGTATATGAACTCCCCTAAAAGCGCCATACTGTGAGAAATGACTTCACAAATCCATCCAGTATCTCTCGGTCTATAATACCCTAGCTGACCCGGCAAACGTTCTTCCATATAAATTATTACTGTCTATCTATAGTTATTTATAGGCACACCCCGCGCCCACCGACCGCTGCCGAAAATTTTCAGTTGAAAAATTCCTTTATTTACAACCATATATGTAATGCTGTCATTACAAACGTCATTGAAGGTTGGGAAGTGTCACATTACACACCTCTACTTCCCGCCCTCACTTACCACCCTCACTTCCCGCCCTCATTTTGGGCCTAAGCCCACATTTTGTCGTTTTAGGAAGGCTAGCAGTTTCCCATGTTTGAAAATATCAGTTTTTTTCTTCAATTTCTAGCATCGTTCGTATCATACTGTACATTGTCCACAAAGTAGACGGCTTCTTTAGTCTATTATGTTCTCCAAAATATGCCTGGAGTACACTTTCGGAACCAATATTTTTAACCTTTTTTTCTTCGCACCACTTCATATATAATGCAATGGCTTTAAGATACCGATGCTCACTTTTCTCTGGCACCAAGCCCTGGACTGCTGCATGAGCAGCCTGTCGTACTTCTGGTGGAGTACAATCCATAAATTTTTCGTCGGCATGTTTTTCAATTTATTATTCGCGAATTTAATATCCGACTTTATCTGACATTTATTGACTTCGTCTGACATTTATTTATATTGGTGACAATTGTATACACAGTAGTCACGGTAACAATATATCTACTTAATTATTCCGCGTTCTTGGTAATTTGTCGTTGAATGTAATATTTTAGGTATGTTCAGAACGAAACAGAAATTTATTAATTTTGATCGAAATATGATGGTTGTAAATAAAATAGTATACAAACCTCGGTAGGAAGTTTCATTCCTGTCTCGAGATTATAGTTATCCTCGACGCTTTGCGTCTCGGTTAACTAACTAATCTCACGACAGGAATGAATCACTTCCCACCTCGGTGTGTAATATACTATTTTTCTTCTCACACATTGTATGACTTACGTAAAGTCCAAGTTGTGTTGCTTGACGTCAATTGTATATGTGTGCGACAATGATGAGGACCTCTCTATAATATTCCAGATTGTATTCATTAGTAATTGTGTGTTTTAGAATGTTGTAAAACTAGAAATTTTCATCATAAAAAATATATAAGCCGAAGTTCATTCCTTTTTGTCAGTCAAGTCTCAGTTATGGTCAACAGATTATTAAAAAGCGAAGTGCTAAACTTGTTTCTAAAAAAGGACTTCAGAAGTTATAAAAAAAATATCTTTTTCCTTCTCAAAACGTAATTTAATCATTCCTGCCATTCCCAGAAAAGATAATAAATTTTCCCAACGCACTTTATTTTATTATTATGTCGACATATGAGCATCCAAGAAGTACCATTAACGGTTTCTAGCATTCTCATTTACATAGATATTAAAATTGTACATTGTTTTGTGTTCACACATTCTAAACCGAATAAAGGAGTCGGCGTGAAATACGAGGTCCTATCTAGAAGGCGGACACACTACTAGAATTGGATAAACATCGACTCTACTTCAGCTGTATGAGATAAGGGAGAAGCCAGAGGATTTAGGATATGTATCTGAACATCCCACGGTCAGAAGTGGGATTAACTCTCTAATACAATTAAACTTTCAGTATATGGATAATGATGGATTCTTAAGATATATGGGAGTGGAATATTCTCACTTTCTTTTAATTTGTTTTTGAAAGATGGAAAGCTAAAAGTATCAGTATATCGTAAATTTTTGCTAGATTCTTATTATTTCTATTGATGCTGGTGCACGCATTTATCCAGCGCTCTTAGATTTTTCCAAAATGTTTCAAATGAAGTTTCGGAATTTCAATCAGATGAATTTGTGATTTTGTTTCAGTTGTGTTGGTCACAGCGATGATTTCAAATTTTGTTTTAATCCCATTAAGATTCTTCGTTTAAAGAAGTTTAAAGGTATTTTCAGAGTTTTTTAACGAAAGTTTTCTTTCAACCTAATATCTATAGTGCGGTATCAAATTAATCGTAATAAATATTTTATTGAATTGAATTGGCATTTACTTGGTGGAATTTCATATTCATAACTTCATAAAGAAACAAAAAACTAACTTTTCACATGTTTAAATAAAATTTAATGATAAAACGCGTTTCGTTATAACATTGACTCCATCTCGTACTAAATTATGGTGTCACAAAACAACCTATTTATACGAAAAATTCAAGATAACACAGGGGGCTCTTAGAGAAACTAAACAATAAGCAATTCATTCAGAGCTATTGGTAGGTACAGTGAACAGACTAAGGAGAGGAGAAGGGTTTACTTCAATCTGGTCGTTAACTAGGTTTCCGGAATTTTTATATTTATTGATGTAAAGGGATTCCCAACAGTTGGTTTTGTGGGGACTATTTTCTAACTGTAATATATTATAATTGTGATTAAATGTATGGTTTTCTTGAATAATATGGCACGCATAATTAGAATCAGTTTTCTTCTTAATATAGTTACGTTGGTGTTCGTGTATTCGAGTTTTGAAATTTCTAATTGTACGTCCTATATAGAATTTTTCACAATCGTTACAGTTGAGTCTATAAACACCAGTACGTTCATCTCTATGAATTTTTGATTTGTTGTTTTTAATCAATTTTCCAATGCTATTGTTGGTTTTATATGAAACTTTGAAATTTTGTTTATGAAGAAACAATTTCAGGTTTTCGGAAGGTTTGCCCAAGTATGTTAAACTGTTAAATACTCTAATTTTCTCGGATATAAGTGGGTAAACTTCTGAAATTGACATTTTGTATTTTTTCCTCTGAATGAGACTGTGAATCATATTGGGTGAATAACCATTATTTACTGCCATTTGTTTAATTATATTCAAAGCCTATGAATCATACTATGATAAGCGGCTAGAAAAAAAATAAATAGTCTCCACAAAACCAACTGTAAGGAATCCCTATACATCAATAAATATAAAAATTCCGGAAATTTAGTTAACGACCAGATTGAAGTAAACCCTTCTCCTCATAATCTGTTCAATGTATCTACCAATAGCTCTGAATGAATTGCTTATTATTGTTTAGTTTCTCTAAGAACACCCCTGTGTTATGTTCAATTTTTCGTATAAATAGATTGTTTTGTGATACCATAATTTAGTACGAGATGAAGTCAATGTTATGACGAAACGCGTTTACTCATTAAATTTTTTATTTTTTTTTTCAAAGAGGTGGGACGTGAGCCCTCTCACACCTCCCGACCCACGTACAATTTGGCTTCGTCATCTATGGACATTAGCCATCAAATTACTAAATCAAGGGAACCACTGAAAACTCAGAACGCACACAAACACCCAGGAATACGGTGGGAATCGAACCCACCAACTCCGTCAACGAAGACGGCATAGCGCTACCTATAACCTCTCCGCCACGGAGCCCTTCATTAAATTTTATTTAAACCTGTGAAAAGTTAGTTTTTTGTTTCTCTATGAAGTTATAAATGTTTTATTATAGTTTTAGGGCTATTTTTCATTCGCCAAGTGTCTGGAGTGTAGCTTACGACTAGCAACTTCTTGCTAAAATCTCGAGATAGCTCCTTATCTCGAGTGCGCTCCCTTACCGAACAAAACCCCCTGAAAACTCTCCGTCTGTAGTGGATAAACAGCTGCGTTCGTTGAATTTCGCAAGCTACTCGGCGACAAGCAGGCGCCTCTAATAAAATTACGACAATTGTGTGTAACACAAAGTTTCGGGGTGGAAATGTTTTTCCGTAAACTTCTCGCCCGCCCCTCGACGGGACTTTGCCCTCTGGATTCTCGACGAGAAGGGCTTATAAAAACGAAAGAAACGTGCAGGTCCGTATATGCGAGAGAATAAACTGGAATTTTTTCGAAACGTTTGGTTAGTTTCAGGCTCAAAAAAAATTTGTTATTTTGAAGCTAATAATTTTAAAGAATAGAGTTTAAACTTTAAAATAAAACACAGTTGGCTCATTGGGAAAAAACGAATAAAGAATCTGTTGCATTCAATATACCCCACGCAAACTATTAATGAAGAACAAAAATACATCCCAATAAATTATGTGCCGAATTTGAGTAGCAAAATTTGTAACAGACTATCGAAAAATAACGTTAGAACAATTTGTACAAATGAAAGAAACTTGAAGTCATTCTTGGTCAATAATAAAGAAAAATCTAATATCGGAGAAAATAGTGGTGTTTACAAAATATTTTGCAACGAATGTCCCGCTTTCTATATTGGACAAACAGGAAGGAATATAAACATTCGTGTTGAAGAACATATAAATTTCACAAAATAAAAATACCACTGGCTTCTCCGAACATTGTATACAATCTAATCATTTCCTGATTTCAACAAAACCCAATTGTTGCATTCAGGTAACAAAGGAAAGCGCCTTGACCTTCTTGAAATTCTCGAAATAAGTTCCGCCCATAATAGTCAATTACCCCTTGTAAACGAACAAATTGATTTTCAGGTATCGTCTTTGCTCTTGTCTGTTCTATAAAATAAGATGTAATACTCTCCTGTAGTCAGTCTTGATGATGAGTTCATAACTCGAAACATGTCGACTATCCTTTACTGCTAAATACAGTTTCTAAATATTTCTATATAGTGAAACTTAAGCCAAGTGTGTTTCATTTTAAAGTTTAAACTTTATTCTTTATGATGTTTCACCAAGTGATGTGCGAGAATTCAATTTCAGATATAAATATATATATATATATATATATATATATATATATATATATATATATATATATATATATATATATATACAGTGTGGGCCATCCATAACTTTCCACCCCGAATTTGGAGCTTTGGAATAGAATAACGAAAAAACGCTAGGACAGGTCAAATTTTGTTGAAAGGGGGACAAATGAGGGTGTTCAAATGAGTTTTATATCACTACCCCTCTAGCCGCAACCCCTAACAGCTTTTATTTTTGAATAGGGAAAAGGGGTCGAGCAGCACTTTGTTGGAAAGGCAATTCAATTTCCTGCATCAGCAAATTTTTGCAATTTCTCGATCACTACGCGTATGCCAAACACATGTTGAAAATGCTGAAACCGAGACAATAACTGAAAACGTGAAAACAATAATATTTACAAAGTAAATCGTGCGCTTTCGTTTAAATTGAAATAATTGCTGTTAGGGTAGCGGCTAGAGGGGTAGTGATATCGAATTCATGTTTTGACCCGACCGAGCGTTTTTTCCATCTCAAAGATCCAAATTCGGCGTGTGGAAGTTATTGATGCAATACTGAGTCACTCTGTATAATAATAAACCGATGAAAAAAAATACACTCATGCAGGAAATTGAATTGCCTTTCCAACAAGGTTCAAAAATGAGAGCTGTTAGGGGTTGCGGCTAGAGGGGTAGTGATATCAAACTCATTTGAACACCCTTATTTGTCCCCCTTTCAACAAAATATGACCTGTCCGAGCGTTTTTTCGTTATTCCATCCGAAAGCTCAAAATTCGGGGTGGAAAGTTATGGATGGCCCACCCTGTATATATGTGGTTGGGGGTAATGTTGCCCATATTCAACCGGCTACCAACTTGAACCCTCTAAGTTTCTCCTACTTGTAGTATATCTAGCAGAATACGTCAAATATTAAAAAAGATTAATGATGACCCCGAATATAGCAAATCCAGTAAACAATTCGCTTCAGTCGATCTATACGTAACTATTTGTAATCTAACAAACAAAACAGCAAAGTGTAGTATAATATATTTTCCGCATTGAATTGCTATGAGAAAACTTAAGATAGTAACAATGAAAAATAGCCTATTTAATGTATATTTGAATGTACTTTTAGAAACTGAGAACTCTGCAATGTGCTCATTTGGAGTTATATTTAAAATTTGGACCTGTTGCTCACATTGAACCGCAAGGGGTTTTCCAACTTGAACCGGGGTAAAATTCAGGTGTAGGTATACAATAGATTCATTTCATTTCTTCCAAATTTTAATGTAAAACTTTTTATACCTTGAGGTACTGGTGGAAATACACACACACACAGATATATATTTATATATATATATATATATATATATATATATATATATATATATATATATATTGTTCAGAAAGATTTCCGCGGTCGGAAGTATTTGAAAAACTTGGTTCTCGGGATGAACCGCGTGAAAGATTTGA
This sequence comes from Cynegetis impunctata, assembly GCA_030704885.1. Taxonomy (NCBI): domain Eukaryota; kingdom Metazoa; phylum Arthropoda; class Insecta; order Coleoptera; family Coccinellidae; genus Cynegetis; species Cynegetis impunctata. The sequence continues at coordinate 140,531 of JARQZK010002187.1, forward strand.
AAAATCTCGACGTTTCAGCTCCTTTTGCGAAGCCATCTTCAGGAGAATTAGAAGGGAAAATAATTCAGATACGTGGCCTCAATCTGCCTACTCCACGAATAGAATTGAGTATATTTAATATATATATATATATATATATATATATATATATATATATATATATATATATATATATATATATATATATTGGGCCGATACTTGATGAAAAGCCATGACAATAATGAATAAAACTTAGGTTTTTGATTTTCACTATATTTTATAAAACATAACAATTGTTTCGCCAAACGCGGTGGCTTCTTCAGGTGAGTAACTCAATCTCACGAGGGGAAGGGGGTGGTCTCGGCAAATATCACGTAATTTTTTTCCCGCAAGAAACATTATAAAATTGTGAGAAAACTGGGTTAAATTAAGTAAAAAATATTTCTCCACTAAAATATGGCTAAATCATACATAATAATATTCATCGCGGCTTAATTATTCACTGATGAATAATTATTAACAGTAAATATTTTTTTTTTTTAAAGAATATTTCCTTTTCATATACCGTACCATGGAAATATTATTCATAAAAAATAATGCTATAACCTTTTATAATAAATATACGACGCACTAATAATTTTCACTGAGAAAAAAAATTCTTCAAGGCTTATTACAACAATTGTTTTATTATAAATTTTATTTTCTCCACATTTCAATAAAATATTACTAATTTACTTGAATTAATAGAATTTTTTATTGAAGTTATGGCGGAATAAAAAGTGTTAAATTAGTATTCACACTTGAGACCATACATGAGTCTCCGTTGATTGAATTGGAGTGAATAATTTTTTACAAATTTTAGTAGTTCTCATTTAGGTATTTTATTGTTAAATCTCATTGTGATTCTATGCTACGTCATAATAAATATTAAATACTAGTCTTAAATAGAGAAAATTATAAGGAAATGGTTTCTTTAAATGAATCTAATAGAATCGAGCACTGATTAACTCATTTACATAATAAATACGCATTTAAAAAAATCTCACGTGAGATTCGAGGAGGGGGGAGGGGGCCGAGCAATATCTCACGACATATCACCAAGGGTGTAGGGGGATCAAAAAATCGCCGAAATTATCTCATGTAATTGATGGATGCCCCCTAAAATTTAGAAACGGAATATCATACAAATGAAGAAATGGTAAATACAAATGAAGATAGATAAAAATATAAGTGGGTAAACATAACAGCTACAAAGATTCATTATTTCACTGAAATAAATTTAACAAAGGAGAATTATTCACATCTAATTGATTATTCAATAAATTACTCATCTGAAGAAGCCACTGTGTTTGGAGAAACAATTGTTACGTTTAAACAAAATATAATAAAAATCAAAGACAGTTTTATTCACATCGTAAACATATATTCATTAAAATCGAAATTATTCAACTTAGAAAATACCACTTCAGACTTCACAAGCTTTTCATTACGAACAAAGTACATTCCATCACGCCTTTTGTACTCTAAGTGGAAAATTACCGCGGAATTTTCCAGTTTATCGCTTCGATCTCCACGCGTGAACTTTCCACAGAAAAAGGTTAATAATCACGTCGTCCGATAATGATAAACTGGCATTGAAAAATCGCGCAATTTCCATCGGAAAATTCGTGGTGAAAAATGCACCGATATCGTGTCGGTCGTTATAATTCCATAACTATGCGCCGGGAAAACCGCCCCTTCGACCCCGTCGGAATCGGGAAAATAATCTGGCAAATGCATTTTGCGGATATCTCCGTCGGGCGCGCTAATTAAACTTTTCAAACAAACGATAACAAACGAGCGTATTCATTTACAGTTTGGTAGCGGAAATTCGCAATTAACCATCCGCGGTTTTAGACCGGTGCGACGAAATGGAAAATTTAAGCAAGAAATATTGTCGAAAGGCGTTCAAGGGGACGGGGGGGTGGTGTCTGTTTTGCGAATTCCAACGCGCCAAATAATATAGTGACCGAAATAATTCAGCGTGTCAATTCCGCATTTTCAAATGCATTAATGGCATTAATTCCGGTTATTTTGACATCAGACGTGGGATTAAGTCCTCATATAATGAAAGCTAATCTCGGGCACTTTGCACATGATTTTTCAGATCTTATTACTATTTTAAATAGTTGATGGAATCCGTCGTTACTACGTGACAATTTAACATAATGAACAAAACTAAATTTGAATTTACTACGTTTATCATCACAAAAATACTTTGAAAAATATAACACTGCGATTGCAATTTCGGTCACTAGACCATCATCGGGCAGATTGAGTTAAGAACTGAATACAGAATTATAGATTTGCGCTTACGGGTGGGAAAGAATTATTGCAGGTACCTAAATAGACAAGAGGAACACATTTCAAGAAGGGCAAATCGAGTGAATTTCCCAAATTGGTACAATACAATGTTCTTAGAAAAGTCGTTATTCTTTGAATACACTAAATATAGGAGAATATATCAGGTCAATTTGGTCGTTCAGCAAGGTATCTTTTGCGTTATGATTGAGTTTAAAAATTTCTAATGATTCTAAGTAAGTAAGTTTGGTTCCTTTCGGTCATTTGTGCATGATTTGAAAATTATCTATTTGTGGAAATGGGTGGTGGTTTTCACGGCAATGATTTGAAAACGTTGAATCCGTTTTATTTTTCAAAAAAGATTGTTGGTGTTGTTTAAATCTTGTCTTGAACGATCGACCAGTCTGACCTATATATACTCCTTTACATATAGGACAAATCAACTTATAAACTCCTGAACTTTCAAATTTTGAAGTGATATCTTTGGCATTGAATAAAAATCCTGAGAGGTTTGTCTTAGGTTTGAAAGCCTTGCGCACTCGTCCACTGAGATAGGTGTAAGAGAAAAAAACATACAGATACATAAAAATATATGCTTATATTTTCAAATCGTTTCAAAACATGATAGTACAGAAGTAAATGAACATGAATTAGTAAGTATACCTAACTACGAACTGAAAGAACATAAATCTAAATAACAACATACTAATTAAAAAAAAGTTTAGTCTCAAAACAAAAAATTATCAGTCTGAAGATAAAAAAATTAACATGAATAAGTATACCCTACTATGTACTAAAATAACATAAATCTAACTAACAACACTAATAAAAAGAAACGTTTATGCTCAAAAAAACAAATTCCAATCGATTTTACATGGTGGCCACCGGTGGTACCCAACGCCAACAACGAAAAAATATTCATTGGTGGCGTCAGGAACCACCGGTGGTGCACATTGAAAATGGAATCAAAATACAAAAAAGCTCATATTTCCTGTTCAAAAACACTTTATTTATACAAAAAAACACACAAATTAACAAAATTGAGACATAAAAAATTTTCGTCCTGAATTTATCGGTATACAACCAAACCATCGTCGCAAACGTATCAATAATATTCATTTCTATAATTATGTTGTTTACTGAAGTGAAAGAATTATGAAAATCTATAATATACTTATGAACAAATTAATTTTTAGAAAAACTGACCTGGCACCTTCGCCATTTTGCACATACTTTTGAAAATTCATTATTGCTATTGGTAAGATTGATACCTCAGTAAATCATACATTCCTACATTTCTATGAGTAAAAGAATCATGAAAATCTATGGTATACTTCATGAAAAATGAATTTTTATATCACCTGGGCTAGCACCTTCGCCATTTTACACATTATTACCCCGAGGTGAAGCAAAAGAGGTTATAGTCTCACGACAAAAAGATGGTTACTGGCCCGATTTCAAAAATTCGGACGGATATCGATAAAACACATATGATTTCATTAGGGAATTTGAATTCCCAGTTTTTACCAACGAAGAATAAAAAATTATAGCGTTTTTTTAGATAGGCATTACGACATGCGCATGCGCCAAGGTCGATATGTACGAAGTCCTACAAAACATGCGTCGAAGTGCTCTGTGTGCCACGGTAACCAAGCGACGTTGATAGCTTAAGCTTGATGCTGCGTCTGTGTCTGCTTCCCATCCATAGAGATATCTTATCAATTTGATTCATAATTTGCAGCATAATGAGCCGGGATTAGTTATTTATGTACCAAGTGCGTTATATAGATCATTATGCCCTGAGGGAAACATTCGGCCCGAGGGCCTCTGGCCCGAGGGATGAATGTTGCCCGATGGGCATAAGGATCTAGTAACGCACGCGGTGCATACAAGATTTTATTTTTCACGAAAAAATTATTATATTATGATGAAAGCGATTTTAAAATCGTTTCATTGCTCCTATCCATTTTCCTTCTCATAGTAGACATGTCATTGGTTGATATTTTGAAGTTTGTGAATATATTTGTCATCATATTCAGTGAATGTCATTGCTGCTTTCTTTGTGTAGTCTTATAGAAATAATGGAAATGAAAATGAATTTACCCAATAATATCATAGAAAATGCAGCCAAAGCTGCGAATAATTCATTGCCGGAGAAATCCAGAGTCGTATACGACAAGGATTATGAAGTATTTAATCAATAAAATTTGCTTCATTTCTCCTAGTACAATAAGCGGGCGTTTTGAATGAATTATGCCCGCATTTGCGGGCATAATGGCCTAGGGCATAATGAGTGTGTTTATAGCAACCGTATCCAAGGTGAAATAAACATATTATATACAAGTGAAAAATAAAGGATATTTAAATTCGACAGTCAAAAAATGACTGCTAAATTTTCACGGATTTTATTCGTAATATCGACTTATTAATACATTTATTGCAATTTTTCTTCATTTCATTCGTAATATCGACTTTCCTTGTTATTTTTAATTTATATAATAGGTACATTCAAAAAATAAGACGACATGCACATGCGCCGAGGGGTTTTATCATTCCTAGTGCTACGCAGTAGGGTGTCCTTCATTTTTTTCATATTTACTGTTACTGATGAAAATGATTAATTAAAAACAATTGTTTAAAAAAAATCAGCCTGTAAGAAATAAATTTCAAAAAAAATGGAAATAAAACATTTTCAAAAAAGTATGGCGGGCCTAAACACCCGGCGGTGTAAGTATTATATGGCATATAGCGAGCGTCGAATTTTTTGTTGTTAAAATACCGATAAATTGAAAAAATTTTGTGAAAGAAATTGTTTGACACCTCCGGATTCCCGAGTAATTTCAATTAATTATTCTGCAATTGCGACCCGCGCACCACCGGTAAGAACGTCATTTCCCTTCAATTTATTTATTTATTTATTTATTGCGAACATGGGGATACAGACAGGTACAAAGATACCCACTAGAGTATCCACAAATTACAAAACATATTACTCTAATAATTAAGAAATTACACCAATAATTGAAAAATTACACCAAAAAAAAAGAAGAGCAGTAAGTATTACTAAAATTAACATGAATTAGATATTAAAAATCAGAATTCAGAAGTCACCCCTGTGCCTCTTCAATGTACTTTTTATTCCAGAAAGGGACATTGAGAAAAAATCAATATTATTCTGCATTTTATTGCTAGAACGATTTATACGGCAGAGGGGCGAATTCTGTGCCGAATAAGTATTTCTCAGCGGTAGGTGAAACAACTCACTAGCCCTTAGAGACCTCTGGGGAACATTTATAAAGATATGCGCGAGAACAGCGGGGTTGCTTATCAAACTGTTAACGATCTTATACAGGAAAAGCACATACGAAATAATTCTACGATCAAACAAAGAAATAATGCAAAAGTGATCCCGCGCCAGGGAATAATCACCATTGGGGATTAAATAATTGGTTTTATAAGAAATAAATTTTAAAAATTTATTCTGAATCTTTTCCAGGCGGTCTATGTATACCATCTGTCTTGGGCTCCAGATTATGCCGGCAAAAATCAATTTACTGAGGACAAAAGAGTTGAATAAACATAAAAGCGATCTAACATTTCTGAATGACTCACACTTCCTACGGATGTAACCCAGCATCCTAGAAGACGAGTTAACAACGTATATGAAATCCCCTAAAAGCGCCATTCTGTAAGAAATTACTTCACAAATCCTTCCAGTATCTCTCGGTCTATAAGTTACACTACGGTGTAGCATTTCATTTCACTGTTTCCGACAAAAAAAATAATAACCGTGGGCCGTCGTACCACCGGCAGTCCAACAAAGAACCCACATCTGATCATCTAACCTCAGCGTCGTCCTCTTTCAATTTCGCACAATAGCCCCTTCCGACCCCAAATAATGCCTTCGAGGGAAGTAAGACGGTCGAATTTGAAACTGAACTGCGTGACCGGGAGCACCGAGTCCTGTACGGCCGGTCACGGTCACTAAAATTCTACATCCGCACCGCTAAAGGACAAATTCCCGTGTATAACGTCAACAACTTCGCAGTTATTTAGGGGATGATTTATCGTCCGGGTTGCGATGATAGGGCATGCGGAGCTGGTTTTGAAAGGGCCACGCGAAAATATACCTTGAGACGCTGGATGCTTGTTAATGAACGAGGGTAAAGTGAAAGTGAGGGATGGTTTTGGGGTTAATGTGATAAAGGTCACGAAAACAGCTGTGTAAACATCGAAAATTACTCTGAAAAACGTTGGAAAAGTTGCGTTGAGAAACGATGATATACGAGAAAAATTTTAGCGAATGAAGTCCCTATATGAATTCGTGAAACGTTTTATGTACTATTTGAAAAATAGTTGATGGAATCCGTCATTACTACGTGATAATTTGGCATGATGAACAGAAACAAAACTTGAATTTACTACGTTTATTATCACATAAATACTTTGAAAAATATAACACTGCGATTGCAATTTCGGTCACTAGACCATCATAGGGCAGATTGAGTTAAGAACTGAATACAGAATTATAGATTTGCGCTTACGGGTGGGAAAGAATTATTGCAGATACCTAAATAGACAAGAGGAACACATTTCAAGACGGGCTAATCGAAGTGGCTTTCCCAAATTGGTACAATAAAATGTTCTTAGAAAAATCGTTATTGTTTGAATACACTAAATATAGGAGAATATATCAAGTCAATCTGGTCGTTCAGCAAGATATCTTTTGCATTATGATTGAGTTCAAAAATTTCTAATGATTCTAAGTAAGTTAGTTTGGTCCCTTTCGGTAATTTGTGCATAATTTGGAAGTTATCTATTTGTGGAAACGGGTGGTGGTTTTCACGGCAATGATTTGAAAACGTTGAATCCGTGTGTATTCAAACAATAATGATCTTTCTAAGAACATTTTATTGTACCAATTTGGGAAATCCACTTCTATTGGCCCTTCTTGAAATGTGTTCCTATGTCTATTTAGGTACATGCAATAATTCTTTTCCACCCGTAAGCGCAAATCTATAATTATGTATTTAGTTCCCAACTCAATATTCCAGATGATGGTCTAGTGAACAAAATTGCAATCGCAATGTTATATTTTCCAAAGTATTTTTGTGATAATAAACGTAATAAATTCAAGTTTTGTTTCTGTTCATCATAATTGAGTATAAATCGAAAAATGTCTTAGTCATCAATTCTGACAAAACGGCCATCGGTGCATGTAAATCCAATGTATTGTTGAGTAGGAACAATATTCAATTTACTAAACAGTCAAAGGAGCTGTCTTCAATCTCTATGGATCCTCTAAATCCTACCATAGTAAGATTTACAACAGCACGGGTATTCCACCAGATCTTCGGGACATCATGTTCACCTCCCTATTCCAGCATATTTTGATTTGATTTGTTATTTTTTCATAAGTAGAAATAAGAACACGTGTATATAAACTTAATTTCCACTATATTTCCAATTAAATGACAATTATTTCGACAAGACAGTGTCTTCATTATAATCATAGTTTAGCTTTTAAAACCAACAATTCTTTAAGTACTTACAATCATTAAAAACAATAAACCGAAATAAGATAAAAATAATAAATCAGGAGTTTATAGACTAGAGTGTAATTCATGCCCTAAGTTTTATATAGGTCAGACGAGAAGATATTTTCATAGTAGAATCAAAGAAGACGAAAGAAGTTATATTAAAACAATGGTTAAAAATAACAATTTACACATTTATTATAAGAAATAACGCATGACGCACGTTTCGGTGGAACTTCACCTTCTTCAGATGCTAATGGCAAACTAACTATGACACTCTGTTATATCGAAAACAAGAAATGACAAATTATGTAGAAGGGGTAAATACAAAGATGGTTACAAATAATTATTAGAAAAGGAAAAACCAATTCTGAACTGCTAGTCAGATAGTTCGGTAATTTTGAAAAGATTAAGAAGGGGGCTTGAAGTATGATCGATTTGGCTATTCAATAGGAGACCGGAATGCTTGTATTTATTTATCTGTAATGACTCTAAAAAATTAAGTTTAATTCCCCTACTTTCAGTATTTAATATTTTAAAATCAAAATTGAATGTGTGATTTTCTTGGATTAAATGGTTTGCATAATGTGAATCCGACTTCTGATTAACAAAGCTACGTTTGTGTTCTGAAATTCTAGTTTGAAAACTTCTGAAAGTTCTACCAATATAAAACTTATCACAATCGCCACAATCGGATTTGAAAATAACAAAAGTGGATAACAAACATAATTTTTCAATTTTTCGCAAACCATCGCACACTGATAGCGTCATACATAGTACTTCCCTACATCCTTTCCAACACAAAATGGCAGCTTTCAATAGTATGGTACATCGTTTACTAAATATTCCACTTTCAAATGCCAATTTTAACATCGAGAAAAATATAATTAAACAAATTGCCGTAAATAATAATTATGATCCCAATATTATAGACAATATGATAGATAAAAAGTTTTTCAAGAATGCGATTAACCAGGTGTACCCCCTTACTAAAAATAATATCAAATACAACAGCCTCACTTTCACCGGAAATTCAAGTAAAAAACTTAAATATCTCTTATCTAAGCACAACATTAACATTGCTTATCGTACCGGTAATAATTTAGGAAATCATATAGAAAATAATAAATCCAAAGTTCATAAAGATAATAAATCAGGAGTTTATAAAATTAATTGTGGCGATTGTGATAAGTTTTACATTGGTAGAACTTTCAGAAGTTTTCAAACTAAAATTTCAAAACACAAACGTAGCTTTGTTAATCAGAAGTCGGATTCACATTATGCAAACCATTCAATCCAAGAAAATCACACATTCAATTTCGATTTTAAAATATTAAATGCTAAAAGTGAGGGAATTAAATTTGATTTTTTTAGAATCATTACAGATAAATAAATACAAGCATTCCGGTCTCCTATTGAATAGCCAAATCGATCATACTTCAAGCCCCCTTCTTAATCTTTTCAAAACTACCGAACTACCTGACTAGCAGTTCAGAATTGGTTTTTCCTTTTCTAATAATTATTTGTGACCATCTTTGTATTTACCCCTTCTACATAATTTGTCATTTCTTGTTTTCGATATAACAGAGAGTCATAGTTAGTTTGCCATTAGCATCTGAAGAAGGTGAAGTTCCACCGAAACGTGCGTCATGCGTTATTTCTTATAATTAATGTGTAAATTGTTATTTTTAACCATTGTTTTAATATGTTTATTAATTTACACCAAGTATCGGCCCAATCAATCCAAAATTCGAAAGAAGTTATGTTAATAATATGAGCGACTCCCATTATTCTAACCATTTAATAGAAGAAACACATGATTTCAACCATAATTTCAAAATTTTACATACCGAAAATCTGTTTCGTTCTTATTAGAACTTGTCAGTGCAATTTACTTGCTCGGAATGAATTAAATTATTCTTATTGTTTCCCAATACAAATCACGGCTAAAGCACTATATGAATAACAACCCATAGCGCCCTCCTCCAAAGATATTAGTAACCAAAAATTCACTGTTTAGACCGAAAATTCAAAACACAGTTGAGAGAACAAATATTTTCTGACATGAAGATCTCTACTCTACTACAGTGGTGTATAGTTTCCAGAGCACACTAACCTATTGTTTAAAAACTCTGGACACACTCACGAGAGGGCGCTCCGTAAATACTTGTAGCCATACTCGCAATATTTAAAAATTAATTCACCTAAAATATACTTTTTGGCAATACTCAATTTCATATATTGTTTGATAATTTTTCTTGCACACTCTAGGGTAGGTCCGGGAGAGTTCGACCACATTTTGAAAAAACAATTATAACTTCTTTGATTTCTGAGATATATAGTTTTCAAACTATTAAAGTATTGCCCAAAGGATTAGGATAGTATAAAAATTATAAATTATGATATAATACGAAAAGGAAATTTTATTTTGAATTAAAAGTTCATACATTGCAACTGGTCGATCTCGCCCGCAAGTCCGGGTTAGACCGACCGCCAACTACGGGTGAGATCGACTCCGAAAAATATCAAAACATAAAATAACGAAACATATTAGAACATCATAATATTGAAATTGTAATCGAAACGTATAAAAAAATTTGATTTTTACGACTTTTCTTTCTCCGTTTTCCGCATAAACCGCAAAAATTCTCGAATTTTGAGCATCCATTATGAAGCCAACGACTGCAGTCTACACATTTGATTTTGTAAATCGCGGGCATTTTTGTTAATCTGTAACAATATTATTCTATAATATAATTATCTGTTTAAATTTTTCTTCATCATTTCAATAATTTCTTTCAAACCGCAGAATCTTCGTGGTCGGTCTCTCCCGGATTGACGTGGTCGTACTCTACCAAAGTTACGGGAGAGATCGACCACCTTGTAACCGGCGAAAAAAATGAGAAACGCCTACGATTTTGAGGATATGTTATTGTTTCATGCATATTTTATCATCCAGTATTGAAACCGTTCAAATAAACTTACCCGTCTTTGAAATATCAGCAACACAGTTTATCAGTCAAAATACTTTCAAGTTAGTACAAATTTTTAAATCTAATTTATAAATTTACCCTGCTGTCTCGGGTCGTGTTTATGTAATGGCAGCAACAAGCTCAACTTATTTCATCATATATGTGATACACAGAGCCCTCTATTTCAATGTTTTTAAGTTACCGATGATGGTCGGTCTCTCCCGATGGTCGAACTCTCCCGGACTTACCCTATGAATATTTCCTATATCCTATATTTATGTATAGCTAAACAATAAGTTAGTGAATAAAGTATAAACTTTAAAATACAACACACTTGGCTTATGTTTCACTATATTAAAATATTTAGATACTGTATTTAGCAGTAAAGAATAGTCGACATGTTTCGAGTTATGAACTCATTATCAAGACATATAAAACAGACAAAATCAAAGGTAATACCTGAAAATCAATTTGTTCGTTTACAAGGGGTAATTGACTATTATGGGCGGAACTTATTTCGAGAATCTCAAGAAGGTCTAGGCGCTTTCCTTTGTTACCTGAATACAACAATTGGGTTTTGTTGAAATCCAGGAAATGATTAAATTTTATACAATGTTCGGAGAAGCCAGTGATATTTTTATTTTGTGAAATTGACTTCTTATGTTCTTCAACACGAATGTTCATATTCCTTCCTGTTTGTCCAATATAGAAAGCAGGACATTCGTCGCAAAATATTTTGTGAACACCACTGTTTTCTCCGATGTTAGATTTTTCGTTATTACTGACGAAAAATGACTTCAAGTTTCTTTTATTTGTACAAATTGTTTTAACGTTATTTTTCGATAGTCTGTTACAAATTTTGCTACTCAAATTCGGCACATAATTTATTGGGAAGTATTTTTGTTCTTCATTTATAGTTTGCGTGGGGTGTTTTATTTTAAAGTTTATACTTTATTCTTTATGATGTTTTACCAAGTGATGTGCGAGAATTCTATCTCAGTTAATAAGTTAGTGTACTCTGGAGGATCGTGCTATAGGTTGTAATCCATATAGTTGTTTGGCCACGATTTATCTCGGGAAACTAAGAAATATTATTATTATTATTATTATTACAAAGTTGAGAGTTAAGGTTAACCTATAAACTCAAAAATATAAACATAAAATTGAAACTAAGAAAGAATTCGAGAAGTGTTACAAACATATGAATTGAGTAACAAATCAAATGAGCTGAGAGTTCTTGAAGGAATTCACCGTTTGCGATAACACAATCTCAGAGGGAAGCCGATTCCAGATTTCGAAGACTCTGTTGGGGAGAAAGTTGCTCCTCACTGTTGTCCTGAAGTTCTCTTTGGCCAGCTTGTAGCAGTGTCCTCTCAATGCCCGATTCTGATTGAGTGGAAAGAGGTACGCCATGTCTGCACCGAAGAGAGAGTGAAGCGCTCTATATGTGATTATCAAGTCACCTCTCAATCTGCGTTCCGAAAAAGAAGGCAACTGAAACAACCGCAGCCTAGTCTGGTAGTCCGGGCGAATTCTGCCAAACGGAATACGTGTGCTCCACCGCTGCACGGATTCTAAGAGTTCGTGATCTCTGTTTAGATTTGCCCACCATACTGGGCCCGCATACTCAAGAATAGGTCGCACATAAGTTGTGTAGAGGGTCCTGCATGTTGCAATATCACATCCAGCGAAAGTTTTGGATAGTAGATAAGTAAATTTTTTTACCCTGGATACAGCAACTGAAATGTGGGTAGACCAATTTAAGTTCTCAGTGACTGTAACACCCAGGTCACAATGTTGCGAGACACTAGCCAACCTCTGCTGGTCGATGAAGTAAGCAATCTTAGGATTTCCCTTACCAATATGAAGCACACAACACTTATCGATATTGAGAGGCAACAACCACTCCTCGCACCACTTGGATAAATTATCAAGGTCATTTTGGAGGTGTCCTGTATTGACTAGTGGACAGTTACTGAGTTTCGTGTCATCCGCGAACATTGCACAGCTGGATTCGAAAATACGCGAGAGCACAGAAGTGTACAACAAAAACAAGATGGGACCCAGTACCGAGCCCTGGGGAACACCACTACGGACCCTTATATCGGAAGAGGAGAAACAGTCACCGACCCTAACTCGAAACGTACGGAATGACAAAAATGATTTAATCCAAGAAAGCAGATGACCTCTCACTCCCAGGAACTCAAGTTTCCACAGGAGTCGGCGATGGGGAACACGATCAAACGCTCGTGCAAAATCGAGGTACACAACATCTACCGGAGTGCCAGAATCAACACATCTAGTCCAATCGTCAACACAGGAGAGAAGAGATATGTCAGAAAATTTTCCAATCAAATTCTCAAATTTCATACCCTGTACAACATTTCCGAAAACTTCACTTCATTTCCAGAGGATTCTCCGCATTGAAGCATTATATTTAAAATATAAGTTTCTTAAAGGTATTAAAAAATTTCCACTTTTACAGTCCCTAGAGTTACTTTTCCATCAGAACAGGGCGCCTCGTAAATTCGTAATGACACGTTGACGAAAATCCCGTTTTCATTAGAGAATTCATTAAAAATTTTCCGACATTTTTTTCCATCCTGGACCAGCTGAAAATCCCAGCAGATGAAAGCAAGTTCGAAGTTTTGAATTTTTTATCAAGCTACCCCCAGCTTATATTTTCCACACAGCCGTACTGGGGTGAGAGAGAGGGAGGATTTGACGGAGGTGGGTACATTTCGAAATCGTAATCTAATCTTGAAAACGAAGCAACGGTACACTCTATGAATTAATCAAAAATTTGGTAGAGAAAAGGACACGGTTATTAAAATTATAACCAAATTAATCGAATTTAAATTATTCTAGAATAATTAATTTTTTGGCATCTGTTCGGAAAGTTTCCATTTCCCAGGGTAAGTAGCAATTTTCAGGGTCTATTGCGGGAATAATGTATTTTCTGGAGTATATCGGAAAGAATTAAATCAAAGTTTTCATTGAATTTAATAACCAGAACAATATACATATATATATATATATATAAATATATAAATATATATATATATATATATATATATAAATATATACATATAAATATATATATATAATTATATCTATATATATATATATATATATATATATATATATATATATATATATATATATATATATATATATATATATATATATATATATATATAAATATATATATATATATATATATATATATATATATATATATTATATATATATATATATACAAAGGTTTGAAGACAGTCTTGACCGTAATAAGTACAGGAAAAAATATATTGGAATTCTCGGTCTAGGTGTCAATTGTCGACATTGACACATCATGAATGTTTTTATAATTTGATGAATTGTTCGGCTGTTGATTCTCTTGAAGGGTGTTTTATGATTTTATAATTTTATGTGAGAATTCTTCTGTATTTGTGGTCTGTTTGTATTTACAAAATTTTAATCATAAGTAATTTGCTATTAAACCTCCGAAAAGGGAAAGAAACCACGCTATATATCCTTGAGAAAGGTAATGAAAAATTACCGAAAGCTTGGATGATATAAAAGTGTATCACTGATTTCTAGACCGAGAATTCCAATATATTTTTTCCTATATATATATATATATATATATATATATATATATATATATATATATATATATATATATATATATATATATATAATTTCTTCGATAAAAGTCGTACTATATAAGAATCGAAAATTTAGGAAAACTCGTAACAGTGCATTTCTTCTTCAGGGCAACCTGTAAGGTATAATCATTTATTTATTCAACATATCCAATAAATAAATATTTGTACCTCACAGATTACCCTGAAGAAGAATCGCAGTGGTTTGAAAGCTAGGCTATGAATAAAGATTAAATACAATACGTGTATTGGCCGAGTTTTCCTAAATTTTAGGTTCTTATATAGTACGATCTCCATCAAAGAAATTATATTTATATATATATATATATATATATATATATATATATATATATATACATATATATATATATATATATATATATATATATATATATATATATATATATATAAGGAAAATGTTTGTCCAGCCTTTTCTGTGCTGTATATGTTAAAAAAAAATGAATTTCCTAGGCTCTAGGGCGTTATTTTTCTAAAATAAAGCTCTGGGGTAATATTTCGTATTTAACTAACTTCGACGTAATTTCATTATTTGACAAATAATATACCAGTCGGACACATCAAAGATAATTTCAAAAAAAAATCACATTACAACAATCATTCAAATAACACTAGAAATCCACGTGACGCCACTGGAAATTCACGTGACGCCACTGGAAATTCACGTGACACAAATGGAAATCCACGTGACGCCATTGGAAATCCACGTGACGCCACTGGAAATCCACGTGACGCCACTGAAAATCTACGTGACACCACTGAAAATCCACGTGACGCCACTGGTAATCCAAGTGACGCCACTGGTAATTCACGTGACGCCACCGGAAATCCACGTGACGCCACTGGAAATTCACGTAACGCCAATGGAAATCTACGTGATGCCACTGACACAGACTAGTTCTGCACGAGATAAAAGCCGAATTTTTTCATCTTTCGGTAAATTTTGAACATCTGGAATATAATTTAGAGATCTCCATTCGCTAATTAAAAATACAAGAATGCGCACCTTTATTTGAGGAATAAAAAAGACATCCGATCGTTAAATTAAAATTTATGCAGGCGCGTTTGATAATTGAGTTCCAACTAAAGTATAACGGGGTTTTTATCCACTTCGATCAAAGTATAAGGGTGCTCGCCCTCTGAGTCGTTTAGGTCAACAATAATTAAGAAAACCTGGTTTTTCGAGTTTCACTCAAACGAATTGAAGCTTTGAGAAAAAATTTCAGGTAAAGATTAGAGAGAATTAAATTTTCGAATCTTTCAACGTATTTTCGTCTAGAAAAGGCAGAAAAATTTTCATTACATAGTTTGTTATCGAAGCAGTTGATTTTTTTATTCAGATGTTACAGGTACTCTTAATCAGTTCTTTCTGGTGGACTGATACTGAGAGAAAACGTGAAACTAAACACCGTTTCGATGGCTTATTTTCAAGGTTTGTCACAGTCATATTCTCTAAATTCCCTTTGAACAAAGTTCTCGATGTTACTTGAAGAACTAATAGTTCATAAGATGAGAAGAAGCATTTAAAAGTTGAATTCTTTGTAACAGTTCCTAAAGCAAATTGGGAAAAATTATCCGCCTAGTTTTTTCTGGCAGAAGCGCACCAACAGCTTCAGCAGCTTTCACTGAAATATCTGTGAGGATATTGGCATTTCCTTCTACTGCGGAATTTTTTTATGACTAAAACGCAATAGCTATTTATTCAACAAGTTGCGAAATGAATGTGTTTTAAGCACGGGAAGAATCGACCACAATGCGTCGTTTGCTCAAAACACTCTTTTCGCAACGAATTTCATACAAGATTTTTTTTGTGAAAGCGGAGAATTCGATTTTTTCATGCGTTTATTTGTGTTTTGAACATATTAAAAAGTGAGCTGGTAATCTGTTTCTAAGGCATTGTTTATGCATTGTTTAATATTGAGGTTCTATCACTTTGAAACGTCGCGGTATTTCCTACAAAGTTTTGTAAAAAAAAAAGTTACAAAATGAGTGATAATGACGAGTCTTTGGATATTGAGCAAGCTGCTGGAACTGCGCTATCCATGTTGGTGCCCGAAAAATCGAAAATATCATACGAGACCACCTACAACAACTTTTAAACTTGGGTTGAAGAGAAACATGTTGGGAATTTTACAGAAAAGGTATTGCTTGCCTATTTCCTGAAGTTATCCACTACCTTAAGACCATCAACTTTGTGTAGTAAGTATTCGATGATCCGCACCATGATTTACCTGAACAAAAACGTAGATATAACCAAATTCACAAACCTGATTGCATTTTTAAAAAGAAAAGCTGTCGGATATCAGCCGAAGAAATCGAAAATATTTACAAAGCTGGAAATAGAACGCTTTATGAAAGAATCCGATGACAAAGAGTCATTGTTTTTAACGTTTCATTTTTACTTTCAGGCACTAGTGCCTGAAACTGTCACTTTTAGGTACTAGTGCCTAAAAGAATGTCATTTCAAAACTCTAATAAATATCGAAAACTGTCCGTTTCGAAACACGCTTTCACAAAAAATTATTTTTAAGTACTGTATACGATTAATAGTTATTTATACAAGTGAGTTAAATGAATGTTTATTCATGAGAAGAAAGTTTAAGGTTATTTTCTTCGAGTGCATAATAGTATATTCTGTAACAAGGTTAGAATGAAAATTCGATGCGAGTGGAAAAGTTCCGAGCGCAAGCCGAAGGCGAGCGTGAGGAACCACGAGCATCACGAATTTTCATTCTAACCGAGTAGCAGACTATACTTTCTCGATCAAAAATTTTAAATATATATTTTTAAATGAAAACGAACAAAAGATAATTTATATTACACCAAAATGAAAATGAAATGTCTATATCATGTTTTACGTTTATCGTTGCTTTTAATATTGAATATATTTTCCACATTGTTGAAGATTTCCATTTTCCGATAATTCACCAAAAAACGCAATCAAAGAACGGAAAAGGAATCCGTTTTCTTTGTTTGTTTCCAATCCATGAACAGTTTGTAATATTTTTCATATTCATTCTTTGATTGTTTTGGTAGTAAACTCTCCAGAATATTATTAGCACTTTCTGTAATTTCAGGTGGTTTATTTTCACACTCTGATTCTGAATCACTGAATGAATTCATGCTACTTATTATAATATTTTCGAATGAAAACGTGACAGCAATAATTTTGACACTTACTCAAATTTGCCACTACGATGACAAACAACTGCGTCAAGGCTAATGTTATTATTGCTAGCCAGTGTGCGAATATTATTCTATTACAAGGGAGAGAAAGCAAATACATTCAAATTGCATGGGGGCAGAGGTGTTGCAGAATATTTCTTCAATCTCAAGAGAGAGAATTCCAGCATTCTGTAATCAAATTTGATATCAGAATTGGCGAATTCTGTGATGATCGTGGAGAAACATTTTTAACTCACGTGCTGTATACACAATTTTGTCCCATTTTGATGAAAATTCAAATAATGAATACTTTTTACAGGAAATATAGGTATAATTCAAATTCAAAACGAGATTTCCCTTCGATCGATGGTTGCTAGGGCACTATGTAATTAATTGTTCGCAAGTGTCAATAAAAATTATAGAACCGTAAAAGAATTTTTGTTTCGAAAAAATGTTGAGAGGGTGACGACTAGGTTGTAGTTCCTGAGTGCATTATAGAAGAAGCAAATGAGGCAGCAGAAGCAGTAATTCCATTGAAATCAAAAATATTGTACGAAAAGGAATATACGGCATCTTGTACCTGGAGAAATAATAAGAAAGCCAAAGGTGTCAACAAAAAAATCATTTTGGGTTATATTTCCGAACGATCCAAGAAAGTTAAGTCGTCTTTATGGTCTTACTATTCGGAACTTAAAAAAATGTTGGCTCTGAAAGAAAAAATAGACATCGGCAGATTTTACAGTCACCGCCTTTTTGAAGCAACATTCCAGGGGATACGTAGCAAAGAATTCGAAGGTATTCACAAGAGAGGAGTTAGAATATTTTTTAGATGCCGCTCCTGATGAGCAATATTTATTGATAAAGGTAGTTTTTATTATGGGTGTTGCTGGAGGGTGTAGAATCGGCGAGCTGGTGACTATGACTGTAGATGACGTGAAAGATCGGGGCAGCGTATTGGTTATTCAGATTCCAGATACGAAAACGTATAAGAAAAGAGTGTTCACTGTGGTCAATGGTAGTAATAAGGTTGCTCCACTCGATTAATTCCGCAAGTATAGGAACTTAGAGGTCAAGCAAAGTTGATCACAAGCGACTATTTCTAAATTATAAAAATGAAGAATGTACTGTCCAGCCTGTAGCTTTGAATACATTTTCGAAAATGCCCGCTACTATTGCAAAGTATTTGGGCCTTTCTGATGCTGAACAATATACAGGGCACAGTTTCAGGCGTTCTTCTGCAACCCTACTCGCAAATTCTGCGACAGTTTTGAAGAGACATGGTGGATGGCGCTCAAGTTCTGTTGCAGAAGGATATATTGAGGATTCACTACAAAACAAAATAAATATTTCTGAACAAATACTTGGTGGGTCACAAGAACCGGAGTTTCTGATTGCAGAAATGGATATTCCAGCAGGGCCTGAGAAGTCCACAAACACATGTGCTATAACGACTGAGCGTGTTTCCTTTGGAGGAGGTGCAGGTTTTCAGTTTCATTTTCAAAATCTTTATAATTGTAATATTTACTTTAATGATAGACACGACTGTTAATGTAGAATTTTTGATAAAATTATAATAAACTTACTTTAAAATGAGTTTTAGGTGCATGGT
Source organism: Cynegetis impunctata (assembly GCA_030704885.1). NCBI lineage: Eukaryota > Metazoa > Arthropoda > Insecta > Coleoptera > Coccinellidae > Cynegetis > Cynegetis impunctata. Next base: position 159,816 of record JARQZK010002187.1, read on the forward strand.
GTGTAAAGAATAATTTTCAGAGAGTTAGTGGTGAACATTTTATTCCACTAGTGAATTTTAAAAATTTTAATTCACTCAGTGGATAAACGTCAACTTACCCTTGTTGCCATGGGTTGAATATTGTCGTCTTTAAACGTCAAAATGGGATTAAAAAATGAATTTCCTAGACCCTGAGGCTTTGTTTTTCTGAAATTACGACCTAGGTTAATATTTCATAACTAACTGACTTTAACATAATTTCATTATTTGTCAAATAACGCACCAGTCGGACATTAAATTACATAAACCAGAGTTTTCAAATATTGATTGTCTGTCCTCACTTTTCAAATCCTTTCAATTCGAACAAAACCATCAGAAAATTTCGTAAGTTGAGTACAGCAATCTTCGAGACCGTTCCGCTCAAGATTCAAACGCAAAGCAAAATACGAATATCGCTTGGCTCGTACAATTCGCGTTTCACGCTTTTCCGATTTCCACAAACAATTTTTCACGATATAACGCACGTGTTCAATAGTCGTTCTATCCCCTATTCACCGCCTCACCGGATCAGTTGAAAGTACACCTAGAGATTGAAAAGCGACGCTTTTCACGTACCGGTTCAAAGGTCGAAGAGTTGAAAGAAACGTGCGAATAAGATTTTTTTCAGAATGAAGAAACGAAGAGTCAGTAGAGAAAGTAGTGGCGCCTTTAAGGGAGTGTTTCACGGATTCTACAGATTAATTAAACTGTAGAATTGTCTTATTTTGGATAAAGATGGCATAAAGGTGATATATTTTGATGTTTGAATTTATGAGGGCGTTACCCGATGGAAATCAATTGTTCACATGTTTGAAAAATAAAACTCTGAGTTCAACGATTTACATATATAATAGAGAGATATCGGTAAAACGAATAGCGCCTGTGAACGTTATTAACGTACTGCGGTATTGGTTTTACGTCAAGCGGTATTTTAGTTTTATTTAACAGTTATCGGCAGCGATGTTTTACCGTGCCCTAATTCACAGAACCCGCGCTATTCGAAAATGTGACCTAACCTTTCAACCTAGCTTTATGCTTTGTGTCTTTTGTTTGTCTTGTCAGTTTTTATGTTTTCAATCGAATTTGTGCGTTTACCCTAGCCATATCCGGGGTTTTTCGAATTATTATTGTTCCAATAAAAGACGAAAATTATATTTGTTATATAGATTCATTTTATTTTCAATCCTTTTTCCTAACTTCCACTAGAATCTCCGCAATGGATGAAGATCGTGAAGTGATAATTATTGGTGGTGGAAATGATCAAGACATTGAAGCCGCTATTTTGATGAACATTATAAGGGATCAACAAGATGTTGATGCCCAACGGCGTTTTTCATAAGACGAAGTTCCAGATGACGACTGTAAATTTTTGTTTAGGTTTGAGAAAGACAATATTTACAGATTGTATATCACGCTGTACAGATCCCAGAGTTTGTATTTTATTAATTTACCATTACTTAAAAATCAAATGAAGGAATTAAAACAGTCGTACGTTTATATTGGTAGTAAGTACAAAAAAACAACAAAGATACATAACCTTAAACTTTTAAAAAAAACGCTGCGCATGCCCGGCATGTTAATTTGTTAGGCGCTATTTCAAATACCGTCCGTCGTTATGCTCCGTAAATTAGGGCTGGCGGTAACGTTATTTAGGGACGTTGCGTTAAGAATCGAATCGCGCATAGGTTAAATGTCAAAATACGTATGCTCTAATACTGCCTGACGCTATTTAGGTTACCGATATCTCTCTAATAAAACAACAACAGTTGCACAACGCGTTCCGCTGACGTTACAGCTCTTCAATTGCGAATTTCAGACAAAAAATAAAATATTTATTAAAACAATGGTTAATAATAACAATCTACACATTTATTTAAAGAAATTACGCATGACGAACGTTTCGATGGAACTTCACCTTCTTCAGATGCTAATGGCAATCTAACTATGTTTCTCTCTTATATCATATCGAAAACAAGAAATAAAGAGATGACAAATTGTGTAGAAGGGGTAAATAGGAAGATGGTTACAAATAATTCATCAAATATTTACTATGAACTATATAGTCATTAATATTATAGGTCCTATAATATCCAATTTTTTATTGATAATCATAACAGCTGAAGTACTTCAACTGTATGAGTCAGTTAAATAAGAAATATTACCGAAGGGCGTTATTTTAGAAGATTAACGCCCTAAGGTATAGGAAATTTATTTTGTTCATTCACAGCAAATAGAAATGATTTCATTGAAACAATGGTTAATAATAACAATTTACACATTTATCAATAGTTATTAACGTAACAAGGCCGATATGTAGAAAATAACGGATGAGGTTGAATATTGTAATCCGAGGCGCAGCCGAGGATTATAACTAACCGAAATACAAGTGATTTCTTAACGGCCGCTGGCCGTTATGAAATTATAACGGCCGGCGTCCGTTAACACTGACTTTTCAATTGTCATCTGAATACCGTTAAATCAAAATAACAGTATGGGATTACGAAAAAGAAATAACGCATGACGCACGTTTCGGTGGAACTTCACCTCCTTCAGATGCTAATGGCAAACTAACTATGTTCTTCTGTTGTATCGAAGACAAGAAATAAAGAGATGAACGTATTCAGCAACGCAAAATCTGCATTCACAATCGAAGGTGCCCACCCCCCCCCCCCCCCACCCCCCCCCCCCCCCACCCCCCCCCCCCCCCACCCCCCCCCCCCCCCACCCCCCCCCCCCCCCACCCCCCCCCCCCCCCAAAACCTAACGCACTGAAATAAGATATTATAATTAATTCAATTCCACTCACATTCTGACAAAAGGAACCAATCTTCTGAATAGTAAATTCGGTAATTTCCCTGAACTAACGAATTTAATCTGTCGTACTTGGGGAAGTATCATCGCTCAAAGCTTCCTTGTCGAATAGAAATAATGTTATATTCAGCTAGTTGAACGACGAAACGTTGAAAGTCCTGAGAGGAGGGGACTTGATACGAAAAGTCAGCGTTTGAATGAGATCATTCTCTACGGCTTATAAGCAAGATGGATGTAAAGAATTGACTGAAGGGGGAATGTTTTCCTCGGGTTTTCTCAGGGCACGCATCGCACTATTGATGTATGCTTCTTACACAATTTTAGATCTCGTATCAATGGGAGGATTAGTTAAAAATATTCCATTGAAATTTAATATAGAAAATACATCTATCAAACGGTTGTTTTCAAAAATAAAAAGCATTATACCTCATATAACTCGAAAATGTATATCATATTATTCAATTATTATATCATATTATTCTTCAATGTAAGGTACATTGAAGAAATAAAATAGTTATTTTATGTTATGTACCAAGTGCGTTATACAGGGTGTTTCTAAATTGATGCGAAAGATTTCAATGGGTGATTCTTTAGCAAAAATTAAGTGGGGTCTTTCATATAACTTTTTGTTCAACACCCTTTTCCCTCCAAGTTACAGCCCTTTGAAATTAGGTGAAAAAAATTGTTTTTATTCTATACATCCACTTTGGAAAAATTTGGAAGAATGAAATTTGGCAGATAACTGCTGCTAATAAAATGGCAGTTTTTGAGTGTTTTGGTTACCCTTAAATGTAATCACAAGGGGCTGAAAAAACAACGCCTATAATATTTTGCATCAGAACTTTTTAATGCGCCTATATTTTCCTTTTTAAAAAATATATTCGAAAAGACAGACTCGATCTGCAACTTTTTTATGTCCTGACTTTTAATCACAAAGTTGTTAGTTTGATCACAAAAAAATAAAATAGTGCTCAGACTATTTTCCCATAAATTCATGATAACAGAGGTTATCATTTATTAAAAAAAAACAAGTAAGCTGCTGTCAAATGTCAAATAATTTGTTAATTGTTATTAGTAGTACAAGTATTGTTCAATCCGCTCTAATTTGCAATATTCTTCAACTAAATGAAAAAATGCCATTCTTTCAATAAAGTTTTATTTAGTTGTGAAAAATGTTGGAAGTCAATATAAAACTGTCTAGAAATTAAAAAAAATCAGGACAATAAAACTATTTTTCATATGACTTCATTTGACAGCAGCTTACTTGTTTTTTTTAAATAAATGATAACCTCTCTGTGAATTTATGGGAAGAGTCTGAGCACTATTTTATTTTTTTGTGATCAAACTAACATGTTTATGATAAAAAGTCAAGACATAAAAAAGTTGCAGATTGCATCTGTCTTTTCAAATATATTTTTTAAGTAGGAAAATATAAGCGCATTAAAAAGTTCTGATGCAAAATATTATAGGTTTTGTTTTTTAGTGTAACAAAAACACTCAAAAACTGCCATTTTATTAGCAGCAGTTATCTGCCAAATTTCATTCCTCTAGTTTTTCCTAAGTGGATGTATTGAATAAAAACAATTTTTTTTCACCTAATTTCAAAGGGCTGTAACTTGGAGGGAAAAGGGTGTTGAACAAAAAGTTATATGAAAGACCCCCCTTAATTTTTGCTGAAGAATCACCCATTGAAATCTTTCGCATCAATTCAGAAACACCCTGTATAGTTCGGTCCGAGGGCCTTTGACCCGAGGGATGAATGTTGCCCGATGGGCGTTAGGATCTAGTAACGCAGGTGGTGCATACAAGATTCAATTTTTCACGAAAAATTTATTTTATTATAATGAAAAATCTATTTTAAAATCGGTTCATTGCTCCTGTACTTTCCATTTTCCTTCTCGTAGTAGGCATGCCATTTGTTAATATTTTAACGTTTGTGAATATTTTTGTCATCATATTTAGTGAATGTCATTGCTGCTTTCTTCGTGTAGTCTTATAGAAATAATGGAAATGAAAATGAATTTACCCAAGAATATCATAGAAAATGCAGCCAAAGCTGCGAATAATTCATTGCCGGGGAAATCCAGAGTCGTATACGACAAGGATTATGAAGTATTTAATCAATGGAAGTTGCTTCATTTCTCCTCGTACAATAAGCGGGAGTTATGATTCATTATGCCCGCTCATTACGCCCTAGGGCATAATGAGTGTATTTATAGTAACCGTATCTAAGGTAAAATCAACAAATAATAAAGTAAAGTAAAGTAAGTTTATTAATATAGGTATCCTAATATACAATATATAAACAAATGTTACATCTTAACAATAATAACATTTTAGTAGAAAATCTGCTGAGAAAGAACACAAAATGTCAACGAAAAACAAAACAAACGAAAACAAATGAAAATTATACTATTTTACATATTTTATAAGTCCAAAACAAGTGAAACGGTGCAGACGCGGTAAATAAACCCCAAACTGATTTAGATATATTTTGATTTTAGGTAATCTATAAGTAATTTTTTGAAATGTATAATAGAACTGCAACTTATAATGTCCTTTGGAAGCTTGTTGTATTCAATAAGTCCTCGGTGGAATAGTGAATTCATTGATCTCGTGTAGTTTGTTCTTGTCACATAAAAATTCATGTTTCCCCTTGTAGGATAATCATGAATTTCATTTTGATAAATGATGAATTGGTCGAAGTAGGTAGGAAGTTTTCCTGCTATTATTTTGAAAATAAAAATCATAGAATAATAAAAAAATCTGTCCTTAACTGATAGCCAATCAAGAACCTGCAGCATACTTATTATGGGAGTGTACCTGTTACATTTCAACAGTATTCTCATTCCCCTATTTTGCAGTTTCTGTAATGATGAGATACAGTTTGAATTGAGAAGAAATAATAAGGAAGGGCAGTAATCAAAATGAGGTTTGATTATCGTATTATAAACCGTTAGAGAGGTTTGAAACGACAGATATCTGCTGATGCGTGTGAAAAAAAATATTTTTTTTGTAATTTTTTTGTTTACATATTGGAAGTGTTTTTTTAGGTTCAGTGAGTTGTCTATCATAAATCCAAGATATTTAAACTCTTCGACCAATTCAATTGTTTCACCATAGATTTCTATGTTTATCAAGTTTTTATTCAACAAATTGTTTCTATATTGAGTGGTTATAATCATTGATTTTGTTTTCTTTATGTTGAGTTTTAGTTTATTAATTGTGAGAAATTCTGATATTTTGCCAAGAGTACGATTCATTCTTTGAATAGCATTTGGTAGATCAACATCACTTGCTGTTAGTAAGGTATCATCCGCAAAAAGGTTGATGAACTCACATTCCTGAATATAATTGATATCATTCAAGTATAAAATGAACAACAGTGGTCCCAATACACTCCCTTGCGGGAGTGAAAAATAAACACGTTTATTTAAACTAATTTTCTACTATATATCCAAATAAATGACAATTGTTTCGATAACAGTGTCTTCATCAGAGTTAGTTACAAATTAATTATTAAAATATATCACAGTGCTTATATATTATCTGAAATGTTCTACTAATAGGTATTAATAACAGGGGGTTATATTTATGATTCTTAGAACGGTATAACAGGTATTGACTTATTTGGAATGGTTAACTATTGAGAGGTGTCAAATACCAGGTTTAATAACGGGCAATTACTCATTTCAGTTTGCTCATTGAGTAAAAGGTCTGATGATTTATGTTTTAAAATTTACATAGATTCTGATAAATTAATTTTTGAGACTCATTTTCGGTTTGTTAAATTTTAAAATTATGGTTGAAATTATGTGTTTCTTCTATCAAATGGTTGGAATAATGGAAGTCGCTCTTATTATTAACATAATTTCTTTCTTGTTCTTTGATTCTGCTATGAAAAGATTTTCCCGTCTGACAGGTCCATCGAAAATAATTTACAGGGCGATCAAAATTTCCAGTTGAAACATAACATCGAGAAAGCTGATGAAACATGAATTTTTCGAATGGAAACCATACACTATTTCATTATTTGACATTTTTGATCTAATCTAAATCTAATGTAAATTGTTGGTTTCCAATATCATTGGAGGAGGGCGTTATGGCTTATTATCCATATAGTTCATCCGTCAATTCACTCCGAGTCTAGTGAGCCGCGCTGAAGAGATCTAATAAGATCGAAACGGCTGTATGCAGATCTTAAATCGGGGTAACTTGACATTTTCTATAAATCACTGTTGGATTATGTATGCAGATTTTGCGTTGCGGAATATATAATAACAAGCTCCCTTGGAAGATTTTTTGATAATTTTAAATTATAGAAAATTTTTCTTGTCCACTTTATCTGTGATATTAAATTGACTATGGTCATCTTGCGTTATTTTCATGAATTTATTGTAAGACTCGGGACCTACCAACCCGCCCCCGTATGTCGAAGAGCCATAATTTAATTATACCTAGATGAATTTGAATATAATTTTTTTTTGCTTACCCAATTATATCCGAGAAAAGTACAGTATTTAACAGTTTAACACACTTGGGCAAACTTTCCGAAAACCTGAAATTGTTTCTTCATAAACAAAATTTCAAAGTTTCATATAAAACCAACAATAACATTGGAAAATTGATTAAAAACAACAAATCTAAAATTCATAGAGATGAACGTACTGGTGTTTATAGACTCAACTGTAACGATTGTGAAAAGTTCTATATAGGACGTACAATAATTAGAAATTTCAAAACTCGAATACACGAACACCAACGTAGCTATATTAAGCAGAAAACTGACTCTAATTATATGCGTGCCATCTTATTCAAGAAAACCATACCTTTAACCACAATTATAATATATTACAGTTCGAAAATATTATCCACGAAACCAACTGTAAGTAATCCCTGTACATCAATAAATAAAAAAAATCCAGAAACGACCAGATTTAAGTAAACCCTTCTCCTCTCCTTAATCTGTTCAACATACCTACCAATAACTCTGAATGAATTGCTTATTGTTATTTAGTTTCTCTAGGAACCCCTCTGTTATATTCAATTTTCGTATAAATAGATTGTTTTGTAATACCATTATTTAGTACGAGATGAAGTCAATGTTAGACGAAACCGTTTACTCAATAGATTTTATTTCAACCTGTGAAACGTTAGTTCCTCGGTTAGTTCCAATTTATTTATGAAGTTATAATAGTTTTCAAAAATACATAAAATTTCTATTGAAAATAGTATATTGTTTTATTGGGAGTAAAAGTGGTACTTTTTGTGGCGAGACTAAATGTTTGTCGGCTGAACGCAGTGAGGCCGACAATTTTAGTCGAGCCACAAAAGGGCTTTTCTCCGAATAGGCCAAGCTACAGAGATTTGTAGGGAGCATTTTGTGTAAAAAGTGTTAGTAGTAAACCAGCTGCGCCATTGTTTGTAAAATAGTTCCATATGATATAGTGATATGTTTTTCATTCGACTTTATTATTTATAACTTTGTTATTAACAATTTAATGAAAAAAATCGAGTTTTTTGCTTATAGAAATAAAAACGTGATGGTGTCAATAGACCAATTGTAGAAAAAGAAAAGACGAAGAAAATGAGAAGTAGGACGACTCGATCAGACCCTTAGTTTAAGAGAAAACCGGCCAAAATGCAGTTTTTTCAAAAATTCTTAACTCGCTTATTTTTTGAGTTTTAGCATAGATCCTCCGGCTAGTATAAGCTATTGATATAAACTTCATTTGTGCGAATATCAGAAACTGTCCGATGCATAGTTTTTGATCTGTGGCCATTTGATTATGTTACTATGCAATTTTCCAGCAGACCTGAATGCGACAAGTATGGTCCGATTTCAATTTACTAAAAAGATTTTGAAAGTAGAATTCTCATAGCTCAAAACGTTCATCTTGGTTTTTCATAAAAACGCTGAGAAATATATTAAAAATAAAGCTGAACATGACGAAAAACGGCCGAGCGCGTGAGAGTAGTTAAAGAGTGGGGGTAGAGCAGCAGGCAAGGAGAAGTATGACATTCGAAAGCGTCGGCATTATGAACATGACAGTAATTTCTAAACGTTGTCAGATAATAATTGTAAACCCCCACTCTTCAACTACTCTCACGCGCTCGGCCGTTTTTTGTCATGTTCAGCTTTATTTTTAACATATTTCTCAGCGTTTTTATGAAAAACCAAGATGACTGTTTTGAACTATGAGAATTCTACTTTCAAAATCTTTTTATTAAATTGAAATCGGACCATACCTGTCGCATTCAGGTCTGCTGGAAAATTGCATAGTAACATAATCAAATGGCCACAGATCAAAAACTATGCATCGGACAGTTCCTGATCTTCGCACAAATGAAGTTTATATCAATAGCTAATACTGGCCGGAGGATCTACGCTACAACTCAAAAAATAAGCGAGTTAAGAATTTTTGAAAAAACTGCATTTTGGCCGGTGTGAAAAACATATCACTATATCATATGGAACTATTTTACAAACAATGGCGCAGCTGGTTTTCTTCTAACACTTTTTACATGAAAAAATCTCTGTAGCTTGGCCTAGAATAAAACATGCCATTTTTTCTGCAAACGATAGAATCAAGATGATATTTTTAAAAAGGCTTAGATGTGAAGAAACGTAAAACTAGATTGCTTTGCTTACTGGTTTTGTAGATGTCAAGGCAACACAAATTTGACAATTCTACAAAATAATTGTCAGAAACATTTAAAGTCACTCTTATCTAATCATTGAAGGACTTTGCGTTTTTGGTAAGTACCCGAGTATTGAGAAATAACTTGTTTTATTAAAATATATAAAATTTTTCTTACAGATTACATTATGTCGGATTTGGAACCCAACCCGGACAAAAAAGTCAAAAAAAAGGACGTCTGTGGAATCAAACTTCAACATTGATAACTGAGGTTAAAAAAGTCGTCAATTTTTGACGTTTGCGGAAAAAATATTTTTTTTTAAATACTGGCAACTTCGCAATTTTATATAATCATTATTTACAGTCAAAATGTCAATTGAAAACGCATAAATTTCATAATGAAATACGGTCTGATTTTGACCACTGGTCCACTACTCGTTACCTCAAAGTTACACTGTTGTATGTCGCATTTTTTCCGAAATTGAGTTTTGGGAAGCGCAGAGTTGTATGTACTTAAACCTTTCTTTCTACAAGATTTCAAAGCTGTATGTTGCATCCTACGTCATGGGCAACCAGAAATACGTTGTTGTATGACTATGAATGGCGATTTTTAGTGTCTCATAGTTGTACGTACAACATACAGCTTTGTGATTTTCGAACATTCAAACTTTAAAATAACATGGTTGTATGGTGTCACATACACTTTTGTAATTTTATATTTCATGCCTATCTATGGTCAGAAATTATCCACATACAACTTTGTTCTGCGTGCGTGTGGATGAGTGTGATAAATTCGTCAGTGCAAAAAGTGCAAAACAAACCACCAGTAAAAGAGTCTTTTTATAGGAATATATTCTGCAGTGAATTTAATTTACATTTTTTGTTCCCAAAAAGACCGTTGCGATCTATGTGAAGAAATGAGAATTAGAGTTCAGGAAGACAATTTATTGGGGGATGAACAGAAAACCGTATTCGACAGACACCTTGAGGAGAAAAATGCATGTCGTTTGGAAAAAAAATTAATAGAGAAAGTCTCAATACTTTTTTGGTATTCGATTTACAAACTGTCTTGAGCTGTCCGCATGCGGAAGTAAGCAATTTTTACTACAAAAGCAAACTAAATGTTTACAATTCAACTGCCATATTATCCAGCACAAAACAAGTATACTGCGCACTCTGGAGCGAAAGTCTTATGGGTAGAAGCGGGAATGACATTGCAAGTGCCTTGCTGAAAATTTTAGATGCTGTTTTCAGAGACAATCCTAACTTGAAATCTCTAATACTATGGAGTGACAGCTGCGTGCCTCAGAATAGGAATTCCCTAATGTCTTCAGCAATTTCACTCTTTATCAAAAGGAATCCAAACATCGAATCCATAATAATGAAGTTTTCTACTCCGGGCCATTCCTGCAATCAAGAAATTGACGCAGTTCATAGTTCCATAGAAAGATTGCTGAAAAAATCGGATTATTCCCCATTATCACTCATGCGGTTGCTTTTGAAGGTTTCTTCAAGAAACCCTTACAAAATCATTCAATTAAAAGAAGTTGATTTCGTCGACTACAAGTCCTATGCTGGTCAATTCAACTATAAAATTGTACCTTTCAGTCAAGTAGTTGCTCTTAAGTTTTCAAAATCTCTATTATTTGAAATAGAATATCAAGTTAGCCACGTCAATAACGAGTGGAAAAAAGTCTCCATTCGTAATTATTGCCCTACCAGAAAAAGTGCTGCTAAAAAAGAGATGAAGAACCAGTTCGTCCTACCAATCAAAATTCACTTTCCCAAAATAAAGTTGAGGCTATCAAAAGCATGTTCAAGTGGATGCCTGAGGTAGATAAGGCATATTATGTGGCTATACTTCCCAAAAATAGTAATACTTAATTTGTATATTTCCGTAACTTTGGTTTATATTCATATTTATAAGGATACTTAGTTTTTGATAACGTTACCAAGTTGTATGTTTTTTTAAATTTATAATAAAAAAGAATTACAAAATTGTATGTTTTTTTTTGTGCCCAAAAATTTACACAAAAAAAACTGTATTTTGGAGTTTTTTTCTTAGAAATGTTAATAATTATAATAAAACTAACTAAGCTGTAATTGTTTTAAATGTAGGCTTGTCCATAACACTGTATCACAAGGCCATTTTTTTATTTTGCGTTTTCTCAATACTTGGTTTACTGCACATACCACAGTATAACTATAAGCTAACGTACTAGTAATACGTTATTTCTCTAATCATTTCATATTTATATTCACGAACAGTATTAACTCATAGAATCAATGTAGATCTGCCTTCTAGAGTCACAGTTTCACGATTTAATTAGCTGTATTACTATCAAGGGTACGGAGCAAGGGTTCCTATCTGTTGTGTTTGGATTTCTACAGGCGTACTGGCACTTAAAACCGGCATAAATCACACCTATATGAAACAGAGTGACCGTTCTATCGCTTTAGAATGTCAAGCTATAATTCATCCACGAAATTCTGTAATTCTCCCTCGCGAACAGGGTGAAATTATGACCGGGTCACGGAGGATCGAGAGGGGTGATTCTCTTAGCAGTTCTGGCGGTTTGAGAGCGAGCAGTCCAGTTCATTTGTCATTTCACGGTATCATTTATAGTCTGGAAAGTTTGACCCATTGTCACGGAATTCTCTCAAATTTGGCAACGCCGAATTTGGATTTTCATGTACATGGTAACTTGGTAACTATAGAAGATATAAACAATTGAAGTCGCGTTCTCTATCTCTTTTTTCGAGACAAATTCACAGGCGAAAACAAAAATCTGCCATCGTCTTTTGTTGTCGAGTTATGAACAAAAGTTCGACTTTTAGACATTATGTGAATATTTTGGGCGTTTGTAAAGTTAGGAGGTAATAACTTCTACATTCTCAAGGTACTTTTTTCGGTATAATCCAGTGGCTTTGAAAAAATTTGACAAAAAAAGTACAATTTCGAGTTCTGGCCTAAAGTTGTATTTTTTCAAATGGAATCGCAGTTGGCTGTGGTTTGGTTAGAACGGATTTTTTTCTCTTTCTAACCATGTATCATATTTTCATATGTATGAAGTTAGCACTACCACATGCGAGATGGAAGGTGGCATAATGTGATTAATTTGTCGCTTTTTTGTCGTGATTTTGTCGTGCAAAAAAAAATTTCGCGAGTTTTTGTTTGGAATAAATTTAATTGAGTTTTTATGAAAAACAGCCATTATCAATTGATTAATATTGAGCCTTAAGAATATGCATTTTATGGTGACCCATCAATGGTTTTACTTAATGGTCAACTATGGGAGTTTTAAATTCATCAAAAGAAAAAAAGTTTCGCGACATATTTAATTCTTACTCGACAAAAAAACGACGAATTATGCGCGAGACGAGATTTTTATCAAAATATAAGATGGTTGGTAGTGCAACTTGATATCAAGTTAGCAGTATCATCGATTTATGGAAAAATAATTTTGCGACAAAAATTTTTTTTTCACGACAAAATAGCGACAAGTTATGCACCAGATGCGACGTTTGTCCGATCATCGGAAGACCGTTTTCAAGAGGTGGTAGTGCTAACTTAATATAAAGTTAGCACTACCATTATGCATATAAAAAAAAATTTCGCGACATATATAATTTTTGCACGACGAAATCACGACAAAAAAACGACAAATCATGCGTGAGGCGACGAGACTTTCATCAGAATATTAGAAGATGGTTGGTAGTGCTAACTTGATACCAAATTAGCATTATCATCGATTTAAGGAAAAAAAAATTTGCGACAAAATTTTTTTTTGCACAACAAAATCACGACAAAAAAGCGACAAATTATGCACCAGATGCGACATTTGTCCGATCATTGGAAGACCGTTTTCCAGAGGTGGTAGTGCTAACTTAATATCAAGTTAGCACTACCATTGGTTTCAAAAAAAAAATAATTTCGCGACAATTTTTTTTTTTGCACGACAAAATAACGACAAAAAAGCGACAAATTAATCACATTATGCCACCTTTCATCTCGCATGTGGTAGTGCTAACTTTATATAGGTCATATTTTCGTTATAATATCAATTAACTCATTTAATCGAAACAGTGAGGATGTCGTTAAATTCACGAGAAAACTTAGAAAGCTTTATTCAAAGTAATAACAATTGTGATATTGCATCTGAGATATATTTTAATCGCTATCCAGAAAGAAAACAACTTGATAAAGTTATATTTAAGAGGTTAAACGAACTAAAAATTCACGATGCTGAAGATAATTCTTAACCTCTTGAAAATAGCTTTGTAAGGTTGGCTTCTTTTTGGACAGAGATTGAAACATATCTCAGATGCAATATCACAGCTATTATTATTTTGAATAAAGCTTTCTAACACATCATACTTTTTTCTTTTAATTTTCTTTTACGATTAAATAAGTTTATTGATGTTATGACGGAAACAAATGAACAATCGCTGTCAAAGATTGCCTGCCTACTTCGAATAAATATTAAAACAACGCAAAAAGTAATCGAATAAAATATTATTTTCGCTATTAAAGATTCACATATCAAAAGCTACCCGACATATTATATAAAATTACAAAGGAAAAAAATCCGTTCTACAACTTTAAACCAGAACTAGAAATTGTACATTTTTTCAAATTTTTTCGACGCCAATAGATTGCAAAGAAACAAGATGCCTTAAGAATTTAACACTTATTATCGTATCTAAAAGATTGGGAATGGAATCTCCATTTTTGTATTTCTCCTTCAGTTACAGAGTGACCCAATAGAAAAATCGAAATTTGCCCACCGTGTACATATTTTTCTCCAGTATAAACTTTCTATTTTGGCGTTTGAAAATACCAATCAACTTTCAACAAGCAATAATTCCGTTTGTATTGGGTCTGCATACAACATAAATACACGATATCCTTTGTATTTTCATAAGCTATAATTTTGATTGATAAAGGTTTTTCGATTCAATGCATATTTTTCCACTTATTGGCGAAAAAGAATCTTAAAACGTGTTTTTTTTTGCCTGAAAACCGACGATTTCACTCGCGAATAAATCAAAAAGTATTGACTTTCAGAAAAAACTTCATAGAGCAAAAGTTGCTTAAAATTAGTCACCCCCAAGGGGTGGCATCCGCCCCAATAGAAAAAGAAACCCCCGGCACACGGTAGACTTTTAAAAAGATGATTAGTAGAACCTAAATCCAAATTTCATACAAATCGATGCTGTATGGGATAAATACACAGTTTACACTTTTTTTACCGTCATTGACTGGGCTATTGCTCCTCAGAAGTCGAGCAGCCCGCCACCCTCACACATAAGTTAAGGGTGTAATGAAACACGTTGTATTTTCTGTCCTTTTTCTTGAACATTCCGAATAATATGATCATTAGATCCTACGCAAAGATTCCGAAATACAATCCGTAATGAAAGAACTCCTACAATCGTTGTTACGAGTTATTATGATGAATTTTGTTAGAATAACAATTAATGATCGTCTAAGCAGGCTATGAATCATTAATGAGTTCCCTTAAAATATATTATGCCAACATTAATGAATAATGAACTGCTGCCACCCAAAAGCGGTTATCTGGAAGGATACAAGAATGCTAGCAATACATTTCATCAACTCGAACGTTCCAGGGGGCAATAAGCTATGAATAACCTCGTATATTTGCTCGAAGTCAGGTTGAAACAACTGGTATCAAATATTTTACACTCCAATTAGTAATTGTGAAACTTAACATCAACTTACAAACATCTTTAGTGCAGAAATTCATAATATTATTCCGAGACTCGTCGAAAATTATTTTAGAGACGTCCAAAACTTTATTAATATCGCGGAAAGCAGGAATTGAATTATATCTTGGAATGAACTGAAATTGTATAGAATCTTGTTTCATATGAATAAGGCATTGTGATTATTTACTGGATACATTGTTTTTCATTAATTTTAAACTTTTCGACTGTGTAAGTTCATGGTTGTAATAATTATACCTGAATAAATATATAGAAAACTTTATAAATGTCTTTTTAAAATTACACAAACTTTTCAGTACGTTTATTCTGTCACAAAAGAAAGATCAGAATAGAGTTTCAACTTTTGTTGCAACCCCTAGCACAAAGATTAAATCATTCTTTTGGCGATATAAACGTAGCGTTCCGCACCAGTAATAATATTGAAAAACATATTAAGAATAATACATCAAAAATTCATAAATAAAATTGATTGCGATATAAAGAATCAATAAATTCAAATACTCACGTATTCTGTTGAATGGTCGAGTAGAACTCACAAGCAGCCCTTTGTTAATCTTGGTTATCAATGAAATTCTGGTAGTAATTCGGTAAGAATTTCCTGAATATGATAATTAGATCCTAGACAATAATTAAGATTATATTCAAATATCTAGGTACACCTGTAGAATTCAAAAAATTATTACCTCGGCGTTTGTTGAAGGACTAGTACTTGGCACTCAAATTTTTATAAAAAGTGTGAAATTATTGTTTCATTATCTAGAATATTATAAAACTTTCCAATTCTCGAAAAACTTTTAACAGTGAAACTAATTTGAATATTAAAACTATAGATGAGAAATGATTTATAACCTCAAAACTAATCGTCTGTGCTAAAAGTGATTACGTAGTTTTTGTCTGTGGTTCAACCATTGATTATATCAATTTGATTCATTGTCGCATGTAAAACAGGATTTAACATGAGATAATTCTATGCCGTTCGTATAATACCGTGATTATTGGCAAATAATATTGTTACGAAAATGTCTAAAGCCGACTCTGTTTGCTCTGGAATATTCGATGAACGTTGATGTAACCGCCCTCTTAATTCGAAGACTAGAACATTCTGGAAGCTTCTCGAAGAAATGACAAGACATATAAAAGCGACCATAGAAGAGACGAGAGTCAGTCTACAATTAGTCTACAGTGAATTACCGTGTTATTAAAGAAGAACGAAGCTTGTGTTTTGAAGTAGTGACAGTTATTGAAAAGTGTGGTTATTTTAAAGTTATTGTTTTGTAAATAAATACCGATTTGTTTATTAATTAAATTTAGTTATTGGAAATCATCCTAGCGAACCCGAATTCGTAACAACTGGTGTCAGAAGTGTGGGATGCCAATAACCAGAAAAATGGAATCGATGATTGAAAAACTAATGCAAAAATTCGCCGAACAAGAGGAACAACGTCAACGAGAGAAATTGGAAGAGCAGAAATGTCGAGAACAGGAGAAATTGGAAGAGCAGAAACGTCGAGAACAGGAAAAATTGGAAGAGCAGAAACGTCGAGAACAGGAGAAATTGGAAGAGCAGAAATGTCGAGAACAGGAGAAATTGGAAGAGCAGAAACGTCGAGAACAGGAGAAATTGGAAGAGCAGAAACGTCGAGAACAGGAGAAATTGGAAGAGCAGAAATGTCGAGAACGGGAGAAATTAGAAAAACAAAAACGTCGAGAGCAAGAAAAATTAGATGAATTACAAAGATTACAGAAAATCCTGGAAGACCTCGACAAACGTAGGAAGGAGGATAATGAGAAATTGAGAGGTGAAATAACTGAAGAAA
Source organism: Cynegetis impunctata (assembly GCA_030704885.1). Lineage (NCBI taxonomy): Eukaryota > Metazoa > Arthropoda > Insecta > Coleoptera > Coccinellidae > Cynegetis > Cynegetis impunctata. The sequence continues at coordinate 176,854 of JARQZK010002187.1, forward strand.
TAGTACATGTGAAGGAAGACCTGGAGGAGCAATTGCATGATTTAGAAAAGCGAATATCTACAGTGGAAAGAAATGAATCAAAAGTAATGTCAAATCCAGTCCCCAGACAGAAAGTTTCGAAGCCACCTACTTTTGATGGAGATTCTTCCTGGCCAATATTCAAACGACAGTTTGAAGCAGCAGCCCAAGCTAATGGTTGGACAGATGAAATGAAAGCAGTAGAACTGGTTTTGTCCCTCAGAGGTAAAGCTGCAGAACTTTTACAAAAATTGTCAGTAAAAGAGCAGGAAGATTACATAACTCTAATAAAATCCCTAGAGTTGAGATATGGTGATGATCATAAAGAAATGTTGTACCAGGCTCAATTAGAAGGTAGGCATCAATTGGCAAATGAATCACTTCAAGAATTTCAGGCCGAAGTAGAAAAGTTGACTCGGTTAGCCTACACAATGGCTCCAGATGATATCCTTGAGCAATTGAGTGTCAAATCTTTTGTTAATGGATTAAAAGACACCGACCTGATTCAACATATTAAAATTTTGAGACCAAGAACAGGAAACGATGCTTTAGTGAGGGCTCTGGAATTTGAAACCGCAAAACTAACATCTTGTAATAACCGAGCAACACACAGAGCTTGAAAAGTAGAAGTAGAAGAAAATAAAACACTTGGAGTAGTATTGGAACGGTTAGACAAACTTATATCTTCCATTGAAAAGAACCGAGTATCTTTTGAGGGTGAATGTTACTCGTGTGGAAAATATAAACACACTAGTAGAAAATGTTGTTCTAGAATTAACAGAGGCAGAGTCGATTTTAGAAACAGAGGAAGATCATCCTCACCAGCACCTAGGAGGAATCAGGAAAACTACCACCAGTCAGAGTAAAGGGGCAAACTCTGACTGGGGAAGTGACAGCCCCCAGGACCGTTTTCATTAGAAGCATTGCAGGTGGAAGCTTATCAGTTAATGGCTCAATCTCAGGACAACCTGTCAAGGTAATTGTTGATACTGGCGCTGAAGTATCATTGGTTAGACCTGATATATTACCAACATCTAAAATTACTCCAATGAGGTACAATATAACTCTGAAGACAGCAACTAGTCAAAGGAGCTATATTCGAGGAGAAGCTGAGATTTTATTGGAAATTGGGGGAAGATTGCAGATCCCACACAAAGTTCTTGTAGCAGACATTACTGATGAGTTTATTTTGGGTATGGACATTGTGAAAAAATATGGATTAGTCTACGAGAAGAATACTGGAATTTTAAAGATTGGAAATGAGGAATTCATTCCAAACTATGGCTCCAATGAAAATCAAGTAAGTCTGAAAACAATTCAAGCCTATAAGATACCTGCTTGCTCAGAGCATATTATCTATGTAAGACCAGAACACGATCCTGGGTGGTGTGTTGGACTCATTGAACCTCAATTAGACTGTACATTTTTAACGGCTAGGACTTTATCTCTGACAAAACGAAACATCCCTGTAAGAGTAGCTAATATTAGTAACGAACAGCTAAATATTGAAGAAGGAAAAACAGTGGCTACATTGGAACCAGTGTCGTGGATAGCTCGATGTGAGGAAGCAGTTGATATACAGGAAACTAAGAAAAAGTATGTTGATTTCACTAAATTGGAGACTTCATGGAAACATTTATCATCAGAACAGATAAAATTGGCTCGAAAATTTATCCACGAAGAAAGCGACCTCTTTGAAGACCAAGAACTCGAAGGAACTGGTTTAGTTGCCCACCGGATCGACACAGGGAATGCCCACCCTATACGACAAGCTCCTCGAAGACTTCCATTAGCTAAACAATCAGAAGTAGCTGAATTAATCGAATCCATGAAGGAGAAGGGAGTCATAGAAGAGTCATCAAGTCCATGGTCAGCACCTGTTGTTCTAGTTAAGAAGAAGGATGGGACAACAATATTTTGTGTCGATTATCGGAAACTTAATGATGTTACCAAGGAAGATAGCTATCCACTACCCAGAATAGATGACACGTTAACAACACTATCGGGGTCGAAGTGGTTTTCGACATTAGATCTAAAGAGTGGATACTGGCAAGTAAAGATCCACCCTGATGATAAAGAGAAAACTGCATTCTCAACTGGAAGTGGATTGTACCAATTCAATGTTATGCCTTTTGGGTTATGCAATGCACCGGCAACGTTTGAACGACTGATGGAATTGGTTCTGAAAGGATTAACTTGGAAAACCTGTTTAGTATACCTAGATGATGTGATGGTTATGGGAGCATCCTTCGAAGACCACTTGAAAAATCTGAAAGAAATTTTCAGCAGATTTAGGAATGCTCATTTGAAATTGAACTATAAAAAGTGTTGCCTATTTCAAAATCAGGTACATTTTCTAGGACATACGATATCATCTAGCGGAATACATACATCAGAGGATAAGGTCGAAGCAGTAAGAGAATGGCCAAGACCGAAAGACAAACATGAGGTTAGAAGTTTTCTAGGATTATGTACCTATTATCGGAGATTTGTAGATAAGTTTGCTGATATAGCTAAACCATTACATAAACTGACTGAAAATAAAGCCACCTTCAACTGGGCAAGAGAGTGCGAGGCAGCATTTCGACAACTTAAAGCTGCACTTTGCTCAAGCCCTATTTTGTCGTATCCACAGACTACGGGACTATTTATTCTAGATACGGATGCTAGCAATATGGGCATTGGGTCTGTTTTGTCACAAGTAAAAGGAGGCGAAGAAAGAGTCATCGAATATTACAGCAAAACTTTCAACAAATCAGAAAGAAACTATTGCGTTACTCGAAAGGAATTGTTAGCTCTGATAAAATCCATAGAGCATTTTCACAAGTACCTTTATGGAAGAAGATTTTTGGTTCGGACTGACCATGCAGCACTCAAATGGTTATTGCAGATGAAGATTCCAGAGGGCCAAATCGCAAGATGGATAGAAAGACTGCAACAATATGACTGCAAAGTAGAACATCGACGAGGAAAAATCCATAATAATGCTGATGCTTTATCCAGACGACCATGCAAAGAAGAATGTCGACACTGCAAGAAAATTGAAATGAAAGAAGGAATAATCGATTTAAGGAGAACTACCATCGATTTGAAACAGGGATGGACGACAAAAGAATTAATTGAGGCACAGGAACAAGATCCTGAAATAAAGCATCTCAGAGATTGGAAAAGACTCGACCGTAGACCCACCTGGAAAGATATTTCAACAATGAGCGCTAAAACAAAGGCACTGTGGGCGCAATGGGATTCCTTAATTCTCGAAAATGGGTTACTCAAGAGGAAATGGGAAAGTCCGGATGGTAAAGAAATCAAAACCCTCTTAGTGGTACCAACCAGCAAAGTGCAAGAACTTCTACAGGAAATCCACGGTGGAAGCTCAGGGGCCCATTTTGGCGTGAATAAGACAATTGCAAGGATAAGGGAAAGATTTTATTGGGTCTACTGCCGTGATGACGTAGAAGCTTGGTGCAGAAAGTGTCCAACATGTGCAGCCACTAAGGGACCCTCAAAGAGAACTCATGGAAAAATGGAGAAATACAACGTAGGGCTTCCATTTGAGAGAATTGCTATTGATGTTGCCGGGCCTTTTCCAACTTCTAACGATGGAAATAAATACATTCTGGTTGTCATGGATTACTTTAGCAAGTGGCCTGAAGCCTATGCTCTTCCGAACCAAGAGACTGAGACTGTGGCACGTGTACTGGTAGATCAGTTCATATCCCGATACGGAGTTCCACTGGAATTACACTCAGACCAGGGACGAAACTTCGAAAGCGAAGTTTTTAAGAAAGTGATGGAGATATTGAACATCCGAAAGACCAGAACCACTCCATTACATCCACAGTCTGATGGAATGGTGGAAAGATTCAATCGCACCATGGAACAATATCTGTCGAAGGTTGTGGCTGATCACCAAAAGGATATAGACAGTCATTTTCCAGTACTGCTGATGGCTTATCGAGGATCGGTTCATGATTCCACAGGTCATACTCCAGCAAAGATACTCTTTGGTAGAGAATTACGTTTGCCATGTGATTTGCTATTCGGTACTCCCGAAGATACACCAGTGGAAGTAAAGACTTATGCAGATGAATTGAGACTGCACCTAAGAAAGATCCATGAGCACGTCCGGGATAAGATAGATGCTAGTACTGACAGAATGAAGACCAGGTATGATTTGAGGGCGAACTCAGCCGGATTCAAAGAAGGAGATTTAGTATGGTTGTACAATCCCCAGCGAAAGAAAGGGTTATCACCTAAATTGAGCCAGAATTGGGAAGGAGCCTATAAAGTCACAAAGAGGATAAATGATGTTGTCTACCGAATCCAACGCACTCCTAGGACGAAGCCTAAAGTTGTACATTTAGATAGGCTAGCAAAGTATCACGGTGGAGGTGTATCAGAAGATTTTGATCGGGACGATCAAACTTAAGAGGGGGGCAGTGTTACGAAAATGTCTAAAGCCGACTCTGTTTGCTCTGGAATATTCGATGAACGTTGATGTAACCGCCCTCTTAATTCGAAGACTAGAACATTCTGGAAGCTTCTCGAAGAAATGACAAGACATATAAAAGCGACCATAGAAGAGACGAGAGTCAGTCTACAATTAGTCTACAGTGAATTACCGTGTTATTAAAGAAGAACGAAGCTTGTGTTTTGAAGTAGTGACAGTTATTGAAAAGTGTGGTTATTTTAAAGTTATTGTTTTGTAAATAAATACCGATTTGTTTATTAATTAAATTTAGTTATTGGAAATCATCCTAGCGAACCCGAATTCGTAACAATATAATCAGTAGTAATATCACAAGAGCATCGAAAAAAATCGATTATACTACCGAGTCCACGAAACGTATTTTGCGATACCACTCGAGCTGCGCTCTCGTGGTGTTTTAAAAAAATACGCCGAGTGACGAGGTCAGTATAATCGATTATTTTCGTTTGCTCGAGTGGTATTCGTTACGATTATATAACGAATAAAAAATATTAATTTTTTTTGACAAACTTCAAAACACCGTCAATATGAAAATATTCATACATTTTGACACGAGGCGAAACACCAAAACGATTATATCACGTCGTCAAGGGTATATTCACTTATCTATACGCAGTCGTTATGCAAAATTCACGGATTCTATTGGCTCATTCATACATGAGTTAAATAATCGTTTATATTTTACCCGTCACATATGAATTTCTATGGAGCAAAACATAAAACCAAGTCCTACTGTGAATAACATGGTATGATTCACGGGATAAGATATTACGCAACATTGAAAACTGCGAATGTATGGAATCATAAAAGGGACCAAGGGGAGCGATGAATATACAGCCAAAAGCTCTCATAAAGTTAAATCTAAGGAGTTTATTCAGTTTCACCCTCAATTTGCTGACGGAAGCGAAAAAATTCCTCAAATCTTGAGATTTTAGTAACGTTTCTTTTGGAATAAATTTAGTTCATACTTTCGTGGAGAATAAATTTGCACATTCTCGTTATTTTCGTATCATAGATGATCCTTAAACTTTTCAGTTCATAGATTTAGCTTTCCATTGATTAGTTTGTGGAAATCGGGATGATTTAATTACCTCTGAATTCATTTTATTTTTTGGATTGATTGGACCGATACTTGGTGTAAATTAATAAACATATTGAAACAATGGTTAAAAATAACAATTTACACATTTATTATAAAAAATAACGCATGACGCACGTTTCGGTAGAACTTCACGTTCTTCAGATGCTAATGGCAAACTATTTTTTATTTTATTTCGTTCTTTCATTGTTTTCAGACTTACTATCTGGTTGATTTGTTTGCTGTCGTATGCTGCACAATTTTATATAAATCATTACTTTCTCGCATAAAAACGGTATGTTTGTAATTATTTTTGATAATTATTTGGAACGTAATTCTTCAATATTTTGTTTTAAGTTTTTATAAATAAAAGGAATAAAACTAGTGAAATTCACTGATGAATTTTTGACGTTTCAATAATTAATTGTCATTTTCACAGAACTGTTTTACAAGTGAAATGTAATATCGCACATCCCATTCAAAAGTGTATTATCTCAAAAAAAATTTTTTTAGGGATTATTCCAGAAACAGACGTCTTTTAATGTGATTTATTCCCCTGCAAAACCGTATTATCGTAAATTAAAAGTATCACCCTAAGATGTCGCCACCTGACATCACACATTCTGCTTAACTGCACACACATACCGTTCAAAACAGTATCAACCGAACTTGCTACACGTACATGAGTGACAGTTCCGGCCAAAAGTGTATTAAGCCAAATTAGTGCCATTTTTATCCAAAAATAATGGTAAGTACAGTGTGAACTTTTGATAGAAAACTGTATCATTTTGAGTTAATACGGTTTTCCTCGGTAAATTTTTGAAATTTCAATTTCAAGTGTAGAAGAACAGAGTATTATTTTGATTTAATACTGTTTTTGCCGGAAATTTTGAAAAAAAAAATGTATTATTTCGACTTGGTACTCTTTTCTTCTATTTTTCACAAAAAGAGAGAAATGTTAAAATTGAATTAACTAAAAAAAACTACCTTAATTAATAAAAAAATCGTTGTGTCTGGGTGCACATTGTAGGTCCTGTCGCAATTTTTCATATACTTTTGCTGACCTTTCGCATGTATATAACTTTTTTATGTAGATACATGTTAGCGTGCACCTAAACACAGCGTGAGAAAATACATCAATATACTTATTGCTTACACTTCTGATGTTTGTTTTTAAGGATCACTACGGGAAATCAAGAAGTGAATTTTGATGGCAGCCTTAAACAGTAGCAATTCTAACTCTCATTCGGAAATTGAGACGCTTAATGCCATAGAGAAAAAAAATTATACCCCTCAGCAAAATAGTAGTGCACCAATTATAAGGGAGATTCATTCTGATGAGGAATTTAACGATGCATACAATGAAACCTCCAACTCTTGTTCATGCTTTCAAACACCTAATAACATAGAGAAAACACCACTGCCTAGTAGTACTTCTCAGCCAAGTAGCAGTTCACCTATAGTAAGGAAGACGCTGGGGGAGATACGTTCCGATAATGAATTCAGTGAAGATGATGACGATAGTGTTAAGGACCCGACATTTTCATCAGGAAGTTCTTGTTCATCTTGCTCTTCAGGTTCGTCCTCGACTTCGTCCGATGAAGAAGAAACTGAAAAAAACACAATCGAAGACGAAAGGGTGCAGGAAATAACGGATAACAAGATGCAAAAAAAGAATGCCAAAAAAAGACGCGTAATAAAAACGAATGGGAGAAAAACAAGAAAAAAGCATTACGAAATGCCGGAAAAGAGTATGTTTCTTCTGCTAAAACTAAAAAAGTTATAGCTTCTAGAAGCATGAGAGAACCATGTGGAGATAAATGTATTTTCCGATGTAAAAGCAAAACCAATTATGAACAGAGAATGAATTTGTTCAGATCATGAGGGAAGATTAGAATAACATGAATCAAACTATACCAGTATCCTTATCGTATTTTAAAATTTGATTTTGCTCCTATTTTAGGTCAGAAGATGCTTAAAATCTGGGCCGTTATTCGTTCTTGATCAATTTATCACATTGATAAGAACTTCAAAGAAAAAGGGAAATCCATATTCAGTGAAGGAATTATCCCATAACGACTTCATTGATATTAAACAATTGACAGCAGCAATAGGTTCGAATTTTAACGTTAATCAGAATGGGGAAGCAGGTTTTTTAAGTAAAATGAAGGTTGTGAAAGTAGAAAAAGATATACCATATTCATTTTTTCACAAATATTCGTACTCTGAGAGCGATAATGAATGGAACATGGTTGACCTTAGACGTCAAAAGAAATCCGGAAGAACTTCGGGTTCCGGAAACGTAATATTTTCTGATACCTTACCTGCTTTAGAAAAAGCTTATAAAACAAAATTACCGCTAACTGAGAACAAAAAGAAAGATTTTAAATTTCTTTTGGATAAGAATTTCATACCGAGTTATTACCAAAACTTTTATAATTCATTATTTTAACCTTCTGTTGTATAACCAGGCCAGAATTTTCACTTCCATTTCAATTATTTTATTTTTTTAAAGTTATTAATCATACTCGTTTGCTAATTAATGGATAAATGTTTACTTTCGAAACTCCATTTTTTTAATTCAACTTTGTATCCTTATGACAAAATTCATTAAAGCATGTTTCAAGTAAATTATTTTGTATTATTCAATATTTCGAACAAGACCAACTATTAACCTTAACTGGAAATTTCCGGGAAAAACTGTATTATCTAAAATCAAATTTCGATTTTAGGAGCAAATTTGAGAATGTGTTATTTGTTTCAATACATATTTCAAATAATACAAACAAAATTATTTGAAAACCCAAATAAAATATTATTTGGTTAATAATAAACTCAGTAGTAGCGTATTGTATTAACTCAAAATTTCTTTTGCTTCTCCTGAAAAATATTCATATTTTGAGTTAATACAGTTTTGAATGGGATGTGCGATATATGATATGCCTTAAATTTTTTTATGAAAAGAAAAAATGATCTGTTACAAAAATTCATTTTCAATGATTGAGTTATTCATCACGTCTCTAAAGTTCCAGGATTACGAAAAAACCCTCACGTTTAATTCTATAACGGATTATCTCGATTTTTCCAGAAAATTTCAGAAGTCAAAACTGTAGCTCGCCAATTGGAGGCAAGCCGAAATGAAAATGACTCAGAATTATCAGAAAATACAGTATTGGACTAGAAAAAGTGAATCTAGAAATTTAAATAATTAACTATTTTTTAACAGCCATTCATTATAATCTAATCTATTAAGTCTATGAAGCCTAAAAACGCAAACCAAATAGAAAATTTATATTTTTACATTTTATTAGAAAATGCCATTTTATACAAATCAACAGATTCTTTCACGTTGTCAGTTTTTGCTATTTCCTGAAATAACAAACATAAATAATAGTGGACCAGTTTTATTTTATAATCAATATACATTACATATATATATATATATATATATATATATATATATATATATATATATATATATATATATATATATATATATATATATATATATATATATATATATATATATATACTGGATGTCCACGGAATGTGGCTCCCCCCTATTACTTTTATGTTTTCGGAGATAATGAACTGAAATTTACAGGATTTGTTTAATGCATAAAACTGCGTTTTTTGACAAGTAACTCAACTTCATGCAACTTCCGGTTTCACCGGAAGTGACATAAACTTTCGATTTTTAAATGGGACACCTGGTATATTTTCAGTTTTTTCGTCTCCATATGTCATTTGGAATACAACCATGTATCATTTGCTACTTTTTGTAACCGTTGTTCAATTTTTTTTCGAAATAAGTTTTTATTGTAGAGGGCTATAGATGCGTTCAAATAAATAATTTCGGTCCTAAAATGGCCCTGTTTGCCGTCCAAGGAAGTAGATTTGTGGGCGTGGCTTTGGACTACTCAATGATTTCAAATGTTATTTTAATCTCAATAAGATTCTTCATTTAAAGGAAGTTCTAAGGTAATGGGATTCAGGTTTTTATCGAAAGTTTTCTTTCAACCTAATACCTAGAGTGCGGTATCAAATTGATCGTAAAAAAATTATCTTTTTTTCAACCCGACGAGCCACCATGTTGCCATTTGAAAAAAAATAGTAATAAAAGTTTTAAAATTAAACTTCACATAGCTGGAACAGTTTGATCGAAAACAGTGAAGTTGTATTTTAACATACATTTTAGGACCGAAATTAGTTATTTGAACGCATCCATAGCCTTCTAGAATGAAAATTTATTTCGAAAAAAAAATAAAAAAAAAAGGTTACAAAAAGTAACAAATGATACATGGTTGTATTCTAAATGTCATATGGAGACATAAAAACTGAAAATATACCTGGTGTTCCATTTAAAAATAGAAAGTTTATGCCACTTCCGGTGAAACCGAAAGTTGCATGAAGTTGAGTTACTTGTCAAAAAAGTTATAGGGGCGAGCCACCTTCCGTGGACACCCGGTATATAACCTTATTTCAAGAAAAACTTTAAAATAAAACACACTTGGCTTAAGTTTCACTATATAAAAATATTTTGATACTGTATTTAGCAGTAAAGGTTAGTCGACATGTTTCGAGTTATGAACTCATTATCAAGACTGACTACAGGAGAGTATTACATCTTATTTTATAAAACAGACAAAAGCAAAGGTGATACCTGAAAATCATTTTGTTCGTTTACAAGGGGTAATTTACTATTATGGGCGGAACTTATTTCGAGAATTTCAAGAAAGTCAAGGCGCTTTCCTTTGTTACCTGAATGTAACATTAGGGTTTTGTTGAAATCCAGGAAATGATTAAATTTTATACAATGTTCGGAGAAGCCAGTGGTATTTTTATTTTGTAAAATTGACTTTTTATGTTCTTCAACACGAATGTTTATATTCCTTACTGTTTGTCCAATATAGAAAGCAGGACATTCGTCGCAAAATATTTGAGTAGCAAAATTTGTAACAGACTATCGAAAAATAACGTTAAAACAATTTATAATAATAATAATAATGATTTTATTTATCATCAAAAGTATACAAATAAAAGAAACTTGAAGTCATTCTTGGTCAATAATAAAGAAAAATCTAACATCGGAGAAAACATTGGCGTTTACAAAATATTTTGCAACGAATGTCCTGCTTTCCATATTGGACAAACAGGAAGGAATATGAACATTCGTGTTGAAGAACATAAAAATTCAATTTTACAAAATAAAAATACCACTGGCTTCTTCGAACATTGTATAAAATTTATTCATTTCCTCGATTTCAACAAAACCCAATTGTTACATTCAGGTAACAAAGGAAAGCGTCTTGACCTTCTTGAAACTCTCGAAATAAGTTCCGCCCATAACAGTAAATTACCCCATGTGAACGAACAAATTGATTTTCAGGTATCACCTTTGCTTTTGTCTGTTTTATAAAATAAGATGTAATACTCTCCTGTAGTCAGTCTTGATAATGAGTTCATAACTCGAAGCATGTCGACTGCTGTGAATAGTTAATATTTTATCTCCCTATACTCATGCGAATTGTTTATATACAATCAACTCTACTGTGTTCCGAAATTGATTTGTCAGATTTTAAATATAATAATTTTGAGTACAACTGTCAATCACTTTTTAAGTTATTTTCGACGCAGTTTATCCATTTTCAAGCTTACAAACAACATCGAATTTTCGTTACTGCTAAATACAGTATCTAAATATTTTTATATAGTGAAACTTAAGCCAGGTGTGTTTTATTTTAAAGTTTAAACTTTAATAAATAAATTGATGTCCGTATTGGCGAACAAACTGGAAAAAAATATGAAACATCTATTTCCGGAACAGAATCAATTCATCAATGTATATCGAGACTATTCAAACAGAAAATTGCAAACTTTGCGCGTTTGCCACAAACCGAACGCGGCCCTGGCAACCGCGGACAGAACCAAATACATTACTCGCTCCGCCTAGCTTTATTTAAATAAAGAGATTTCCCCGGACTCATTAGGAATTCATAAGGGGCCAATGTGGCTGCCTGAAATGAAATATCGGCCACTAAATCCTGCCCCTCAACTTATCGCAACGATGCGAATTTCTACGTAGGATACAACTCAAAAACGAAATTAAATCCGGAATTGCACGCTCGAATGCACAAGCTGACGTCGCCGCTGATAGCGATGTGGCGAACTTTTAATTTTATCCGATTCTAATTTGAATTGCGAAACGGATGCCGTTTCGAAAAATTGGTCTGGGGGATTATCCGAAGGTTTGAAAAATTATTTTAGCGAAAAATTGGAATTAGTAGTTCGAGTTATATCGAGATTCTACGCAAAATATTTATTGGATTGTTGGACCAGTGATACCTTTATTTTTTTTTATTCGCGTAATCTGCAACTAGACAGGTGATCCTTTTTCATAATTTAAATATATATATATATATATATATATATATATATATATATATATATATATACTATATATATAATATATATATAAATATATATATATATAATATATATATATATATATATATATATATATATATATATATATATATATACAGGGTGATTCATTAATATGTTGTAAATATTTTAATGGGAGAATTTTCAGCTCAAAATATGAAGATCTAACCCAAATTGCTTGTATAAAATATTTCTCCTTACTGATTTACAGGGTGTTTTATTTAGATTATTAAAAATGAATTTGATTCATTACTTTAATACTGCTTGATATTTCTTTATGATATTTGGCAGTAAGTTAAAGTAGTTTGGGACACATCAAATAATAGTTGAGAAGACTTTCTCGCTATCACCAGTGGCGTACGGCAGGGGCACGGGAAGAGTTCTCGTTTCCTAAATTCTACGCCACTGGCAGAATTGTCATTAGTATAATTTTTCGATTCTCCAATATTTTCTCTGTAAATAAGGCACACTTTTTTCGTAACGCTAGAGCCACTATTTTTCGAGATATTTAACGTTGAACATATGGCTGCACAATTCTTTCGATTTTTATGTACGAGTCATGCGGTGTTTTTTGTCATACGATTGCATGTATTACGTAAAATAAACATTATTAAGTATTTTCTTCAATTTATAATAATATTAACAAACAATTTAAAACAGAACAACTACAAAAATAACCAGCGCTACATAAAACAAGTTCAAAATAAATACTTAATTATCAAGATCTTCTCTTTAATTTTTGGAAGAATATCAAATTTATGAACAAAACTTAAAAATAATTCACAACAAATGTTCAATGTGATCTCCGTTTACCTCAATAAGTTTATCCATTCTTCAAACGATTTTCGAACTTTAAAAAATATGTTTGGCTGATTCGCAATAAAATTAGCGGAATATACAATTTGCTGCCATTGTTCCTGGCGAGTATTTATCGTTTGGGATATTTTTGTAGTTGTTCTGTTTTAAATTGTTTGTTAATATTATTATAAATTGAAAAAAAATACCTAATAATGTTTATTTTAAATAATACATGCAATCGTATGACAAAAAATACCGACATGACTCGAACATAAAAATCGAAAGAATTGTGCAGCCATATGTTCAACGTTAACTATCTCGAAAAATAGTGGCTCTAGCGTTACGAAAAGAATGTCCCTTATTTACAGAGAAAATATTGGAGAATCGAAAAATTATACTAAAATGACAATTCTGCCAGTGGCGTAGAATTTAGGAAACGATAACTCTTCTCGTGCCCCTGCCGCACGCCACTGGTGATAGCGAGAAAGTCTTCTTTACTATTATTTGATGTGTCCCAAACTACTTTTACTTACTGCCAAATATCATAAAGAAATATCAAGCAGTATTAAAGTAATGAACCAAATTCATTTTTAATAATCTAAATAAAACACCCTGTAAATCAGTAAGGAGAAATATTTTATATAAGCAATTTGGGTTAGATCTTCATATTTCGAGCTCAAAATTCTTCCGTTAAAATATTTACACATATTAATGAATCACCCTGTATATATACAGTGCGGAAAAAAAGTATGGACCTACCCTAATAATTTGGTAGCCTTCAGGTTTGATGAAAAACGCTCAAACGAGTCGATTTAGTTTTTCTGTTTCCTACATTCTGACCAAATTATTTTGTTCTTTTAATGACATCTGTCAAAAATATGACGTCATCGACATTTTTCTCAAATTACAGTATATAGCATGCGATACGTTTGGAAGCTCTTGCTTCCCTCAGTATGTTCCTAAATTTTTATGCGATTCTGCAGCCCCGTTTCAAAATGACGGCCGTCCAAAACTTCTATTGCAATGCCATTGAGATATAGAATTTCGTTTTTCTCCATGGATTTAAAAAATAAGCTCAGGCCAAGAAACTTAATGTAAGGACAGGAATTGAATGATAAAGCCTTAGTAGGTACTGTCTGAGTATGATAATATAATCGAGAAAGAGTTATTCTTTTACTGGGAGTCAATTAAAAATAATTTTCACAATTTTACCGCAGCCATTTTGAAACGGAGCTACAGAATCGCATACAAATTTAGGAACATACTGAGTGAAGCAAGAGCTTTCAAAAGATGTATCGCATGCTATATACCGTCATTTAAGAAAAATGTCGATAACGTCTTATTTTTGACAGATGTCATTGAAAGAACAAAATAATTTGGTCAAAATGTAGGAAACAGAAAAACTAAATCGACCTGTTCGAACGTTTTCCATAAAACCTGAAGGCTACCGAATTATTAAATTATTAGGGTAAGTCCATACTTTTTTCCACACTATATATATATATATATATATATATATATATATATATATATATATATATATATATATATTTATCTATAAATATATATATATATATATATATATATATATATATATTATATATATATATATATTATATATATATATATATATATATTTATTATATATATATATATATATATATATATATATATATATATATATATATATATATATATATATATATATATATATATATATATATATATATATATATATATATATATATATTGAGTATAATGAAAGGATAATGAATAAAACCACCCTCATCCTCTGATTGTTTCCTCAGAACTTTCTTAGGGATTATAATACGATTCTCAAATTTAAGACTGATTAATATTCTTTTTTTTGTTACTCGTGTAAAAATTTCGAATTCCGCATAGTTTCGAAGGAAAAAAATGTTGTCTAAAATCCTGCAGATATTCCTAGTACAAGTTTAATAAAATTGTGATACAAAATTTAGTTGGCAGTGGAAACAAAGGCAAAATGTGTTTTTTTATGTGAACATTCAACTATTCTCACTGGCAAACGGTACATTTTGATGTATAAATTAATTGGGTATATATATACCGGGTGTCCACGGAAGGTGGCTCTCGGAAGGTGTCCACGGAAGGTGGCTCGCCCCTATAACTTTTTTGTTTTCAGAGATAATGAAATAAAATTTAGAATATCTGTTTAATGCATAAAACTACATTTTTTGACAAGTAACTCAACTTCATGCAACTTCCGGTTTCACCGGAAGTGACATAAACTTTATATTTTTAAATGGGACACTGGGTATATTTTCAGTTTTTATGTCTTCATATGACATTTAAAATACAACCATGTATTATTTGTTACTTTTTGTAACCTTTTTTTTATTTTTTTTCGAAATGAATTTTCATTCTAAAAGGCTATGGATGCGTTCAAATAACTAATTTCGGTCCTAAAATGTATGTTAAAATACAACTTCACTATCAAAATGTTCCAGCTATGTGAAGTTTAATTTTAAAACTTTTATTACTATTTTTTTTCAAATGGCAACATGGTGGCGCGTCGGGTTGAAAAAAAAGATAATTTTTTTACGATTAATTTGATACTGCACTCTAGGTATTAGGTTGAAAGAAAACTTTCGATAAAAACCTGAAATCCCATTACCTTAGAACTTTCATTAAATGAAGAATCTTATTGAGATTAAAATAACATTTGAAATCATCGAGTAGCCTGTGACCAACACAACTGAAACGAAGCCACGCCCACAAATCTACGTCCCTGGACGACAAACAGGGCCATTTTAGGACCGAAATTATTTATTTGAACGCATCTATAGCCCTCTACAATAAAAATTATTTCGAAAAAAAATTGAACAACGGTTACAAAAAGTAGCAAATGATACATGGTTGTATTCCAAATGTCATATGGAGACGAAAAAACTGAAAATATACCAGGTGTCCCATTTAAAAATCGAAAGTTTATGTCACTTCCGGTGAATCCGGAAGTTGCATGAAGTTGAGTTACTTGTCAAAAAACGCAGTTTTATGCATTAAACAAATCCTGTAAATTTCATTTCATTATCTCCGAAAACAAAAAAGTTATAGGGGCGAGCCACCTTCCGTGGACACCCGGTATATATATATATATATATATATATATATATATATATATATATATATATATATATATATATATATATATATATATATATATATATATATATATATATATATATATATATATATATATATATATATATATATATATACATATATATATATATATATAATTATTTCCCTTCTAATTCTCCTGAAGATGGCTTCGCAAAAGGAGGCCGAAACGTCGATATTTTTCAAATCTTTTACGCGGTTCATTCAAGTTTTTCTATATATATATATATATATATATAAAATATATATATATATATATATATATATATATATATATATATATATATATATATATATATATATATATATATATATATATATATATATATATATATATATATATATATATATATATATATATATATATATATATATAATATATATAAATATATATATTATTTACTATAACATAAAACTTAGTGAATGAAAGTTGTATATTAGGTATATATTGCATATTAACATCAGAAGTGGGATCTTGAAAATTGAATGGTAAAAAAATTCTGCGCGAAATACACCTCCATCATCTAGAAAAATCAAATAAAGAATATCAAATATGTTAATAACAACAAACTGATTTAGTTGTCACAAACTGTCAAATTTTAATACAAAATAAAATTGCTTTAGTTTGTTTCATTCGTATTGTCTTTCCAATTCAGAATAGTTATTTATGTACCTACCAAGTGCGTTATATAGATCTAGTAACGCACGTGGTGCATACAAGAATTTATTTTTCAAGAAAAAATTATTTTATTATAATGAAAAATCGATTTTAAAATCGGTTCATTGCTCCTATACTTTCCATTTTCCTTTTCATAGTAGGCATGACATTTGTTGATATTTTGACGTTTGTGAATATTTTTGTCATCATATTTAGTGAATGTCATTGCTGCTTTCTTTGTGTAGTCTTATAGAAATAATGGAAATGAAAATGAATTTACCCAAGAATATCATAGAAAATGCAGCCAAAGCTGCGAATAATTCATTGCCGGAGAAATCCAGATTCGTATACGACAAGGATTATGAAGTATTTATTCAATGGAAGTTGCTTCATTTCTCCTCGTACAATAAGCGAGCGTTATGATCCATAATGCCCGTTCATAACGCCCTAGGGAATAATGCGTATATTAATAACAACCATATCTAAGGTAAAATCAACAAATAATATACAAGTGAAAAATAAAATTATTTTTTGATAAAGAACTTCGTTCCAAAAACAGAGCATATTGTTTCTATTTCAAATCTAGAGAATATGAGTACATCATGTTGAACTCGTACATCATTTTCATCGTACGTTCGCATCCATAGAGGAAAATTGTGCGGAACAGCAATTAAATGGAAAATTCCGGATATTGACCTACGTCGACCAATTTTCAACTCGACGAGAATGATTCCAGGAATTCCAGGATTCCGGACACCAGCAGCGCGGACCAGTACGCACACTGCTGTTATCTGCAATAACTTTTCCGGGCCATATATCACTTTCTCCACGCCGAATCTATTGAACACTGGCATCATTAAAATAAGATCATTCATTTTTGGTAATCAAAAAATAATTTTCTTAATTGACAGAACAATAAATCATAGCTCCAGCACGAATGTAACAAATTGAAAAAATATCATTTGTGTATTAAAATTTGAAAGTTTGTATCAACTAAAATACCAAGTATGTTATCATTAAAAATTTGATATTATTCTAGATAATAAAGTGTTTCGAGGAGAATTTTTCTACAATTTAATTATCAAAATCCCACTTCTGATGTTAATATATAATAAAAACTTCGCTTAAATACGTTCGTGTCTGTGAGATTATTGACTTAAAATTAAGTAATACACAGACAATTATTATCGTCGGTGCTAAAAGTGATTAATCCTTGTCTGCGGTTCAATCATTGATAATATATTTGATTCATTGTCACATTTAAAACAGGATTTAAGAGGAGATAATTCTATGCCGTTTCTATAATACCGTGATTATTGGAAAATTATATAATCGTTTTCTGTGCTCACTACGTTATACATTTTAGTTTTCATCAACTAAAATACCAGGTTAATTATTATTGAAAAAATTTGATATTCTTCTAAATGATGAAGGAGTGTTTCGAGGAGAATTTTCCCTCAATTTAATTCTCAAGATCCCACTTCTGATGTTAATATATAATACAAAACTTCGCTTCAGTACGTTTGTGTCTGTGATATTATTGACTTAAAATTAAGTAATACACAGACAATTATTATCGTCTGTGCTAAAAGTGATTAATCCTTGTCTGTGGTTCAACCATTGATCAATATATTTGATTCATTGTCACATGTAAAACAGGATTTAAGAGGAAATAATTCTATGCCGTTTCTACAATACCGTGATTATTGGAAAATTATATAATCGTTTTCTGTGCTCATAAGGTTATACATTTTAGTTTGTATCAACTAAAATACCAAGTTAGTTATTATTGAGGAAATTTGATATTATTCTAGATGATGGAGTGCTTTGCGGAGAATTTTCCTACAATTTAATTTTCAAGGTCCCACTTCTGATGTTGAAATATAATACAAAACTTCGCTTCAGTACGTTTGTGTCGTATTGAATCAGAAAATTTTCTGTTTTCTGGGCTTGATATGATCTCTACGTCATATTGAGTATATTCTATTCATGAATATTTCCCTCCTGTCAAAAATCCCTTGTAAATGGAATGCAATTATCGAAAATTACAGCGAATATTTCCCTCCTGTCAAAAATCTCTTGTAAATGGAATGCAATTATCGAAAATTACAGCGATAATTGCATTGTAGAAAGCGAAAGAGCCCTGCGATAATTGCATTGTAGACCGATAATTGCATAGTAGCATAGTTCATATCACGGTTATTGATGACAAGCTGACAATTTATGAATTACTAACGTCAGTTTGACAAGTTGAAAGTTTACTCGGGAAATATTCCCCAAAATTGCACTCGTGCATCAAAATAACCGGATAATTTCGCATTCCAGCGTGTTGTCTTTGAAAAACTGCATTCGGTCATTTTCATATTTTGGAGAAAGAGCTCTTTCGGGATCTTTTTCCAAAAATGAAAATGAACTCATGCAGTTTTTTGACAACACGCTGTCATACAAAATTATCGGTAATTTTGATGCACTTGTGCAATTACTTACGATAATATAACTGAAATTATCATTAGATGCAATACTTTGGATATTTGAAATTATGAAG
Source organism: Cynegetis impunctata (assembly GCA_030704885.1). Taxonomy (NCBI): domain Eukaryota; kingdom Metazoa; phylum Arthropoda; class Insecta; order Coleoptera; family Coccinellidae; genus Cynegetis; species Cynegetis impunctata. Next base: position 196,049 of record JARQZK010002187.1, read on the forward strand.
AAACTTAACAAGTTTCAACCTTCAATTATAATATTCATTGAATCTGAAAACAATAAAAAAATTCTATTTCATTATCAAGACTTGAAATGAGTGATGAATATTTCTCAAGAAAACAACACTCTGTATAGAAGTATCGAATAAGTTTTTATTTCCTCATTTGCGTCACGATAATGAAAAACAGATTTTCAATTTTCTCATAAATAAATTTCGGAAACTTATTTCCCGAGTAGCATCTTAAAGAAAATTCAATTTCAATTCTCAATTAAAATAAAAGAAAGATATTCACTCATAAGTCAAGAAAAACAATATTCTCACACAATAATTATGTGGATGAAGAGAATTTTCAAGACAATTCTGCGTATATTCAATTTGAAAAATAAGAAAATTGATTCAATACCTTAACTTCAGAAATATTTCATATTCTTATTCAAAAACTATGTTCGAGAAAATTATTTTCATGAAAATTCATCATCTATTCACTCACTGAACCTTTGTGTTCATGAAGAGAATTTTCCTGGAAATTCATTTTAAATTTAAACGGAGATGAGGTGTGCATCATCAATTTTCAATCAAGCATAATTGAGTTGAGCGAATTTAATTCATTTTTCATTTTAATTAAATTGTTTCATACCGGATAATTAGATAAAATGGAGTTTTCGTGTAATTACATAGGAAGGTACTAAGCTTTTTGAAACACATAACCCAGAATTATATTAATCGAATATAAAATTAGGAAAAACTGATATTCTACAAGAATCACATCGATTTTTAATTGAGATTTAGGAAAATTAATTTTTGATTATTCAATCGGAATAAACTACAGGTCTGAACAAATCGGTTGACCAGATTCTTCGCAAATGAATTTTCTGTATTAATCATATTTATATATAGATATATATATATATATATATATATATATATATATATATATATATATATATATATATACTCTCTTTATATATATATATATATATATATATATATATATATATATATATATATATATATATATATATATATATATATATAAATCAGTGGCGGCTCGTGAGGTGTTTGTTTAAGGAGGCTACAAAAGGTGTTAAAAAATACACCATAGGCGAAAATTTTTAGGATTTCAAGGTCAACCGCCTTATAATTTAAAGAAAATCAAAGTAAAACAAGCACCCTAAAATATTAATTTCTTTGGGAAAAAAATTGTTTTCACTTTCCAGTGTCTACCTTGAGACCTACAACTCCTATTTACAATATTCACAAAAACTCTTCTCAGCCAATTAATCAATTCATCTATTCATCAAATTTAATTTTTTTTCACAATATAGGTACCTACCTACCTACTTAACGAATTTGTTACCTATTCGAGGAATTAATCAATTATTGCCCAGCAAGAATCAATTACATTAATTATGTTCCTGGGATTTTTCATGCCTTTCCAGAGAACGTGATAAATTTTTTAAATCGTCAAATCCTAAGCGGCCCCAAACAGAGACATTTTCCCTAGTGAAAAGTAAACACTGCCAACAAAATAATATATTTTTTACCTGTGATCCGGTTAGCCAAGGATGTCTCTCATAATTTCTGATATTAAAACCGCGATTTTGTTGTCTGTTACGCTGCACCAAATTGTCTAATTCAGGGGTAGGTCGCAATGTTTTTATCAAAACTTTATCCTCAAAACTTAGTGCACTAAAGTAATGGGATAACAAATATTCCACTAAGTCGCCATTGACATTTTTAAAATTAACTTCAGTAACCGAACTCGTTTTAAAAACAATACGCGAGCAAAATAAATTAAAAATCACCCCACCGGCATAAAACTCAAAACAAACTCATCACGATTAATCAGGCTTCAGTCTCCACGTGCTTGCTACGTGCACTGTAATAGAATAAATAAGGTCGAATATCGTGCTTATGCTTTGAACCGAGCAGCTAGGTTCAATCGGTGTTGCTATTTACATGTGTTTTCCTTTTCTATTGCAATAAAGTATTCATTCGCAATATTCGCACCGTTGTTTGCTTTTCTGTGGCAGGCATAATGAACGTTGAAAATATACCTTTTTAAGCCTCTGCAGCGTTGCCACTGTTGAAATGGAATCTTGAAATGAATTATATGCAGTAAGCAGTAAATGTAAATACCTTCTATCGTAATTAATAAATTATATTATATAATGTAGGTTGAAAGGAAGGTAGTATACTATAGTAGTGATGCACAGAATATTGAGGAGGCGGCTTAGCCTCCTTAGCCGCCCCTGATATATATATATATATATATATATATATATATATATATATATATATATATATATATATATATATATATACTAGCTGACCCAGCAAACGTCGTTCTGCCATGTAATAGGTATTTATCTATATATCTAACTATCTATCTATCTAGATAGTTATCTATCGTTCTATTTATCTATTTAACAATCTATCTATCATTATATCTATCTATCTGACCCGGCAAACGTTGTTTAAATTACTAAAATGGCTATTAAAAAGTATGGGTTGTTGATAGAAGGGTGAAAATTTAGATTTGTATATATTTTTTAATGCAACATCATAAAAAAATAAAAATAAAAAGTTTTGTCCAAAAAATTTATAAAAAGGTTTGGGGTGGACCACCCTAATCACTTAAAAATATATTACGACCTTTTCTCAGATCGACTATTGTTATTTTCGATTGCTATCTTGAAACCCTATTGCGGATCTGTGGATAAAATTTAAAAAATTTAAAATCGCGATGGAATTTTTTTTCTAAGTCATGACAAAATAAAAACAAAAATTTTGCCAAAAAAATTGAAGTTTATAATCAACAAATGAAAATAGGGGTTGATCGTAGAGAGATGAAAAATTGAGGGGTGGACCCCTCAACATTTAGGGGGATGAAAAATAGATTTTGTCCGATTCTCAGACCTAACCTATATGCACACAATTTCATGAGAATCGGTGGAGCCATTTCGGAGGAATTAAACAAATAAAAAATAGGAGTTGATCGTGGAGGGGTGAAAATTTGGGGTTGTATATATTTTTGAATGCTGTATCATAAAAAAATGGAACAGAAAACATTGTCTGAAAAATAAAAAATCAAAATTGAGCGGTGGACCACCCTCAACATTCAGGGGGATAAAAAATAGATGTTGGTCGATTCTCAGACCTACCCGATATGCACACAAAATTTCATGACAATCGGTCGATCCATTTCGGAGGAGTTTAACTTCTAACACCGTGATACGAGAAATTTATATATTAGATATATATATATATATATATATATATATATATATATATATATATATATAACTTATTAAGTACTAGATTTGTTTTAATTATTTCACTTTGTTATTAATTTTTGTTAGTACATTAATGAACATTCAATTTAGCCATATGACCATACAGAGACATGTTTCTGATTTTTTTACGCGAAAACCATGCGTCCTAGGAAAGAAAATTCAGAAATTAAATTTGCTCTGAGTAAAATACGGATTTCAATTTTTAAAAAGCAGTGGCGTACCATTTTTTTTCAAAAAAGATTTAGTCCGAATCCAATACGGACGCCACTGGTGAAAATTTTAAAAAAATTTTACACCAAAAGATGCTCTTTAATGCATAAAAGCCGAACACTGAATTTCATGAAAATATTTAAAGTGGTATGAAAATGACAATAAAAAATTTATTTTTCCCTTAAAACTTTAACACCCTATATTTCGGAAAAGAATCGTTTACGGACCATAGTTTATATGGCAAACTACCATTATTTTTTCATGTAGATGCACTACCTCAAATCTTTCACCTTACTTTTGAAACACCCTGTATTTATCAGACATAAAATTTTTTTCGAAAATCGATGTCTAGGAGGTCCAAAACGAATGGGAAAATACTCCCGCACCGGGCTGCTTTCCTTCGATACACTTCTATAGTATGTATTTTATAGAATAGTTGATGGAATATATATTTACATATATTACATATTTTGGTCCTCTAACAGAAAAAGTTGCTAATGTCATACCTAAATGTAATATTAAAATTGCTTTCAAACCTAAGACAAAACTCTCAACATTTTTATTCAATGCCAAAGATATCACTTCAAAATTTGAAAGTTCAGGAGTTTATAAGTTGATTTGTCCTGTATGTAAAGGAGTGTGTATAGGTCAGACTGGTCGATCGTTCAAGACAAGATTCAAAGAACACCAACAATCTTTTTTGGAAAATAAAACTGATTCAACGTTTTCAAATCATTGCCGTGAAAACCACCACCCGTTTCCATAAATAGATAACATCCAAATTATGCACAAATTACCGAAAGGAACCAAACTTACTTACTTAGAATCATCAGAAATTTTTAAACTCAATCATAATGCAAAAGATATCTTGCTGAACGACCGGATTGACTTGATATATTCTCCTATATTTAGTGTATTCAAACAATAACGATTTTTCTAAGAACATTTTATTGTACCAATTTGGGAAATCTACTTCTTTTAGCCCTTCTTATGTTCCTCTTGTCTATTTAGGTATCTGCAATAATTCTTTCCCACCCGTAAGCGCAAATCTGTAATTATGTATTCAGTTCTTAACTCAATCTGCCTGATGATGGTCTAGTGACCGAAATTGCAATCGCAGTGTTATATTTTTCAAAGTATTTTTGTGATAATAAACGTAGTAAATTCATATTTAGTTTTCGTTCATCATGTATTTTATAGGATAAAATACGAATTAGAACTACAGAGCAAACTGAAATTCTCGAATATCCGAGGTAACGTGGAGCATGGTGTTGTTTTTGCGGCTGCATTTTTCGAATTGCCGTAAACAGTCGCAGCTCGACAGTCTGGAGCCGCCAGATAAAATTATAGCCCTTATCGAGTATGAGAACTGGGATCGATACCCTGGAATTGCGTATTTTACTGGTGTAATTCGAGAAGATAGCTTCCCGGAAAACCGTTTTTCGATGTGCATGCAACTTGGAATGCATAATTCGGTACATTACAAGGATAATTTGAGGCGAAATACTCTTTCGAATCGGTTTTATAATCTTGAATCGACTCAACAGTCCAGCTAATTGATTATACTCGTAGATAAATGCAAATTGATTGTACAGATGGAGCTTGAAACAGTTTCGGAAAGTTTATGAATTTAAAATCGAATTGGCAACATCTTTTGAGTTCGAAATGGGTTAATTGACGGCTCTACTAATAAAATGAAATAGTAGTAGGGCAGCCCAAGATGCTAAATGGGGGGTTACTCGAGCGTCGTGAGGACCTTTTGGATTGTGAAGATTATATGCTAAAACGAAAAAAAGGTTATATGATGTATCCCATTTCACTAGGGGGAAAAACGTGTTCAGATCTCCGAAAATGTAAAAAAAATCGTTATATAGACATACTCCAGCGCGTCAGATATTAGTAGTTTATACACCCCATATCGTCTCTGATAACGAAGGTAAGTTAATTAGCCGGTTTGCATGGTGGGGGTGACCGTACGAGACCAAAACTCATCGCCGATATTCGAAAATGCAAAAAAAAATCGTGACATTTCCTTCGAAATAAAAATAAAAAGGACACCCTACTGCGTAGCACTAGGAATGATAAAACCCCTCGGCGCATGTGCATGTCGTCAATATTTTTTGAATGTACCTATTATATAAATTAAATAACAATGAAAGTCGATTTTACGAATGAAATGAAGGAAAATTGCAATAAATGTATTAATAAGTCGATATTACGAATAAAATCCGTGAAAATTTAGCAAAAAAATTCATTGTTTGACTGTCGAATTTGAATATCCTATCCCGGCTCATTTTGCTGCAAATTATGAATCAAATTGATAAGATATCTCTATGGATGGGAAGCAGACACAGACGCAGAATCAAGCTTAAGCTGTCAACGTCGCTTGGTTACCGTGGCACACAGAGCACTTCGACGCATGTTTTGTAGGACTTCGTACATATCGACCTTGGCGCATGCGCATGTCGTAATGCCTATCTAAAAAACGCTATATTTTTTTATTCTTCGTTGGGAAAAATTGGGGATTCAAATTCCCTAATGAAAAATGTGTTTTATCGATATCCGCTGGAATTTTTAAAATCGGGCCAGTTACCAACTTTTTGTCGTGAGACTATAACCCCTTTAGCTTCGCCTCGGGGTAAAAATTTAACCGTGCTCAAGAATGTCAAGGTGACGTTTTCTTTTTGCAACTTTTTTAGTCTCCTATTTCCTTATGCCACGTGCAAATCGTAAGATTAGTGAAATGCATACTCTTCTGCATGTAATTAACACACCTTGCCTTAATCTGACGCGCTCGAGTTTTTCGAACGATCGAAACTTAAGCCAAGTGTGTTCTATTTAAAAGTTTAAACTTTATTCTGAAAAAAAATATATCTTCATACCGACTCATAGGACCTACAATTGGAAAAAAGAATCTGTTGCATTCAATATACCCCACGCTAACTATTAATGAAGAACAAAAATACTTCCCAATAAATTATGTGCCGAATTTGAGTAGCAAAATTTGTAACAACCTATCGAAAAATAACGTTAAAACAATTTGTACAAATAAAAGAAACTTGAAGTAATTCTTGGTCAATAATAAAGAAAAATCTGACATCTGAGAAAATAGTGGTGTTTACAAAATATTTTGCGACGAATGTCCTGCTTTCTATATTGGACAAACAGGAAGGAATATGAACATTTGTGTTGAAGAACATAAAAAGTCAATTTTACAAAATAAAAATACCACTGGCTTCTCCGAACATTGTATAAAATTTAATCATTTCCTGGATTTCAACAAAACTCAATTGTTGCATTCAGATAACAAAGGAAAGCGCCTTGAACTTCTTGAAATTGTCGAAATAAGTTCCGCCCATAATAGTTAATTACCCCTTTTAAACGAACAAATTGATTTTCAGGTATCACCTTTGCTTTTGTCTGTTTTATAAAATAAGATGTAATACTCCCCTGTAGTCAGTCTTGATAATGAGTTAATAACTCGAAACATGTCGACTATCCTTTACTGCTAAATACAGTATCTAAATATTTTTATATAGTGAAACTTAAACCAAGTGTGTTTTATTTTAAAGTTTAAACTTTATTCTGAAAAAAATAAATCTCCATACCGTAACGCCTAGGACCTAGAATGACCCCAAGAATATGCCAAAAAAATTTGACCGTTCATGTGCCGAACACTCTGTATGTATATATATATATATATATATATATATATATATATATATATATACATATATGTATATATATATATATATACATATATACATATATGTATATATATATATATATATATATATATATATATATATATATATATATATATATATATGCATATATGTTCAGAAAGATTTCCGCGGTCGAAAGTATTTGAAAAACTTGGTTCTCGGGATGAACCGCGTAAAAGATTTGAAAAATCAAGAACTATTGCTCCCGTCCGATCATTCAAATCCCGAATATTTCGTGAAGCTGTAGAAATAGAAAAACGTCCAAATTGTTTGAACACCAGAGATGACAGTCACAGACTCCCATCAGCATGGAAGCCGCTTCTCAGTGGTCGCCGTGTCACACCCAATCGGAGTGCATCCCGCACTGATACCGTGCGTGAATACCCCATTGACGTCAATACTACGTCAATAACTACGTCAATAACTACGTCAATAGAGTACCCGCCCCCCTTCCCTATAAATACGGCCACGCGACGATCGGCCCGTCAGTTGACTCTGAAGAGTAGGCAGGTTGAGACTTCAGAGTTGACAGGAAGCAGTACGGTTGGTGGAGTAGGCAGTTTGAGACCACGCAATCGTATTATTTCCGATTCCTCCTAATTCGATTCGTGGAGTAGGCAGATTGAGGCCACGTATCTGAATTATTTTCCCTTGTAATTCTCCTGAAGATGGCTTCGCAAAAGGAGCCGAAACGTCGAGATTTTTCAAATCTTTTACGCGGTTCATCCCGAGAACCAAGTTTTTCATATGCATATATGTATATATATATATATATATATATATATGTATATATATATATATATATATATATATAATAGTATATTATGATATTGAGGAGAATAAATGATACTTTATGTGCTGGGCGTGGAAAGTTTGTCTGACTCACTACGTTCGTCAGACAATCCATGCGAAGCACATAAAGTATCTTATTCTCCGAATATCATATACTATTTTTTCTTCAAACGTGCATAATTTCATTCGAAATAAAACAATAAAAGGAAACGAATTTTTTAATAAAGATAACAAGATTGAATCTTCAACTTATTTCACTGTATATTGCCTTTTTCGTATCGTTGTCATGGATACGTACTTGTTTGACATCCATTAAAACAAATATTTCAAATTCGGTGAAGAAAATGAGTTTAGAAATGTGTAATGATCCTCCCGAGGTGGTAGAGGCAGCTAGAATAGCTATACAAAACTTGCTGCCGACGAAATCTGCTGCAGTATATGAAGCTGCGTTTGTTAAGGTCAACAAATGGTGCAATGGAAAAAAAGTAGTGCAATACTCTGAGTTCTTTGCTGCTAATAAACATTCCCAACACTAAAACTAATAAGAGTAGAACCTTCAACGTCCTGGCTTTTTGAAATATCAAAATGGGAAATGTTATAAAGCTGTTATGGGTATCCATAAAATTGGTAGTGTAGCAAAAGACGTGGCATTGTATCTGAAGATTCCAAATTGGAAAGAATATACAGGGCATTGCTTAAGAAGAACTTCCGCAACAATGCTTGTTGATAGTGGGGTGGATATCACTACGCTGAAAAGGAAGACCAAAATTGCTAAGAGAATTCTTCAACCTAGCTCCGCGGAAAATCTCGAACAATCTTCATTTAATGAACCCGATACAAGTAACGGATTTGTGAATGCCGTTCACTCTGGAAAAGTTGTTATGAATAGTACTGATATTGTAAGAAGTGGAGGATTCTTAAATGATGCAAATCTCCATAATTGTTCTTTTACTATAAATATTACGAATAAATAATAAATACCATTGTGAATAAATTCATAGTACTATAATGTGTTTATACGCTTAGGAGTATAAGTACTTATACTCCTAGTCATATAAATCACACTTAATGTCATTGAGGAACGTCACAAAAGTTACCACTTATATGACGTTTGAAGAAAATATATAATTATATCATCTGAAATCGTTCATTTATCTTCCTTGAATACATATTCAACCAATTTCTCAATCAGTTGGAGATAAATCAAACAAATCGTTCGTTTCTAAAGATCTAGACCATCTCGTAATTTTTATTATAATATAATGTTCTTTATCTTAGATAAAACAACGAGTTGAAGTAGAAAATGAGTAACCGCTTTCTTTATATTTCATGGACAATATAAACAAAGTTCAGTTGTAAATTTTTCACAATCAGAGAACCATGAAATCAATAGAAAAAAGTTATGTACGTCCTGTTCCTCCAGTGAGCCCTTTATTAACCACGAAAAAGTTAACTCCGGCACTTTTTTATCAGCCAAGTGTTAGATCTAATAATTCTAGGCGTTCTGACAGGTAAATGATATGAATTTCTAGAAAATGAACTTAAATTAAAGGAAAAAATAACGTTTATATAAACAAGGTTTTTATTTGAACAATCGAATAATGTTTTAGAATGTTTTCTTTGAATTTAATTGTATTTCATAATATTAATTTCTATAATCGCTGATAGTTAGTTTTTAAAAGTCTCTATCATGCTGGGACCTCAAATAGACTTATATAGGTGACCCAACTCTCAAACTCTCAACCTTTTTGTCAATTCGAAATTTAAAAATAGCATTCAAAACTCAGAATACCATTATAAAACATATTAAAAATTCAAAAGATAAAACTACACAACAAAATAAATCAGGGATCTATAAGCTAACTTGTGGTTCATTTCCTAAAGTATATGTTGGCCAAACTGGCAGGAACTTTGGAGTTCGAATATCAGAACATAAAAGAAGTTACGACAAGAAAAAATTAGATTCCACTTATTCATCACATCTCCTGGAACATAATCATATTTTTAATAGTCAATTTGAAATATTACACATAGAAAGGAAAGGCTATAAACTTAATTTTTCTTCAAACGTCATATAAATGATAACTTCTGTGACGTTCCTCAATGACATTAAGTGTGATTTATATGACTAGGAGTATAAGTACTTATACTCCTAAGCGTATAAACACATTACAGTACTATGAATTTATTCCCAATGGTATTTATTATTTATTCGTAATATTTATAGTTAAAGTACAATTATGAAGATTTGCATCATTTAAGAATCCTCCACTTCTTGCAATATCAGTACTATTCATAACAACTTTTCCAGAGTGAACGGCATTTACAAATCCATTACTTGTATCGGGTTCATTAAATGAAGATTGTTCGAGATTTTCCGCGGAGCTAGGTTGAAGAATTCTCTTAGCAATTTTGGTTTTACTTTGCACCGAGTCTTCGATGTACCCTTCGGCAACTGCATCAGATTTCCAACCCCCATGCCTTTTCAGCGTAGTGATATCCATCCCACTATCAACAAGCATTGTTGCGGAAGTTCTTCTTAAGCAATGCCCTGTATATTCTTTCCAATTTGGAATCTTCAGATACAATGCCACGTCTTTTGCTACACTACCAATTTTATGGATACCCATAACAGCTTCATAACATTTCCCATTTTGATAATTCAAAAAAAAACGTCGTTCCCTAAAATCGGCAGGGCGCAAATTAACGTACTTTCTATATTTGCTCAGATATTCATCACCCAGGACGTTGAAGGTTATACTCTTATTAGTTTTAGTGTTGGGAATGTTTATTAGCAGCAAAGAACCCATATCTTCAAGATCATCAACTGTCATATTCACTAGTTCATCGCAACGACATGCCCCAGATATTCCAAATATCAAAACTACCTAAAAAATTAAGTGTTGGTTAGCACAATGTGAAACAAACAAAAGGTAATTTTATTACCTTCATCGCCAAATACTTTTCATCTGGGGCTTCAGACAAAAATTTGCTGAACTGTTCCCTTGTCAAGACTCTCGATTTCTTTACCTTATAACCTTCTCCTTGCTTTTTTAAAAATGCACGCAAATTGTTGTATTTTTCAATGTTCACATTATGCTTCAAATTCAACAGAGACCTTATCATTGAATAATGAGCCCACAAACTAGAACTCTTCATTTTCAGTGCCATTTCGGTAAAATATGCCAACAAAACGTTCTCAGAGTATTGCACTACTTTTTTTCCATTGCAGCATTTGTTGAACTTAACAAACGCAGCTTCATATACTTCAGTAGATTTAGTCGGCAGCAAGTTTTGTATAGCTATTCTAGCTGCCTCTACCACCTCGGGAGGATCATTACACTTTCTAAACTCATTTTCTTCACCGAATTTGAAATATTTGTTTTAATGGATGTCAAACAAGTACGTATCCATGACAACGATACGAAAAAGGCAATATACAGTGAAATAAGTTAAAGATTCAATCTTGTTATCTTTATTAAAAAATTCGTTTCCTTTTATTGTTTTATTTCGAATGAAATTATGCACGTTTGAAGAAAAAATAGTATATGATATTCGGAGAATAAGATACTTTATGTGCTTCGCATGGATTCTCTGACTCACTACGTTCGTCAGACAAACTTTCCACGCTCAGTACATAAAGTATCACTTATTCTCCTAATATCATAATATACTATTATTAGAAGCTCTTGAAATTAATAGTATGAAACAATCCAATAATTTGTTAAATGACCAATTAGATATGAATAATTCACCGTTGTTAAATCTTTTCTAGATGTAATATTGAATATTTGTGCCTGTTGTGTTTTTCCCAAGTCATTAACAGTTTGTACTTTCTACCTGCTAAGTGATTACGTTTAGGTTTTCCCCATTCTTATTGTATATTCCCTTCCTTCATCTTTCAATATTCTCGTTGTAAAAGTTAGTATGTATTATACATCTGAAGAAGCCACTGTATTTGGCGAAACAATTGTCATGTTAACTAAATATGGTGAAAATCGAAGACTGTAAAGCAGTGGCGGATTTAGACCCTTTCCGATAGTAGGCTATTCCAATTTTGCCGCCCCTACTGACCTCTTCGATTCGATACCCTAGTTAATTACAAATTTGTTGTCTATGAAATTGTAACTATGATTTGTGCACTATCGTCCTAATTACACCACCTTTATCCTGTATTTAGTATGATCGTAAACTACAAGTACAACCCACCGATTTAGGTAAGATTGCTCAAGATCAATCCTGTACTAGTACTACTAATAAGGCGAGGTAAAAATTGGACAAATTTCGATGTTTGTAATGGGTATCTCGGTAACTATAAGAGATATAAAAAAATGGAGGGCGCATTCTCTTTTTTCGAGACAAATTCACTGGCGAAAACCAAAATTTGAAATCGTCTTTTGTTTTCGAGTTATAAACAAAAGTTCGACTTTTTGACAAAGGTGAATATAATGGTTGTTTGTGAAGTTACGAGAAACTTTTACATCCTGAGGCACTTTTTTCTGTATACTCCAGTGGCGTCGGGAAAAACTGAAAAAAAAGTGAAATTTCGAGTTATGGCCTAAAGATGTATTTTTTTAAATGGGAATCATAGTTTACTGCGATTTGGTTGAAACGGATTTTTGATCTCTTTCTAACGATATATCATATTTCAGGTCGCTTCTGATGTGTAAGTATTTAAAAGGGAAAGTAATATTTTACTACAACATTTTTTTGAAAACTTAATTTTTGCGATTTCTCTAAATCGGCAGCGACAGCAATTCTCAGGAACTCTAAGTTTGTTGTTACTCTTTCGAACTCCGCAAGGTACATTGAGTTGAGATCGGTTGACCTGTTCAAAAGTTATAAGAGGTTTACATACACACACGTACAACATACAACCATACGGATATTATCGTGAAAATAGTCATGATGGATTCCTAGTACCTTAAAACGTCGAGATCTGAAGAAAACTCGATTTTCTGAAATTGGGGAGAAAACAATTTTCGAAAATATTTAGTTTTTTTAGCGGGAAGTTGAAAATTTTTGTCCCAAATTTGCCGCCCCTTAAATCTGCCACCCTAGGCTCGAGCCTACTCAGCGTGCTGGTAAATACGCCACTGCTGTGAAGTTTTATTTACAATATTATAATGAATTTTCATCAATTAGTTATTCGAAATTAAGTTAGTAGTGTAGGTCCAGAGCCAAAACTCAAAATACATTATTATTGTCTACATTTTATAGTATGCGATATAAAAATTATGATTGGAAATTGATTAGCGAATACTGTAACGTTGAGAAACGCTGACATACGTCAAACATCTTAATATCAACTTCAAACTTTCATCTGTATTCAAAAATACAAACGAAATTAGAAAAACACTAATTTTCTTTTTTTTTCTCTAAATTTCAGGCGACCTTTCCATCCACCACTTCCACAAAAAACTCGAAAACGCGCCGTTTTCAAAAATGGCGTCTGTAACATAGAACAATCCGAGATATACGGTTTGCGAAAACTGAGGTATCTTCAAGATATATTTACCACTTTGGTGGATGCGAAGTGGCGATGGACGCTCTTGGTTTTCAATATCGTTTTTGCGTTATCATTTTTCGCATTCGCTATTATTTGGTGGTTAATTTCAGTCAGTCACGGTGACTTAGAAGTGGATCATTTACCTCCAGTGCAAAGGAAGAACGGTTGGACTCCTTGTGTCACAGAAATTTATAACTTCACTTCTTCGTTTTTATTCAGCGTTGAGACTCAGATAACCACGGGTTATGGAGGAAGATCGATAACAGAGGAATGTGTGGATGCTATTATTGTTATGTGCATACAGAGTCTTGTTGGTAAGCTATCAACATTGTATTAATTTAATGTAATTTTTTAATATTCCTATCGAAGGTAATTATAATGGAGTAGTCGAATTTTCAACGAAACATCCCTCGTATATAAATTTTACATTGTTGCCACTTGGTCCAAGTTACGAAGAATATACATTAATTCTAAATAGATATAAATAATTTGGCAACACCGGATGATGCATCAAAATAGGGTTATAATCAATATTAAATCAATTAAAATTCTCAAAAAATCGTTCTTAATTTTACATTTGCCACTCTGTCCATATTACATTGTTGCCACTCTGTCCATATTATGAAGAATATATTCTAAATAAATATAACTAAGTTGTCATCATCTATGATATCCTGATGTCGCATTGAAATGAGGTTATAATTAATGCCTAGTCAAATTCATAAAACATCATCCTCCGTATATAAATCTTACATTGTTACCACCCTACACTAATTCACCAAGAATCTACATATATTCCAAAACGATATGAATAATTTGTCCTCATCTATGATGTTCTGATAAAGCATTAAAATGAGGTTATAAACAAAATTAAATAAATTAAAAAATAGTCGAATTCTCAAAAAATCAACCTCTGTATATGAATCTTACATTGTTGCCACCCTGTACCAAGTTACCAAGAATCTACATATATTCCGAATAGATATACCTAAATACGTTGTCCTCATCTATGATGTCCTGATGATGTTTCGAAATAAGTCTATAATTAATGTGAAATAAATTAATGCTAGTCAAATTTTCATAAAATAATCCCTAGTATATAAATATTACAATATTGCCACCCCACTCCAAGTTACCAAGAATCTACATATATTCCAAATAGATATAAATATTTTATCCTCATCTGATAAAGATCTGTAATGAGGCTATTATTGAAATGAAGTAAATTAATGACTTGTTGAATTTTCAAATTATCATCCCTCGTATATAAATTTTACATTGTTGCCATCAATGGTAGTATTATTTAGTATTAATGATATATGATATACTGTAAGACAGCATAATTTATAATCAAATTAAATATTGGCGAAACAAATTTTGAAAACATCTTAATGAATACACCTGGTATTTTACTTCAACATTTTTGCCAGACTTTCACAAAATCCCTAATTTCATACATTTTCATGAAATATTCGAATTTCAGGAATGCTGATTCAAGCACTGATGATTGGTATAGTATACGCCAAACTGACTAGGCCCAAACAGCGAACACAGACGCTACTATTTTCAAGGAACGCAGTGATATGTCAAAGAGATGGTTCCCTTTGCCTAATGTTCAGAGTTGGAGACATGAGAAAAAGTCACATCATAAACGCAAATATAAGAGCCCAACTAGTTAAATGTCGGAAAACCAAGGAAGGAGAGTCGTTAGGGCAATACCTTACAGATTTGGAGGTATCAGCGGATGGAAGTAATGGAAATATATTCTTCATTTGGCCAATGACTATTGTACATGTCATCGATGAAACATCGCCATTTTATTATTTATCTGCAAGCGATGTGTTACAAGAGGACTTTGAGATACTGGTAGTTTTGGAAGGTGATTAAACTAACTTAAAAATATAGCTTATACTAACTAGCTATATATAATAGTAACACTCAAGGTCGGCTGTATTCGTATTGATAACTGTCTTGAAGTGCGATCCTTTGAACGCGGACGGCATGTTTAATTCCAGAGACGGATCAATTCAATATGTGAATTGTAAACAATATGATATTTCTTCTTTCAAGTTTTGAAATATTCTTTGATGTTGAAGAATTGGTTATTGGAACGAAGTTCCTTATGGCAGGCTTGGAGGAAATGGGGTTATAAAACCGTAACGAAAACATATAACGGAAGTGACGACACAGAAGCGAATATTGTATAATACCTTTTTCTTTCTCTCTCTTTATTTCCGTTCTCTCGTCTCTCTTTCTGATCCCACTCCGCTTCGCTGTTTTGGTTCTATATTTTCGAATGACTACAAAACCTCGATAACCAAGCTAGTTAGTCGAGTATGTTAGGTACGCTGGCTAGTATTTGGGAGGTCTCGGGTTCAAATCTAGGGGCCGACTGGTCTGCCATGAGTTTTTGTCAGAGGTTTCCTCATGGTAATTTAAGTCACTGCTTGCAAACTTATAAGGCGAATGCTGGGCCAGTATCAATCCTCTGAACCCTACCCACACTTCCTATGTTCCATAAATATCCCGTCTCACCTTTCCTTAATGCACTTGTACATACAAGTGTATCCTCTGATCTGGCTGAAGGAGTTAATCCCAAACTCAAGCTGCCCGCCTCCCTGACACATACTTCATGGAGGAATGAAACACGTGTGTTTCCTTTTTTTTTAAACCTCGATAATTCATATGAAAATGAAAGCATCATATTGAAGATTGAATATTTTTAGTTTTCATCCATTTATCTTCCCTTGGGTATTAACGATTTTAAACTATATCTACCTCCAATTAGTTGTTACAAATACATCAATCAGTTGTTCAGTTCCCGTCAAATTGACCATTATTAATGTTTACGGCCATACCACGCTGAAAATGCCAGATCTCGTCAGATCTCTGAAGCCAAGCAGCGTCGGGCGCGGTCAGTACTTGGATGGGTGACCGCTTGGGAACACCGCGTGCCGTAAGCATCCATTTTATTGAATTCATTCAGAAACAATTTTTTTTTATATGAATTGTTCAATAAACTTAATCGTAATGATTTTTATTAGAGGAGATAGGGAGAATATGTGACAAGCGAATATTGTATAATATCTTTTCTCCCTCTTTCTTTGCGTTCTCTCATCCCTTCTTTTTCTAATCCCACTCCGCCTCGCTGTGTTGCTTCCATATTATCCGAAGGAACTTCGTTCTTATCTGATGTCCCATGACACTGTTATCTTTTTTTATTATAGATATAATTTTCGAAGAAGAAAATTGGAATCGGAATTAATAATTGGAGGTATCAAATTTTTTAACTCTGTTAATAAACAAAGGTTGAATGAATCTTATGTCAAAATTTCACCAAAAAAATCAATAATGGATTATTTTTCAGGAACTATCGAAAGCACAGGTCAACCTACCCAGGCTAGATCCAGCTACCTAGCAAATGAAATTTTATGGGGCCACACCTTTAAACCAGTGGTGTACTTCAATAAAGAGTTAGAAGGCTATGAAATAAATTATTCGAAATTCGATCGAACTCAACCCGTTGATACGCCACTGTGTTCAGCAGCAGAAATTGAAGAATTCAATAAAACGCTAGGAAAAGTTTGAAATTTCAATGAAATTAAAGTGTTGAATGTGAATATAGGGTACCAGGAGTTGAATGGAAGAAGAGGTTTTGTGTTGAAGGAATATAGTTTGTATTTTCGAATAAGAATAAATAAAATAAATAAAGAAATTATAATACATAGTTCATTATGTTCGAGATACCTTCCACTTCTTCTAAACTGAAGTTTGTTACTGTTTTCCTACATACTTTCAACTGTTTGCAATTCTCCATTGGTTGTACTGACGATAGCTGAAACAAATATTTTTAAAATTTCGTGAAATGAAATAATTTTTGAAATGTACATTTTATGAAGCATTAAATAAAATAACACAGTAGTTATGTATATACCAAGTGCGTTATATAGATCCTATAACGCCTGGAGTGTAACATTCGGCCCGAGGGCCTTTGGCCCGAGGGATAATGATGCCCGGTGGGCGTTAGGATCTAGTAACGCACTTGGTGCATACAAGATTTTATTTTTCTCGAAAAAATTATTTTATTATAATGAAAAATCGATTTTAAAATCGGTTCATTGCTCCTATACTTTCAATTTTCCTTCTCATAGTAGCCATGTCATTTTTTGATATTTTGACGTTTGTGAATATTTTTGTCATCATATTTAGTGAATGTCATTGCTGCTTTCTTTGTGTAGTCTTATAGAAATAATGGAAATGAAAATGAATCTACCCAAGAATATCAAGAAAATGCGAGCGGGCGTTATGATCCATAATGCCCTCTCATAACGCCCTAGGGCATAATGAGTGTATTTATAGCAACTGTATCTAAGGTAAAATCAACAAATGATATACAGCAAACAAGTGAAAAATAAAATGAAGTAATGCTTCTTTAAATAAATCAAGGAAAGAATATAATAATAAGGTAAGGAATCTTTTTTGACATTTCTTTTTCAATATGTTTATTGTAGTGCGGAAAAAAAGACTTTTCGCACTAGTGACTAGTGCGGCTAAACAGACTTGGTTTGAAGATTCACAGTCTTCCCCCATTTCAAAATATTTGAATCTTAAAAGAAAAAGTACAGGAAACCATACCCCACTGGAATGCAATCAAATTTTGAGTTACAATATGAAAAAATGGTTATTTTATATTTAAAATACTAAAAGATAATGTCATAAGTCCAAAATTTAAAATTCCAAATCGAAAGATTTACTTACTATGATCAACCTCTTGAATTTTATAAAATTCAGATAGCTCCGCCCCTGAACACAGTGGCGTATCGACGGGCTGGGTGTTGTCAAATTTGGAGTAGTTCACTTCATAACCTAAGCGGTCTTTGTTATATATCACGATAGGATCAAACTTATGTCCCCATAGTATCTCGCTTGCAAGATAACTCGATCTAGCTTGCGTTGACTGACCAGTACTCTCGATCGTACCTGAAGATCAAAAATTAACTGAACTACGTCGAATATTTATTGTATCAATCAATTTATTGGTGAAATTGAGAGATAGTTCTTACCTTCCAACATTACGACGACTTCAAACTTCTCCTGGAGTATATCGCTGGCCGATAAATGATAAAATGGCGACGAACTATCGATCACGTGCACGATTGTCATAGGCCAAATGAAGAAGATGTTACCATCGCAACCGTCAGCTGATATTGTCAGTTCCGTCTGGTACTGGTTCAAAACTTCCCCCTCCTTCGTTTTCCTTGGTCTTATAAGCTGCGCGCGCACATTGGCGCCGATTATGTGACTCTTCCTCATGTCTCCAACCCTGAACATAAGACATAAGGCACCGTCCCTCTGGCAGACAACTGCGTTACGAGAAAATAGTAGAGTTTGAGTCCTGTGTTTGGGTCTTGTCATTTTCGCAAATACTATGCCTGTCATAAAGGCTTGAATCATCATACCTGTAACGAAATTGTGAATTTCTTCATATTTCAGGATATTCATGAAAACTGACAACAATGTTTAACTATATACGAGGGTTGATCAACTTTGAACTAATGACTCAAAAAATAAATAAATGAAACTGTCTCTAGATTGATTTCATGTGCATTAAGAGACGTAAATTTGAAGTTGTTCACTCTGGAAAAGCTTTAAATGGATGAAATGACTGATCTTACCTACGATACTTTGCAAGCACATAACAAATATGGCTTCCGGACATTCTTCCGTTGTAGATCTACCTCCATACCCGATGGTATGTTGCGTTTCTATGCTGAATAAGAAGCATGAAGTATAATCATAAATTTGGGTTATACAGGGGGTCCATCCGGAGTCTCCTTGCATATCCGGAAGATGTTGAGGTTCAAGATCGCCGTGGGTGAATGAAATCAGCCACCAAATCAGTCCAAAGGCCAACCAGGATCCCAGGAAGGCAATAGAGAATACTATGAGAGTCCATCTCCACTGGGTGTCAACCAAGGTCGTGAATAAATCTTGAAGAAATCTCAGTTTTCTTTTGCTCTCTATTCGAGATTGTATTATGTTACAGTCGCCATTTTTGAATATAGCGCGCTTGCGAACTTTTCGACTAGTGTTGTTTCTGAATGTCTTCCTAAAAATGAAATAGAATTACATTACATTATTTGGTTTTCTATAAGCTTAATATTTCCTTCAAATACATGAAATATGACTGAATGAATAAATTCAAACTTGTTCGCATCTGATCAAATTTCATAACACGGTTCAGTTAAAAACCACGGTGTTTACTTCGTCGAATGCATAGAATTCTATGATTTGCTTGGAACAAATTTCACAATTCTGTGAACACATTTCTATGCATATATCAGGGAATGTTGATTATGTGTCTACAAACTTTGAGCTCGAACTTTTTTGAACTATTTAAAACTTTCCATGTTATTATTTCGTTATTCGGGGGAAGACATTGATTTACATTATTTATTGTTTTACAGTTGCCACCCCTCTGTAGGTCTAGGTATCAAATTTCAAATGGTTCTATTGTTACCTATAATGTCTTAAATCGCCAATATTTTCAGGTTGACTTGCAAAAACCTGTGATTTCAAATGTCCCAAAAAAAAATCGTTTGGACTTAAATCAGGATACCGAGATGGCCATTTTTGAACCCCACACCTATCTTCCATAGTTCACGAAAATTCTGATCCAAATTTTTGTTTCACAAACTCAGACCCATTGCAAAATAGATTTTTTACGAAGTATCACACGCTGTATGTGAATTTTCAAATCTCAATGTCGATACCTAAATCTACAAAGGAGTGGAATTCACAAAACAAGTAATATTATAAATCGATCTTTCCTCAAATTAAAAATGTACTTGATTTTAGGGTTACTTCGAAACTTCATATTAAACGAAATATTGAGGTAGAAAATTTTATCTGGGACATCCTATTTATGATGTCATTTCATTTCTAATAATCACCAATCTATAAAATAATTTATTCTCAAAGTATGTACAATCCATTCTACCCAAGTCTTGAAAAAAAAGCTCTACTAGACAATGGCGTAACTAAGGGGGACAAGGAGGCGACGGCCCCGGGCGCCACAAGCTTGAAGAGCGCCAGAAGCGTCCGCATTTTTTCACCCAAGTCTTGAAAAAAAGTCACTACTAGACAATGGCGTAACTAAAGGGGGCAAGAGGGGCGATTTTTTTTGTGTTATTTTTTTTTCATTTTATGTGTTAGATGAAATTCATTACTTGATTAAAATTGATGATTTTTTAAATTTAATAAATTGATATAAACTAACATTTGAATCCTGATTTGTGATTTGAAAAGAGCTGATTTAAATCAAAAAATAACCCTGTTTTTAAAGCCCACGAATACAAGACCATGCAGCCCTGCACGTCGCTCAACATTTTCGAAATGGAAGCAATTAGAACGGTGATTGAGAAAAGGGGGTCTCATTTATGACCACATATAACAGCAAATTGATAAAACTGCACTGCTGGATTTTTTTTTGCATAAATCTCATCAAAATGTATCCTTTACTGAGTAAGCATTATTTTCATTTAATTCAGGTTCTATATATTTAGAATGTGTAATGTATATTTGAGGATTTTTAAAGCAATATAGAACTATGTTATGCCACCTTTTACTATATAAATTTAAAAAATTTCATCTCACTTTGTAAATTCTACATATTATATTAGGCAAAGCTACATGTAAAAAGTGTTAGAAGAAAACCAGCTGCGCCATTGTTTTTAAAATAGTTCCATGTGATATAGTGATATGTTTTTCACTCGACTTTATTATTTATAACTTTGTTATTAACAATTTTATGCAAAATTTTTTTTAGTTTTTTATAAAAATGAAACTATCAGAGTAAACGTGATGTTGTTAATAGACTAATTGTAGAAAATGAAAAGACGAAGAAACTGAGAAGTGGGACGACTCGATCAGACCCTTAGTTTGAGAGGAAATCGGAAAAAACCGGCCAAAATGCAGTTTTTTTCAAAAATTCTTAACTCGCTTATTTTTTGAGTTGTAGCTTAGATCCTCCGGCCAGTATTAGCTATTGATATAAACTTCATTTGTGCGAAGATCAGAAACTGTCCGATGCATTGTTTTTGATCTGTGGCCATTTGATTATGTTACTATGCAATTTTCCAGCAGACCTGAATGAGACAGGTATGGTCCGATTTCAATTTACTAAAAAGATTTTGAAAGTAGAATTCTCATAGTTCAAAACGTTCATCTTAGTTTTTCATAAAAACGCTGATAAATATGTTAAAAATAAAGCTGAACATGACAAAAAACGGCCGAGCGCGTGATAGTAGTTGAAGAGTGGGGGTTTACAATTATTATCTGACAACGTTTAGAAATTACTGTTATGTTCAAAATGCCGACGCTTTCGAATGTCATACTTCTCCTTGCCTGCTGCTCTACCCCCACTCTTCAACTACTCTCACGCGCTCGGCCGTTTTTCGTCATGTTCAGCTTCATTTTTAACATATTTCTCAGCGTTTTTATGAAAAACCAAGATGAACGTTTTGAACTATGAGAATTCTACTTTCAAAATCTTTTTAGTAAATTGAAATCGGACCATACCTGTCGCATTCAGGTCTGCTGGAAAATTGCATAGTAACATAATCAAATGGCCACAGATCAAAAACTATGCATCGGACAGTTCCTGATCTTCGCACAAATGAAGTTCGGTTTTTTCCGATTTTCTCTTAAACTAAGGGTCTGATCGAGTCGTCCTACTTCTCATTTTCTTCGTCTTTTCATTTTCTACAATTAGTCTATTGACACCATCACGATTACTTTGACAGTTTCATTTTTATAAACAAAAAATTAAAAAAATGCAATTTTTTTCATTAAATTGTTAATAACAAAGTTATAAATAATAAAGTCGAGTGGAAAACATATCACTATATCATATGGAACTATTTTACAAACAATGGCGCAGCTGGTTTTCTTCTAACACTTTTTACACAAAATGCTCCCTACAAATCTCTGTAGCTTGGCCTATATTGAGATGCTTGAGTGACAGTGACAACCAGATTGTATAGCAATAAATCTTGAAAGTTTTTAATTTTTCGTATTATTTCTGAAGACTTGCTACATCGTCAAGGGTAACATCTTTTGCCTTTGTTTAGCAACAAAAAGAAATGGAAATTTAAAAAAAAAAATTGTACAGGGGGTGGGGCGCCACTAAGACATCTGCCTCATCTGTCAACTTCTCTAATTACTTCACTGAGATACTTTAAAGATGTAACAATTCAAATTTAAAAATATCGACCGAGTTTTTGGAATTTTTTCGAATCTTCTCGTTAAACGAAATATTTAGGTGGAAAATATTATCTGGGACACCTTGTATGATGACACATATGATGTAAATGGTACATTGAGCAGTTGAAAATAGTTACGAATCAACAAACAAAAATGTCACTTTATCTAATAAATTAGGTAAGTATATGAAAATAATTAATATTTTGATATTTGACATTTATTTTCAATTTTAATATATTAATGGAAAAAACAAGAGACAAGAAAAACGTATTATACGCTTCTAACAATAGTCGTTTATGTTTCCAATTATAAATTTGATCACTCTGTATAATAAATTGTTACCTTCCGGATGATATTGAAGTAGGAGAATAAGGCTGGTACAAAATTGTCGGTGTCAAACTTCTAGTAGTAGGTATTGGCGAACTTTGAAAATTATCAAACAAAAATCTATTTTCCTCGGAATTCTCTTCAAAATTTTCCCCGTAATTCATTGTAAACGATTTTCCGTTTTTCCGACAGAAGCACACCCGAATCACAGATCATCTGATGATTATGTAGAAAACAAAACAAATTTATATAGAGGTGTTAATTGAGATTGACAACATCACAGGTTGCATTTTTCACACTAACAAATTGTTATACATATTTTCACTGACTACGTTTCAAGATTGTTATCTCATTGTTTTCTTAATTACGAAATATGGCAGCAAACATCGAATCTGGTGTGAATCTGTTAGTTATTTCACAGAAAATAAAGTACCTGTGATTTTTTTTAACCACGTGAGTAGTAGAGCTGCGTCACTAAGGTCTTATTTTTGTCGAAGTCCATCGCTTTGAAATTCAATTCGAATGGAATGAAGTATAGTTTGAAAAAACTGAAAAATGTTTTTTTAATAGTAAACCGAACTAAAAGGAATGAAATAATTTATTTTACTGTAAAAAAAATTTGAAAAGTGATCGCATATTGATAGAAGCAGGTCGAGATGTGATTCGAAAGGAATAAAGTCTTTGCGAAGTACAGCGAGGTTGAAGAAAATAGTTGAAATTTACAATGTAACATAGTACGTCAATATCAACCCAATCCGATAGGGGTTGGGGGTGCAATAATCCTTTAAAACCCACAGTTTTTAACTCCATACAACTTTTAAAAAAAAATGATGAATTTTTCCACCGGTTTGAAAATTTTCCGCCTTTCCTCACCGTAACTTCCCTCCACAACGTTGTGGAATATATCACAACGTTGTGGAATATATAATTTTGTCTGAATTAACCTACACTTTAAAGGTTTTTTCTACCTCCAATATAAGAGTAGATACCAAATTTCAGATTATTTGGTCTGATGGGAACCGATAAAGATTTCAATATATACCAGAAAAAATTAAAATATATATATATATATATATATATATATATATATATATATATATATATATATATATATATATATATATATATATATATATATATATATATATATATATATATATATATATATATATATATATATATATATATATATATATATATATATATATATATATATATATATATAATTATTTATTCGAATTGTTGTTGCCTGTGAACTATTTCTAATCTCTTGATAATTATTAGCAATAACAGGCTTGTTGAATCTTTAAAAACTAGATTTTTATTAAAAAGTTGACGTTTCGCCACGACAATCGTGGCTTTATCAAAACTTTTATATATATATATATATATATATATAGGTATATATATATATATATATATATATATATGTATATATATATATATATATATATATATATAGGTATATATATATATATATATATATATATATAAGTATGTATATATATATATATATATATATACAGGGTGTCCCACCAGGAACTGCATCGATAGATATATGGAAAACTAAACATAGGAAATATCTGAAAATTTGGCTGTGTACTAATGTCGATGGGGGACATCCGGCCGTTAAAAATATAATACAAAATTTTATATATGTTGGATCTGTCAAAAGCAATACGCAGAAAATTGAACCATACCTATTTGGTGATGGCTTGGTTTTTTTGCGGATACCGAGCAGCAAAAATATCACATATTCTTGTTATCACTTTATTACACTCTCCATAAATAATAAACAAATTCAGGTAATCTTCGTTTGTATAATTCAAACGACTTGGCATGATTGTGTTACTATAAAGAATAATTTTTCGAATTATGACATCCCTTTGGAATTTGTTTCCATGGTAACCTGGCCGAGAACAAATATGGCATCACACGCCTACTATTACAAAATTTCAGGAAATCATTTTTTTTAACCAGAAACCATTAATTTGCAAATATTTCGAAAACTATAACATTTAGGAATAGGCGACCTTATACAAAGTAGCCCTTATTTTTGATACTGAATCGAATAAAATAATAAAAGTTGTAGGTATTCATTTGAAAAAATGGACTTTTTTTAGTTTTTCAACATCCATTTTTGTAATACTTTCCTGAGCACCCTGTATATTAAATGTCAAAATACTATTCATCTTACGCTAAAACAGAACCACCTCTATTAGGAAATTTATCTTTATTGGGCAGTAATACCGTTTTTTTTTAAGAAAAATATGATTATTACTCGATCTGCATACGTAATTTTTGACAAATAAATTCAAATATTTCCGAAACAGTTGAAGATAGGTATAGGACATTATATATAAAATCTATCTAGAATTTTGTGAAGAATCCAAAAATGTAATAATATACAGGGTGTCTTATTTTAAATAAGAAAGCTGATACCTACTTCCGGTATAACCGGAAGTGCCATCACCTTGAAAATATTTTAGCCGGATGTCCCCCATCGACATTAGTATACAGCCAAATTTTCAGATATTTCCTATGTTTAGTTTTCCATATATCCATCGATGCAGTTCCTGGTGGGACACCCTGTATATATATATATATATATATATATATATATACATAAAATATATACCGTATTTTAAAAATACATATAACATAAGAAACCAACAATAGGTATTTTTCATAAAACGTCAATCAAGAAATGTTTCTTTAAAATTTTCATTCAAAGAAAAAATTTATTTTTATTGGAACCATAAGTATATATTATTCACTTACCTATCTGAGCAATTTCAGGAGATTTTGAAAATTAAATGAAATTATTATCAAAGGCTTCTTGTTTTTAATAACTAGTTTGCTTTAAAAAAGCCTATTAAATACAGCAATTCTTTAGTTCATTTTTTTTAAATAATTCTCTGAAAAGTTTGATGAAGCAAGAAAATGCTAAAAGAAGTAACCACTATTGAGTTTTATTAAGCCTTATTTTTTACTACAACATAATTTTTGTTATTTTGGTAGAGAGCTTCTTATTTTAAAATTATTCAATTTCTGATTCTCAAGCAGAAATGTAGACAGACTCTTTATTTTCCAGGAGCAACTGGGTGCACAATTTGATAATTAATTAATATTACTTTATAATTTTTTTCATTTTCAAACAAGGAATTAATCGTATAAAATATTAAAAATCCTTAAAAACTATTTTATTTTTTCTGTTTTTGTATTCACATGATCCTAAAAGCCTTTTTCGTATGAATATAATTCGTAAAATAATTATTTCAGAAATATATAAAGAAAAATAACCAACCAAAATCAAAATTAGTTAAAAATTAAATAATATCACTTTGATTTTTTTCCATGTACTTACTTAAGACAATTGAACATCGCGAATATGCACATTTTGAATTGAAAAAAAACACTGATACCGATATGCTCAAAATTTACTTATAACCTTTGCTGTACAACATGCAAAAAAATATTTTTACCATATAAATTTGTTTTATATTCACACCAGCTTAGTTGTTTATAATAAAAAAATATATTATTTCTAATTAAACTTACTGAAACAGTCTACCTCATTCATGTTATTTAGATAATTCTGGGCAAATTCAAGGAGAATTTGCGATAGTTAAATAATTTATAGGTCGTCAAAAATCGTTAAAAAAATTGAAGAATCTTCCGTTTATGGAGTAAACCTTTTGAATTCCTGTAAATTTCCATCTAAATGATTTGCAGTTCTTTCTATGTCTCTAACGTGACGAAAAGGAATAAATAAGATTTTAAATTTCATAGATTGAGTTGTAGATTTGCCGTAAAAAACATTGTATTTCATGACGAAAAATGAACAGCCTGTTTGATGAATCTCACAACTTTTTTTAATTTTTTCTAAATTTAGATAAGGGGGCGTTCAAGTATTACGTAACGCAATTTGGGGGGAAGGGGGGTCTTGTAAAACGTTACGATGCGTTACAGGGGCGGGAGGGGGGTTCGAACAACGCGCTACGTAACATTGATTGTTATTGAAATAAAAAAACGAGAGAATTTGAATCTCCGAAGTTGTTAACTCTTTTCGTTTATTTTTTACGGGGAATCCCTCGATTGTATTGTAAGTCAGTTTTATTTTGTTGTCCCAAGTTGGCAACTCTATCCGTTTATGTTTTATGGGGAATACCTCGACTGTATTATTCGTCATTTATATTTTGTTTCCGTTGCCAGTTTTCATTAAGTGTTTTAAACACGTAATACACAGGAGCGAAACTACGAAACTATCTACCTACATACATACGAACATATATATATATATATATATATATAATAATATATATATATATATATATATATATATATATATATATATATATATATATAATATACATATGTAGAGAAAGGAAGACTTTTGAAATTGGGTTTTTGATGCCAAGCATCGTGAAATGTCATGAAACGAAAAACTATCTTGGGCCTAGGTCCTACTTTGCTAATCGCACCCATTTCAATAAGCAGGTTTTCAAAGTGAAAACCTGCTAATAAGCGAAAATTGAATGATGCATGAGAAAAATAATGGTGGATGAAGTTAGCTAAAAATGTATGCAACGACAGGGCTAAGTCAGGAAAACGGCATAATTAAATGTGAGATTAGTAGTTAAAGTTTATTAGGACAAATTTGGGCCCTTTTCAACACATCACATTATGTATGATTGTTTATTAAATAAAAATCTCTTGTTTTGTTTATTATTAACGAAACCACGATTAAAACAATAAAAACGGTATTTTAGCAACTTTCCGGTACTTTGCGCAACATATTTGTGACTTTTAGGTAAAAATGGTCACTTGGGTGTTACGTAACGTTTATAGGGGGGTGGAGGGGTTTATGAAAACGTTACGGAGCGTTACATAGGGGGGAGGGTGGGTCAAAAATCTCCAAAAATTGCGTTACGTAATACTTGAACGGCCCCTAATGTGTGTTTACTTTCTCAATTTTTTTTTAATTTTTTTTATTTTTGTTTTATTTTTTTTTATTTATTTTTTTATTTTAATTGAATATTTGATTCTTCAAATGTCATAAAGAAAACTAACCTATCAAGCCTCACACCATCCAACCGATTTATAGCTATATGCGATAAAGAATTTTGTGCAGAAAGTTGAGTTAAACTATGTGCAGCAGTCGGCGTTATCTCTATAAAAGGATGTGGGCTCAAAAGTCCGTTTCCTGATTGGAATTTTGCCTCTATTCCCAGGAAACTTTGGGAATCTTCTTCATCTTCTTCCAGGACTCCGGGTTTGAAGAAAAGTTTTTGGGGTTCCGGGGAAAGTTTAAGTTTCGACATTTCTTTTTATTGTTCTTCTAAGTACATCTTTTGAGAAGGCATTACCCTTTTTTAGAACCTGGAAGAATCGGCAAGATGAAAATTAAAATTGACAAAATGACGATTTAAAAAAAAAAGAACACAAACCAATTTTAGTTTCATTCAAGACATTTCTTTTTGTCTGGAAACTTATATATTTGTTAAATATAGATCAATTCGTGAAGTTGTGTTATTCACGTTGTTAATATAAATATAAATCAACAACTACATGATTACACCTCTTCAAATCTCATTTACCACATTGGTTTTTTTTATTTGGACGATAATAGTATGAAATTATGGAATAAAAATATTTTTATTGAAAGAAATGAGCGAGGAGA
Organism: Cynegetis impunctata; assembly: GCA_030704885.1. NCBI lineage: Eukaryota > Metazoa > Arthropoda > Insecta > Coleoptera > Coccinellidae > Cynegetis > Cynegetis impunctata. Next base: position 224,849 of record JARQZK010002187.1, read on the forward strand.
AACAAATAATAGTGAATAAAAGAGTTAAAATTCCTAGCGCCATCTCTACTTCGTTAACCGAATTCACCTTGTTTCGTTCAATAGTCTTTGTATAGGCAACCAACAAAATTTCTATGAAGTATTTGTGTTGTCACGATATTAGGGTTCCATAAATTTTTAAATATTTCGCAATATATATATATATATATATATATATATATATATATATATATATATATATATATATATATATATATATATATATATATATATATATATATATAAATAAATATATATACCTATACCGGGTGTCCACGGAAGGTGGCTCGCCCCTATAACTTTTTTGTTTTCTTAGATAATGAAATAAAATTCAGAGGAACTGTTTGATGCATAAAACTGCATTTTTGGACAAGTAACTCAACTTCATTCAACTTCCGGTTTCACCTGAAGTGACATAAACTTTCGATTTTCAAATGGGACACCGAGTATATTTTCAGTTGTTTTGTCTCCATATGACATTTAGAATACAACCATGTATCATTTGTTATTTTTTGTAACCGTTTATTTATTTGTTTTTCGAAATGAATTTTTATTCTAGAGGGCTATGGATGCGTTCAAATAACTAATGTCGGTTCTAAAATGTATGTTGAAATACAACTTCAATGTTTTCGATCAAAATGTTCCAGCTATGTGAAGTTTAATTTTAAAACTTTTATTACTATTTTTTTTCAAATGGCAACATGGTGGCTCGTCGGATTAAAAAAAAGATAATTTTATTACGATTAATTTGATACCGCACTCTAGGTATTAGGTTGAAAGAAAACTTTCGATAAAAACCTGAAATCCCATAACCTTAGAACTTTCTTTATATGAAGAATCTTATTGAGATTAAAATAACATTTGAAATCATCGAGTTGCCCGTGACCAACACAACTGAAACAAAATAAGTCCGAAGCCACGCCCACAAATCTACGTCCCAGGGCCATTTTAGGACCGAAATTATTTATTTGAAGGCATCTATAGCCCTCTAGAATAAAAATTTATTCCGAAAAAAAATTGAACAACGGTTACAAAAAGTAGCAAATAATACGTGGTTGTATTCTAAATGTCATATGGAGACAAAAAAACTGAAAATATACCAGGTGTCTCATTTAAAAATTGAAAGTTTATATCACTTCCGGTGAAACCGGAAGTTGCATGAAGTTGAGTTACTTGTCAAAAAATGCAGTTTTATGCATTAAACAGATCCTGTAAATTTCATTTCATTATCTCCGAAAACAAAAAAGTTATAGAGGCGAGCCTCCTTCCGTGGACACCCGGTATATATATATATATATATATATATATATATATATATATATATTTTTATATATATATATATATATATATATATATATATTTATATATATATATATATATATATATATATATATATATATATATATATATATATATATATATATATATATATATATATATATTTATATATATATATATTATAATAATATAATATATATATATATATATATATATATATATATATATATATATATATATATATATATATATATATATATATATATATATATATATATATATATATATATATATATATATATTAATTTATTTTTTTATGAAAGGGCACATTTTTAGCAATATTAATTAGTTTTATATAAAAACTTTTTCACCATGAAATTTTCAATTAATCAATTTGCAAAGAAGGAAGAATATTAAAAAATGGAGGAATTAATTGCTGAAGTATATCGAAAAGGATATTCTATTAAAATGAAATATGATAAAATTGTAGAATAAAAATAAATAAAGTATTACATAAATCAATTAAGTAACTTACCATAGAATTATAACTTTGAGAAGATATCGCTAAGTTTATTTAATGAAATTTTGTTCTATTAACATCTAAAATTTAATTATTGCTATATAAGTTTCAAATAGAGCAATCAATTTATTCAACTCATTCAAAAAACCATCAAAAAAATCTTCAATTAAACTTAATAACGAACAAACAAGTTTAGTAGTCTGTTGAACAACATCCATCATATATAACAGAGTTCCAATTACGAAATATTAATTATTCATTTTGTTTACATCAATATACTTCGAGAGAAATTTCATTGAATATAAACAAATTCAGGTCTACTTTTATGAAGGTCAGAAAGAAATTTCCACTAATTTATACAGGTATTATAGTAGTCTCATTATTTCATAAGATTCAAGAAAGGTGTGTTAGTTCTCATGGAAGAATGAGCTCCAAACTTTGAACGATTTCTTCACTAGAAATAATTCAGTAAATTGTTTAATAATATTTTGGATTGATTGGGCCGATACATGGTGTAAATTAATAAACATAATGAAACAATGGTTAATAATAACAATTTACACATTTATTATATAAGTTATAAGAAATAACGCATGACGCACGTTTCGGTGGAACTTCACCTTCTTCAGATGCTAATGGCAAACTAACTATGTTTCTCTGTTATATCGAAAACAAGAAATAAAGAGATGAAAAATTGTGTAGAAGGGGTAAATAGGAAGATGGTTACAAATAATTATTAGAATAGGAAAAACCAATTCTGAACTGCTAGTCAGGTAGTTCGGTAATTTTGAAAAGATTGAGAAGGGGGCTTGAAGTATGATCAATTTGGCTATTCAATAGGAGACCGGAATGCTTGTATTTATTTATCTGTAATGATTCGGATTTCGGAGGACCGATACTAATAGAGAAAATGCATACTCTGTTTAATTTGTGTCTACAAAATCAAGAGATACCCTCAAAGTGGAACAATGCCACTACCATTCTACTACACAAAAATGGAGATAATACTCGATTAGACAACTATAGACCCATAAGCCTACTGAACCATATTTACAAAATATATACCCGCATAATAACAACCAGACTGAAATCAAAATTTGACCTATACCAGTCAAGAGAGCAGGCAGGGTTCCGAACAGGATTTGGGAGGAATGACCACCTTCAAAGCCTGAAAACGTTAATAGAAAAGACAATAGAATATAATAGACCATTAGTTCTAGTTTTCGTAGACTTCCAAAAGGCGTTTGACACAGTGGAAATGTATGCTATCATCCAGGCTCTCAAAGAATGCAGAATAGACCACACGTACACCAAAGTTTTATATGATATATATAAACATGCAACAACGACTGTAAGATTACATAAAACTACGCAGAAAATAAATATAAAACGAGGGGTACGACAGGGAGACACTTTATCACCAAAACTATTCACAGCGGTTTTAGAATACGGTTTCAAGATACTAAATTGGGATAACAAGGGTATTACAATAGATGGAGAACAACTAAATAATCTGCGATTCGCGGATGATATAGTGTTGATTGCGGATGATCTAAGTGAAGCACGAGATATGCTGCAACAACTCCAGAACGAAATGGAAGCGGTCGGTCTGAACATAAACTATGCCAAAACTAAGGCAATGACAAACCTAGTTCCAACAGGAAACATATGCATAAGGAGCGCAAGTAGAATATGTAGAAAAATACACCTATCTGGGACACGAATTAAAGATCAGCCGGGACAACCAAACTTGTGAACTTCTAAGGCGCATAAACCTCGGATGGGCAGCATACGGCAAATTGAGACACATATTTAATGACAAAATTCCTATAAGTCTAAAAAGAAAGACTTTTAACACGTGTATCCTACCGGTTCTCACATATATGGCAGAAACCCTAACGCTCACAAAGACCTCAGCAAGGAAATTGAGTGTCACGCAAAAGGAAGATGGAAAGATCTATGCTGGGGATATCACTTAGAGACAGAGTAAGAAATGAGGAGATTCGTAGAAAAACAAAGGTAGAAGACATCATTGAAAAAAGATCTCAAAGTCGAAATGGAGGTGGGCCGGTCATGTAGCACGACAAACATATCAGAGATGGACGAAAAAACTTCTGGAATGGAGGCCATGGTCAGACAAACGAAATCCCCTTAAAAAAGATCAATACCAGCTGGATTGCAGCAGCACAGGACCGAGAAACTTGGAAGAAACTTGAGGAGGCCTATGTCCGACAGTGGACGCAGATGGCTGGGGGATGATGATGATGAAGATGAATGATTCTAAAAAATTAAGTTCAATTCCCTTACTTTGAGCATTTAATATTTTAAAATCGTAATTGAATGTGTGATTTTCTTGGATTAAATGGTTTGCATAATGTGAATCCGACTTCTGATTAACAAAACTACGTTTGTGTTCTGAAATTCTAGTTTGAAAACTTCTGAAAGTTCTACCAATGTAAAACTTATCACAATCGCCACAATTAATTTTATAAACTCTTGATTTATTATCTTTATGAACTTTGGATTTATTATTTTTTATATGATTTCCTAAATTATTACCGGTGCGATAAGCAATGTTAATGTTGTGCTTGGATAAGAGAGAGCACAACATTAACATTGCTTAAAGGTAAGGGAATTAAACTCAATTTTTTAGAATCATTACAGATAAATAAATACAAGCATTCTGGTCTCCTATTGAATAGCCAAATCGATCATACTTCAAGCCCCCTTCTCAATCTTTTCAAAATTACCGAACTACCGGACTAGCAGTTCAGATTGGGTTTTTCCTATTCTAATAATTATTTGTAACCATCTTCCTATTTAGCCCTTCTACACAATTTGTCATCTCTTTATTTCTTGCTTTCGATATAACGTGCGTCATGCGTTATTTATTTTTTCGTAATCCCATACTGTTATTTTGATTTAACCGTATTCAGATGACAATTGAAAAGTCAGTGTTAACGGCCGCCGGCCGTTATAATTTCATAAGGGCCGGCGGCCGTTAAGAAATCACTTGTTCAAATATTTATTTCAAAACATCATTCTGCTTACAATAACAACATTGAAATCTTGATCCACAGCGTGTTGGAAGAATAAACCTCTGCTTTTCATTTCGCATAGGCTAATAATACATCTTCATTAACCACCTTTACATTCTTGCTTTTACGCCACATTTCAAAATTTTCATATTCTTTTTGATATCGCTCTTGAGTTATTTTCGGCAGTTAATCAACACTCGCTGCACTGCACATGATTCTCCCAATATTTCTAAAGGAATTTGATTTTGTTCTTCAATTTCATCAATTTCATCCATGGTCGTCGTTAAAGCGAACTTGAGAACACAAAAAACTGACGTTGTTTATAAAACTATCAAACTGTTCCATGACAACAGAGTGCACGACGTTGGGATTTTTCTTTAGAATTGCGAGGTACGGGGTTTTTTCTTTCTTCGGAATAAAAATATAATCTCTCAACGGGATTACGAAAATTTTTTAACGGCGCACGGCCGATACGCAAATAAAGGATTCGGTTAGTTATAATCCTCGGCTGCGCCTCGGCTTACAATATCCAACCTCATCCGTTATTTGCTACATATCAGCCTTGTTATGTTAATAACTATACTAAATATGTAAATTGTTATTATTAACCATTGTTTTAATATGTTTAATAATAACTTTAAGTTTAATAAAAACCGCTACAAACTCAATAATTACGTCCACATCACTGTTACTGTCAGTTTTTAACTTTTTAAAAATAGGCAAACCTTAAAATCAACTACGATTGTTTTTACCTCACCATTATTTAGTGTTAAAATGTCATATCGATGGTAAAATCGGTAAAAAACAATCTGAACCGTTTTTTTTTGATAACTACTTTTGTACCAAATTTGAAGTTAATACCTCAGTTATTGAGGGAACTAACACACCGACAGAATTTTTTGGCTCTAATTAGTTTTTCTATACGTTTTGTGAAATTTTAGACCGATTTAAATTTTAAAAAATTTGAAAATTATTGGTCTCTATTTCAAATTAATTTTTTCAGATTCACTATTTTAACGAAATCTACAATCGAATAATATAAGATTCCAATGTATAAAGACTGTGCCCCCTTACTCATAGCTCATATCAATAACACAAAAATATCAATTAAAACGTGTAGAAAAAAAATTACAAAATTTCCAGCTGACTAAGTATTCAGTAATTCCGCCATTTTGAATTATTTACTTTCATAATTTATGAGAAAATATTCTACAGAGAAAGCTCGGATTCGAAAGATAGAATAAATGTAGGAGATGTTGAATAATTCATGCATTTTAAAGAGCTCATTTCCAAAACTTCCCCCATGGATTTCGTCCTTGAAAAAACGATTAGTCATGTGGTCCTTGATGTGTTCCATTAAAACTAAACAAGCAAGACGGTTCATTAAATATTTACTATGAGCTATATAGTCATTTACTTATAGTTCCTATAATATCCAATTTTTTATTGATTATTACAACAGCTGAAGTACTTAAAATGTATGAATGGGTATTATTTGACAAATAATGAAATTATGTACAAGTCAGTTAAATGTGAAATATTTCCCAAGGGCGTTATTTTTAAAAATAACGCCCTAAGGTCTAGGAAATTTATTTTGTTCAGACATTTACAGCAAATAAAAATAATTTTGGTATTCACGCATAAAAAATGTCCGAAGTAGAAGAAAATACCAATATCCCCCAATATATTTTAGTGAAAGCGCTTGTCCTAGAAAAACAATAGGCGGATGATTCTCCCAATTTGCTTTAGGAACTGTTGCAGAGAAATCAACTTTTCATTGCTTCTTATCTTCTTACGAACTATTAGTTCTTTACGTACCTAACATTGAGAATTTGAGAGGAATTTGGAGAATATGACTCTGAAAAATCTTGAAAATATGTCACACACCCGACCTCAAGCTTTTATATCCTCATAATATCCTTGATACCTCAATAACTATAATTTTCAGGCGAAAGGATTGAAATCCCTGGATTATTTCAAATAATCGACAACATCGCCTCTTTTCTGTGGTGTGAGATCTTATGGCACAGAAGATATCAGAATCGAGACTTTTGTAAACAATATATTTCAAATTTATCGATGTCATTTTCGATAGTTATTGAACGAATATCACATACTCTCATTCTTCAAGAACTCAAATACTAATTGAGACCATCGTCGGACGTAACCTTCAATGAATAAATCAGTTTGAGATGTTTCAAATGTGACAGTTCAGAAAAAAAGAGTGCTCTTGAAAAATGTCAAAGGTCACAGATTCAAACATCGTTGTTTTTTCTTGTTTACAATCTCGTCATCGCTTCAGGTTTCATTTAAAATGATATTTCTACAGTTTAGGAGAAATTTTATTGTGGATATGAATCTTTCGTCATTTAATATTGCTGTGAAATATTTCATAAGAGAGAATTTTCAACATATCTAAACCTGTCATAAAGGTATAATTTGTGAAGTTCGAAAACTGACAGTTAATTTAAATTGAAGTATTTGCCTGAACTGTCAGAGATGAGAGGTTCAGTAGAGAGAAATATCCATAATTTATTCTGGTTTAAATTAGTCTCCTGTTTACAACTTTTAATATTATAATTATGTTGCAGTACGTCCGAAGTTTTCTTGATTCATAACAGATTTTTTATAAGAATCAACTCAAGGCTTTGTCATTTAATAGCTTGAAATAGTGTACATTCGAATATAATTTTGTTCACTCAATTTTCACTTCAGGTAAATATTCAGCATTGCTGTTATTTTTTTTATTTTATGACAACTATAATTTCTGATTTTTTACCTTTATACTCAAAGTTCGAACATTTTCCGAAGTGCCCCTCATTTATCAAAAGGAAACGATAGTCACTTCCATGTTAATTAAATTAAAACACGACTAAATAAAATAATAGCCACACATTTCTCACTCTATTCATAAACTGAACTCGCAATTTACCAAATAACCTTCCATGCCGGTTCTAGGAGACAAGTAGGGACGATTATTCAATCCAACGCAAAAGGACTAGAGTGGTGAATTAAAAAAGTGTTCAACACTTTCAATGAGGAGCAGAAGTTCGCATTAACTTACAGGGGGTAACCGAGAAGTAACCGAACTGATGGTATACCATCTTTTCGTTGTACGTTTTTCAAAATTTATAGTTTTTGAAGAGAGCACCCAAATTAATTGCGTCTATGAATTTTTGTTGTGTATCATCAATTCATTTTGATTTTATATTATCCAACAATTAGGTGTTGCACAAGCTGAGTCCATAAATAGCAATGTTAAGATCATTTCTAATTTGGTGTAGGTTAATTGAACTTCAACTCTTAAGAGAGTTAACTTAACGGCGTTCTTCCATTTAACGTAGCACGAAGATATCTCCACCATTGACAAGTTGACTGTTTAAAAGCTTAGTAATCTTTTTTGTGTTAAAAATCTGTGTACGCCAAAAGCAGCTATTGGCGTCTGAAATTCAGATCGTAGCGCCGGAATGGCTAATATCGGTAGTACTCTATGGGCCATTAACGGTTTGTTTACATTGTTTGGTAATGGTATTTACGTTAATTTCATTTTTGAGTTTTCGAACGTTTAGCTTCGTAATTTGTGTTTTTTTGGATTACGTATTTTCCAGTGCTTCATTGTGTTTCGATTGAGGACAATATTATCTCTGTTCAACAGTAGATAACCTACCTACATCAAGTTGAAATTTACACTGAGTTTTTATCATTGAACATGTAAATCAATAATAAAATGAAGGAGAGGACGAATAAATTAATTGGTTGGAGGAACTTTGTTTACATCATGAAAAGGTTGTATGATAGAACACCTATTTATTTAAAAAGTAAAAAAACTTTCAAAAGTTTCAAGAAAACATTTCTGACATGTCTACTTTCATTACCAACTGAAGAGGTTTTGAGTATAATGGACAAAACTAAGTACTTACCATCAAAACTGAAAGAAACAACATGACATAAAAGAAGAATTAACATGAATACTCTGCTTGAATGGTTTGAACGTAATGAGTTATTATATTTTTTCAATTTTCCTGACGTATAACAGCTCTCCTAAAAGTACGGTGGACTCCTGAGAGTCTGGTTTTTTTTATAGAATCTGTGTTTTCCTGGTTATATAATTAAATATTTTAGTTTTCACCTAGATATAGAGTCAAGTTTTATTTCATATTCTTGATGTTATGATAAACTGTTATTTTGGTTGTGAAAATAAACATTATTTATTATTATTATTTTAATAGTATCTCTGGTTGTTACATCAAAGAAATTACCATTATCTAGAATCTCTGGATGATGGCCCAGGTTCAGATTCCGATAAAAGTGGAAGATTTTTCGTTGGAATAGCATTGGACTACGTTTTCGGTTAGCTGAAAATTGCACATCATCAGTTGGTATAATTCTATATGTAAAAATCTACAAACTTACTTCAGGTAAAGAACCACTCTCTTATGTTCAAACACTTTTTTTCAATCTTCAAGTTATGAATCCACACCTTTCGGAAAGGTATGTGAGCTATATTCGGGTTTTTTTTGCCCAAGATGAACAATAGGATACACAACAAGAGTGATTCATCTCTTCTGAACGTTTGTAAACGATCCCAAATAAAATTAAACACAATTAAAACTCAACAACTTCTCATATAAAATACACGTAAACAGATGTAAACAAAGCAATCTATAGCCCATGCGTTAGTAATATTCGACACCAATAGGGGCCGTATCGCTTATCTACGTTCGCCAATTGCTGCTCTATAACGCTTTGAGCTTCGTGATACCACAATGCTAATATTTGGCAATAAGACCAACATCAAGAATTAATAAATATTCTCAATACCAAGACTTTACTTCCAAGACCAAGATTTTCGAGAGAGTATCTCGCAGTGGTCTTGGTCTTGATATTCAAAAGAAAAATCGATAAAATTGACAAAATTCCCTATCTACTTTTAATAAGTCTTCTAATCCAATAAATTCTTCAAATTTATTATTGCAATTTTCCAATTCACAAGTAGGTATCTTAAAAAATACAACATAGTATTTTATTGTATGATTTATAATGGATTAAGGACACAACACATTTTCAAGGTAGCCATGAATATTAGATACATATTTGCTTATTTTAGAAGAAAAATGCCCTAAAATTGTTGAAGTGGTGCCGAAAACGTATCAAAAAGCTCCTTATATATTTGATATCGTGACTTTGAGGTAGAATATAATAAAAAGAGACATTGTCGTTTCCATAATACTGATTAATGATGCCTGGCAGAAACTATATTTCGATTGGACTCTCCATCACATATTTTAACATACCTACTTATCCAGAATGAGAAGTTGTGGAGGTTCACCTTTGCACATGTTTTACATTTGCCTTTGATGATGTTCTTTAATTTTCAAGGTCAAACATATTCGTTGACAGTTGACAGTAACGAATATAAAATGTTTGAATTTCTGTATTACTATTACTTTTTTGTTCTACACTTTCAATAATATATTTTGGTTGGTCCGATTTCAATCTGAGTTGTTAATACTGCTAGGCGTAACAAAGAATTTAACCTATATGAACATTTTCACATCAATAAAAAGAGAAACTTTAGTAGATACGAATCTGAAGATAATGTGGACTTTTTCCTTTGCACTCCCATCTCAAAATTTCAATTTAAAACAACAAAATAATCGTAAATATGAAAGTTTCGAATTTCATCAATTTAATTCAGTTAAAATTCAGTTCAATTTAATTCAGTTAAACTTAATGTATTTGGCGAGAAAATTTCAACCGTGATTTGCTACAGTGGTTATTTTGTTGTCGGACCTCCCTGGTACGAAGTATGAAAGGCCATCGAAAGCTGAGCGACACATTAATTCATTATCTGATGCTCGGTGATTAATTATCTATGTTCTGTTTACTCTTGAAAACAAAGTACCATCGAAATAATAATATGACCACGATGAGTAAATAAAGCCTCTAAATTATATAGCAATTGTTGGAATTTGAGAACAATCAACAAGTCGAGATGGGAAGTGAAGTGGGCTTGTGATTTATTAGACCGATAATCTAAATAATCCTTGAATCTTTTTTATCCGCGTCCTTTCAAAATACTGCGTAGGCTATGGCAGCATGGACGATCGTAAAAATATGTATTTTCTTTGTGAGTTGACAGTTTAGGCCAGGAAGTAGAAAGCATAATATAAATGAAATTTTATTATTTTATTTCTTGTCCATATTTTACATAGGCCTATAATTATTTACATATCTTCTACTTTAGTAGGATTGATATGAATATATTAGTCATTGTCATCATTGCTCAAATTTATACCTATATATATATATATATATATATATATATATATATATATATATATATATATATATATATATATATATATATATATATATATATATATATATATATATATATATATATATATATATATATATATATATATATATATATATATATATATATATATATATATATATATATATATATATATATATATATATATATATATATATATATATATATATATATATATATATATATATATATATATATATATATATATATATATATATATATATATATATATATATATATATATATATATATATATATATATATATATATATATATATATATATATATATATATATATATATATATATATATATATATATATATATATATATATATATATATATATATATATATATATATATATATATATATATATATATATATATATATATATATATATATATATATATATATATATATATATATATATATATATATATATATATATATATATATATATATATATATATATATATATATATACATTATATATATATATATATATATATGTCCCGCCACTATAACTTTTTTGTTTTCGGAGATAATGGAATCAAATTTGGAGGACCTGTTCAATGCATAAAACTGCATTTTTTGACAAGTAACTCAACTTCATGTAAATTCCGGATTCACCGGAAGTGACATTAACTTTCGATTTTTAAATAGGACACCTGGTATATTTTCAGTTGTCTCCATATGACATTTAGAATACAACCTTGTACCATTTGTGACATTTTGTAACCATTTTCTAATTCATTTTCCGAAATAAATTATGGATACGTTCAAATATCTAATTAATGTGGTCGTCTTCAGTTAATAATTACGTGCTATTCAGTCAAATATCAGCAGTCAGGTCCGCTTATATTAGATGGTAAAGAATATTACAGTAGCCCGTGCCCACAGGATGTTCAAAATAAGTCTTAATCATTAGACGTTAGGATTTGTCTTTAAAAAGACATAACTTATAATTTCTATTTTGTAAAAGAAAATAGTAATATGCCAAACTCATTCATAAAGTTAAAAATGGGCTCTTCTCTTTATTTGTATGTTTTATTATTGCTATAGTTTATTTTAGCATGTTTATGTTCTTTTCATCAATAATGTAAATTTTGGAAAGTTTGTTTTATTACAATCTTTCCAAGGTATACTATAATCTACATGAAATTTTCTCAAATGGGAAATATATATATATATATATATATATATATATATATATATATATATATATATATATATATATATATATATATATATATATATATATATATATATATATATATATATTATATATATATATATATATATATATATATATATATATATATATATATATATATATATATATATATATATATATATATATATATATATATATATATATATATATATATATATATATATATATATATATATATATATATATATATATATATATATATATATATATATATATATATATATATATATATATATATATATATATATATATATATATATATATATATATATTATATATATATATATATATATATATATATATATATATATATATATATATATATATATATATATATATATATATATATATATATATAAATATGTGTGTATATATATATATTATCAGTTTCACACTTTAAATTTATCAAATTATTGATATTTGTTCGTAATTTTCAAATAAACTGATCACTAAAAGTTAAATCATTTATATGTACACAGACATTCAATACAAAATATATAAATATCACAAGATGGAGTAATTGAAATAAAAGAAAATAAGTTTTATTAAGAAATTAAAATTTTATGGCAGTGTTATGTTATTGAAGTAATTAAATGAAAGTAGCTAAGTATTAACTTCATGCTTGCTCTCTATTAAAAATTAATTCCATTTCAGAAATTAAACTGCAAACTAAAATTTTTAATTGATCCTTCATTTAAAAAAGAAATTTAAAACAACTAAAAATTCTTCAACATTTAGAGCTATTAATTTAAAGGTATAAATAATTTCATTCGTCAAACTTTTAATTTTCAGATTTAAAATAAAGGAATTAATTCGTTAGTTTCATAAGCAGTTATGAAGGGAAAGTTAATGAAGTGCTATCTAAAACAGCACTTCACCTAATTGCTTCAGTTTTTATTCTGGCAAGATTATTTATACTCAATAACTATAACAATTCATATCAAGTGTGTTTCAGCTGCTTTAGTGAAAATTTTACAAACAAGTAGGATTATGAACAGCATGATTGTTTTCGGCCTGAATTTTTATTATGGTTATTATTTTGATTGTTCACCATAGGTGGCACATCACTTAAGCGAATAAGCTTTTCAATATAATTGTAGTCAGTTACTTCCATTTTCCTTCATTACCTACTGTCGAACATATAGTAATCTGTTTATAAATTATCTTCCTTTGCATTTGTGACTTCTTTTATATCCTTGAACCAAAAATATTTGAACCATGTTTTTTGTTCTGTTCCACTTTCTGCTCTTCATCAAGCTTTTTTTTTCTTAAAATGAAATGTTTAGTTGTAACAATACATACTCCATGGGTGGAATTTAGCATTTTATTTGAAAATAAAAATATGTAAATTCATTAACAATTGGAAAATCAACAAGGAAACCATACTGTATGGTTTAATATTCCTCCATAAAACGTAGAACTGATTTGTATTTTTTATTTCCAATTTGATTAGTAGGGTTAGATTGGTTTAGGCTTACAGACTACAGAACATTATTATATTCATAATTTAGGATGTTCTATGACTTTGTTGGGTTTTCCCGGTATATATTAACTAATAATATTTAATAAAGTATGTTTCAAAGGGCTAACGACCTAGGTCTTCCTGCCTGCCCATAATATTTAATATTTTAGTGAATAATAATAATAAACCACGTAATCATAGTATCGATTAGTTGAATTGTTCATGACGGTAATATTTTTTCTCAGAAAAATTCTAAATGACGTTTTTTGTGATGTACATAATGATATTGTATAAATTCAATTGATTTTATATTTTTTAACGGCATTCACTCTCAGTTATTCAAAATAGTAGAACGATATCATGATAATGAAGTGGAATTTGAAAATACTCTTTCTGGCTATATTTTAATATTTCGCTCAGCCAGTAGATGACAGATTTGAGAAACATAGAACAATATATTGTTGCAACATTGCGCATGCACGTTTTCGAGTTTCTCATTCTAAAAACATAGCGCAGGATATAGATTGATTTGTTTTTAAGTTTGTTTCCTCTAGAATTATCTGGCGTAAGTAAACTTATCTCTAGGAAAATTTAAGAAAAATGAACAATAAGTAAAAAGAAGTGAAGTGATTGATGGAAATTATAAGTTCACATTAAATAAATCTGCAAATCATCGCCTGGCTTTTGTGCTCGATATCTCAGCTGTTCCAAGGTGATTGACATTGTTCTAATCAACTTTTGACGTCTGCAAAGCTCGTGTACGAGTAGAAAACTATTATTGTAAATTTAAATCATTACTGTGAAATTTCACATGAAACTGTGGATTGGTTGACGTCAAGACAAAAAATTAGCCTACAGAAATGAGTGAATTAAGTCAAGAAGAGGTAAGAAAAAATTATTTTGTAGTATTGATAAGTATTGATGTTTTTTTTACTTTTACGCTGTTTTTATTGAATTTTCACAAGTTTGTATGTTACCTAAGTTTCGAAGTAAATAAGAAAAAATTCTACAAAAACGTGTTAATCGTGAGAAAGGACGATTTATGCCGCTCCAGCTGCTTTAAGCAACTAAAATAACATATAATTCTTATAATTAATTTTAGCCAAAATTCAGTGTCAGTCACAAATTCTTATTGTTAGACGTAAAAAAGTCATTTTTATTTAGGAAAATTATTTTAAAAATTCATCCTAACTGTGCAACATATAATGCTCCGTCGAAAATACCTTTGTTTTCATTGTTTTGTCAAATTTTTAATAGACAAAGTCTTGGCAGATTCACCAAATGTGTGAAAAATAACTGTTTATTTCCGGCTCTGTTGCTTCTCAACAAAGGTTTCGTTCTTAAGCTGTGAGAATTATGCAAATCATGAAGTATATAGTGAGTCATTTATATGAAGAAAACTTGTTTTCTGCAGTGTAGGTTATGTTTTCTCATTAATAGTGGCAAATTTATGAAGTATCATTCAAACTATAGTTTATAAGATAATATTGAATGAATAATATTATTAATAATTGAAAATGGGGTTCATTTCATTATATTAAAAGTTAGAAAATAATTTTTTTAAATTTTTATTGTGTTATTTTACTTCAAACACTGAAATTTAATTCTGAAGGAAACTTTATAGTTAATAATTTGATTTAAAAAATATAAATATATAACTGATCTGAATAATCACTTTAAAGAGTGGCATAGTTGATTATTACATGTAATTATTTAATCTATTTTAATTTTTAGATTCGTCGAAGGCGTTTAGCTAGATTGGCAGCTTTGGAAGGGAATTCCCCTTCTAGTTATGTATCTCCACCGCTAACACCTATTTCACAGTCACCTACCTATTCACAAAGAGCAAGTAGTCCTGAAAATTATGAGGGAGGAGAGCAGAAACATGGTAAGTTTTATTGAAATTTGTTGAATTAATAAATGCTTTCAATTTTTTTTATCGTTCTTCAAAACAACAGATACTTTCTACTTTAAATAGAGAGACCTTTATTTGAGAGGTACTTAGAGTTTAAATAAGTAGTGTCAATTTATACCATTTATTTTCAATTCACTTATATAAAACTATAAATGGTTTCGAAAAAAAATTACTCTAATGAGAATTGGATAAAAACTAACTTTCACGGTATGTGACTTAGATTATCTATTTGTGTTATTATTATTTTTTAAGGGGTGAATTCTTTTTCACTCTATATGTTATTTTGATTTGTTTTTTAAAAAAAAATTTAAATTCTTTTTATATTTTCGATAAGCTAAGATTTTCTTCACAAGTTCATAAGGATGACCAAAAACACAGGTCTGCTTGTGATAAGTACCTAAACGTAGAACACAATTGTTCAAGAGATGCTCTTCGTATAATATAGTGAAATTTTATAATTCTGTTTTGCAAGACATTAAAATCAGATCTACGCAGAGTGTAAAAAAATCATTTACGCATCGCTGGCTTCACTAATTTTTTGTTTATTTGTAATTTTAATTTTTGTTTAAAATTTTCTTTCACTTTCTAGTATAGTTTGTATTATTATTAGAAGAAGAAAATAAACTTATTAAAACAATGGTTCACAAAAACAATTTACAATTGCAGTACTACAAGCCCCCTTCTGAATCTTTTCAAAATTACCGAACTACCCGACTAGAAGTATAGAATGAGTTTCTCCTAGTTTACTTATTATTTTTAACAATCCTTCTATCCACAAAATTTGTCATCTTTTTATTTCTTGTATTCGATATAACGGAGAAATATGTTTAGTTAGCATTTAACATCTGAAGAAGGTGAACTTCACCGAAAAGTATTTTATTTAATAAATGTTCAAATTGTTTTTGTAAACCATTGTTTTGATATGTTTATTTATTTGCATCATGTATCGGCCCAATCAATCCAAAATTAGAAAATAAACTACTTAAATATTCGATTGTAACGGCACCACGCGCCAAATGTTTGTCATCTACGTTTTGAGTAAATAAGGTATAGATAGTAAACAACACTATCCGTACAATAATGAGCGCACGGGAAGATGAGACAAAAAAATGAGTCAATTAAGAACTCGTCAATGACGTATATTGTCTCCGAAACGAGTTCTCTTTTATTTCACTCTCTAAAATCCGTTAATGTAATTTTTCTGGTCTGTAATTCATCGGAGAACTCGATTCATCCGCGAACGAGAGCGTATATACGTGGGTGAACTGATAAGTTACCGTCCTGATGGAGAAAAACATATTTGAAATAGTTATTTATGTACCAAGTGCGTTATATATATAGTAAAGCACGTGGTGCATACAAGATTTTATTCTTCACAAAAAATTGTTTTATTATAATGAAAAATCGATTTTAAAATCCGTTCATTGCTCCTATACTTTCCATTTTCCTTCTCATAGTAGGCATGTAATTTGTTGATATTTTGACGTTTGTAAATATTTTGTCATCATATTCAGTGAATGTCATTGCTGCTTTCTTTATGAGTCTTATAGAAATAATGGAAATGAAAATGAATTTACCCAAGAATATCATAGAAAATGCAGCCAAAGCTGCGAATAATTCATTGCCGGAGAAATCCAGAATCGTATACGACAAGAATTGTGAAGTATTTAATCAATGGGAGTTGCTTCAGTTGTCCTCGTACAATGAGCGGGTGTTATGATCCATAATGCCTCATAACGCCCTAGGGCATAATAAATGTATTTATAGCGACCTTATCTAAGGTAAAATCAACAAATAGTATTCCATCAACTATTTTAATAATATACAAGTGAAAAATAAAAAATATTACTCAAATTAATTTCTGTGATGGATAATACATTTTTCATGGTTTTTGTTCTGATCTGGTTGTAATATCTTTATATTGCGAAACGTCGAAGTTCTCAAAATAGCTACGTACGACGCTAACAACTTTCTTTTTGTTTTGAAGTGTTTATCTAGCAAGCCCTTTTTTTGAGGTTAGGAAACTGGTTCCGAATTTCGAGAAATGCAATAACTAAGATGACGTTTTTAGGGTTCCGTACACAAAGGGTAAAAACGGGACCCTATTATTAAGACTTCGCTGTCTGTCCGTCCGTCTGTCTGTCACCAGGCTGTACCTCAAGAACCGCGATAGCTAGACAGATAAAATTTTCAAAAATAATGTATTTCTGTTGCCGCTATAACAGCAAATCATCATCATCAATCAACCATTTTCTCGTGTCCACTGCTGGACATAGGTCTCCCTCGCTCTTCTCCATGTTTCCCTGTCCTGCGCTACCTGTATCCAGTTTCCCTGGCAGCGCTTAAGATCATCGGTCCATCTTGTTGGTGGTCGGCCCCTATTTCGAAATGCATCCTGTTTCGGTCTCCACTCCAGTATTCGTCTTGTCCATCTGTCATCCGTCATTCTAGCGACGTGTCCCGCCCAGTTCCATGTCAGCGTCGCTATTCTCTCTATTGCATCTACTACCCCTGTTCGACGGCGTATTTCTTGGTTAGTGACTCTATCCCTGAGAGAAATGCCCAACATTACTCGTTCCATTGTCCTTTGTGCAACACGGATTTTATGTATTGTTCTCCTCGTCATTGTTAATGTTTCCGCTCCGTAAGTCAACACTGGTAATACACACTGGTCAAAAGTCTTTCTCTTAAGGCACATTGGAAGAGATGATTTAAAAACGTAATTCAGCTTGCCGAATGCTACCCATGCCAGTCTCAGGCGGCGGACAAGTTCAATCGTTTGGTTGTCCCTGCCTATGCAAATCTCATGGCCCAGATATTTGTACGAAGTGGTCTGGTTGATGGCTGCTCCAGCAATAAGGATGTTCTCACTAAGTACAAGATTGGTCATTATTTGGGTTTTGGATATGTTCATCTTCAGTCCAACTTTCAATGAGGAGAGGTAAAGCCTGTTTAGTAATTCTTTGGCTTCGTCCAAACGATCACCCACCAAGACAATGTCGTCCGCAAATCTCAAATGGCTAAGGTTCTCTCCATTCACATTTACACCTTTAACAGCAAATACTAAAAACAAAATGAAATAAATATTTAAGGGGTTCCCATACAACATATCACACGATAAATATTTTTTTTTTAATTTTCTTTTGCATTGAAAACTTTAAATTCCTCATACGGACTTCATCTTGTTTCCTACACTGTAAAATGCAAGAGTTTTTAATACTATTTAACCTATCGTAGGGAAATCTTTCATATAATGCTAATCTTTCTAATGTTTTTCTCTTGAAAACGCGACATATTATTATGTTAAGCCAATAAAAGTTTCTTTTTTTACGATATCTTTAACATCTTTGCCTAACTTTAAACCTTGTGACTTATGAATTGTAATCGCAGAGGTTAATTGTAATGGGTATTGTTTCCTAGAATAATTTGTATTTCCACTTGTCCAAGATGGTTTTATCCTTTTCAAGGTAACAAATAGAAATAATTCCTTTCGCAAAAGGCTCTCCATAACCTGACAAAATTGCCTTCGCCTGCTTGGTGTGGTTGGTGCAACGGTCATTGTCCTCTAGTTTTACTGTTCTTCGTTTTAATGTATACATGGATATTTTTCGACGGAAATATGTGAAAAAGTTTTGTTTGTAGAACTTCGAATTCTAACTTAAGACTTATTTATGTCTTAACTTTTGCTCAAGCGTTTTTTAATCATAGAACAATATTTTACCTGAATACCTGTTGACGCTTTATGAACGCAAACCTCATACGCCACTGTTGCAGAGTAGATATCTTCATGTCAGGAAGTATGTATTCTCGCGACGGAATTCTGCAGTTACGATCAAAGTGATGAATTGTTGGTTTCCAATATCCTTGGCGGAGGGCGCTCTGGGTTGTTATCCAGATAGTAGTCCCGACCGCGATTTGTATTGGGGAACAATTAGAAATATCTCAATTCACCTCGAATCAAGTATGCTGCACTGAAGAGATCTGATAGATATCTATACACAGTATATAGGTGTATAGGCAACACCTCCTAAAGAACAAAGGCCTCGGGGCTCAAATAAAAATTGTCGTGACGTCATCAAATCTAGGCTGGAAGATTTCCCATTAAAAGAGCATTGAGCAGTAACTCTGCGAAATATTGATATGCCATCGCGGCGAGCGGGACGTCAACTGTAGTTGTGCGACTGTAATTTGTGATGATACGACCGCGCATCACGTGTTTGTAAGAGTAAAGAGTTCGTTCGTTTCGGCGGTGGCAGGTCGTTTGTTTCCATTTTCATCAATTTTAGGTCGTTTCTGTGTAATCTTGTTGTTGTGAAAGAAGCCCGTTAATATGCCGTTTAAGTGTTGTGCACCGGGATGCCGCGGAAATTACGATAATGGGCCAAAAGTTCATGTTTTTGGTTTCCCCAAAAATGCCGAGTTGAAACAAAAATGGCTGCGAGCTATTCCGCGCGATGATTTAGTGCCCAATAAAAACACCAAAGTTTGTGAATTACATTTTGCTCCTGGGTGTATTGAATGGATAAATTCCGAGCAGGATCCTGTGACAGGTAGGATATTGTATTGTAGAGGATTCTTATAATTTAATAGAATCCTTAAATCGTGGTGCTCTCTTATATCCCTGTGAACAGGTGGTAAATGTAGTTTCAACAGCTTATATTATATTTAAGAAACTTGTTTACGAACATGAAGAGACCTTTCTGGATATATACAATAAAAAATCATTTCTTTGTGAGTTGTTTTCGAGGTACTTCATTAAAAACAAATATTCAGCTCCTTTTGAAAATTGTCAGACACACTCAAAAATTTATATTTTGAAAATCTTTCTTAGTAGCATTTCCAATACATTCCTTAACAATTATTGTTCGAAAACTAATCATAACCGACCTAGAAAAACTAATAAAAGAAAACTGCAAACTTTTAGTACTTAAGGCTTAAAGTAGTTTTCTGAGAGATGGGTAGAGAGAGCATGATTAAACACTACATTTATAGATATGGCATAATCCTTCCAGCGAGTGTTGCAACATAAAAAAAAATTTTAAAAAAAAAATAAAATTTAAAAAATAACAAAAAAATCTCAAAAAAAATACAAAAAAGCAAAAAAAATATAAGCGAAACCAATCTATCAAATTTATTTCAACATTTAGACTCTAATATTTCAAATAAGTAGTTCAGTTTCAATTTTGCCAATGTTAATTTTTTTACACTATTTAAATTAGGTATAACATCTAAATTTAATTTTACTTTTTTTAACACTTAATTTTTATAGATTTTATTTCAAATATATGTATTATCACATTTATAATGCACAAAATAAGGTTATCAACGTTTTTTAATTTCATTAAAGTAGTTTTTAACATCTGAATTTGTAAATAATTTTTTCCAAAATAAATTTCTAAATTATATAGTCACAGTTCTCCAAAATGTTTCAAAAAAAGAGAAATTTGGTCTACTATTTAATTTGATAAAAATATATCTTAAATTTTTGTATAAATATGACCATTTTAACATAAAAATATGACACATATTGAGTTATCAGAAAAGTTGGGTTTTTGGTTTGAAATTTCGTTTTCCCGAAAAAAATAAACGAATGGGGCGCGACTAAGGGTTCAGTTCATGTCTGGCAGCCCTGTTTATACCGGAAACCCCTAATACCTATTAAATATCCCTTATCGAACTCATTTTATCATAAATATTATCATAGTGCTCATATACAATGCTTAATAAAATCAGCCTAGATTGAATGACGTCACGCGCAAGCCCCGAGGCCTTTGTTCTTTAGGAGGTGTTGGTATAGGTATCTATCATATCTTCACCAAGCTAGTTAGTCGAGTATGTTAGGTACGCTGGCTAGTATTTGGGAGGTCTCGGGTTCAAACCCCGGGGCCGACTGTTCTGCCATGAGGTTTTTTCACAGGTTTCCTCATGGTAATGTAAGTCACTGCTTGCAAACTTACAAGGCGAATGCTGGGCCAGTATCAATCCTCTGAACCCTACCCACACTTCCTATGTTCCATAAATAGGGACTTAAAGCAGTTCTAAAAATCACCACTTATCCGTATACGTATCGCAAAGCGCATGTGCAGAAGCGATACGTGTGCTTCGTTACGTTACGTGGAACGTATCAATCCGTCACACGTACCTAACGTACGTATTGCTTTTTTGTGTTCCGTGCTCTCGTTTTTCAACGACCAAACGACAAAAGTGATGTGTGCTCAAAAATCATAACCTTCTTTTCTATGATCATAACAAAGTAAAGTACAATAATGGATTTAAAAAAAAAACACACATGTATGGTTACGTTGCGAACGCATTTGCTTTATGTCTCTTTTTGATTAATCACGTATCTCCGTTACGTTACGTATACGGATAAGTGATCTATTTGAAGAACTGCTTTAAGTCCCTAATACCCCGTCTCACCTATCCTTAATGCACTTGTACATACAAGTGTATCCTCTGATCTGGCTGAAGGAGTTAATCCCAAACTCAAACTACCCGCCTCCCTTACACATCCTTCAGGGAGGAATGAAACACGTGTGTTTCCTTTTTTCCTTTTCATCATATCTTCATAATGCCACACTCGCCGCATGTGCGCACCGTAAGGATACATGTAGGTATATATGTATACATAGGTGTACCTATGTACAACAGTGAAAAGCTATATATATACTACTAATATTATGACTTCGAATATTGATATAAATATTGCACACGTTAGCGATGTTAATGTTAGGCGCTCATTTGTTGGAGATATGTGTGCGTGCTTATGCAAACTTAAAAATGGGCCTACACATAGTCATGGTAGCAATTTACATTCCTGCGAATCCAAAATTGGACGAGAATATACGATATGTTCTTATTTCAGTTACCATAAACCTATAGTTTCAATGATGAAAATTCCTGAATAACCTACATGTATTGTAAGATAATAAAAATATTTTAAACGATATTAACTTCTCATTTATTCGATAAAAGAAAAAAATTTGTTTTCTTATCGGTCACTACGCTCAAAAAGTGTAACTTGAATTAATATCAAAGGGAAAACTTGAATTAATATCGAAGAAAAAGAGAAAAAAATACTGCGTAAATAAAAAATAAATAAATAATTATAATTGCACCAGTTAATAAGAAAAATGCTATGCAATAATAGTTTTACCGCTGCAGTCCCCGAGTGCCATACGTTTTTTTTATTTTTCATGAATTGTTTTTAGGACTCGGCACGTACCAACCCGCCCCCGTATGTCGGAGAGTCATGATTTTATTTGTGTCACATAAATAAGAAGCTCATTGTGCGACCCGAAAACTTCCTGCAACTGTTCTCATTGTTACCGATCCGAATTCCCATAATCGGTGTAACTGTGCGAATGAATTGTAACGGTGCATCTAATTTCGCGAAAACTGTAACAAGGACAATGATTAAAACACAATTTTTTCTCAATTTCACTAAGTTAGTCCTCGAGAGAAGTTCGACAGGCTTACTACACGGGGCGTTCGACATCGAAATATTGTTTTTTATCCGTATGTAGCCGGGTCGATTATGTCGTTTTGCGTGAAAGCTGCGTGCAAACTCGTTAAATGTGAGTACCTTTTATTTTTCGACAGTAGATGGAAGGGGGTAACCGATTGAATTTTCAATGAGCGAATTTATATTCGAACACTTTCCGTATTATTCAATTAAATGTATTGAATGAATTATTCATTATTTCGGTAGAATGGGGGCACCGGTATTAAATTTGTCAATTTAAAATTTAACTCGAGTGAAAGGGAACGATTCTCAAGGCAATATTACGCACGTCCTTTCTTCACTTCTAATAAATGCAGCTTAAGATCATAAGAATCTGTTCAAAGAAAAATGATAACTTTTTGTTCTATATTCGTTGAGTTAAGAACCGTCCACGGTATATTCTTGACATGACCTGTCAGCGATACAAAATACGAACAGTATTTTAGCCTAAGCTTCACTCTATTCTATGGATTACTCTGTAACCGCCGAAGTTAATTATCAGTTCAAAACGGACACTAAACAAATTATCAAACCTGATATTCGTCAAAACAATCATTCATTGGCAATATTAGACACGTCCATTCTTCAATTAAAATAATTGCAGCATAAGAACCTCTTCAAAGAAAAATTATAAATTTTAGTTCCTGAAGTTAAGAAACGTTCACGGTATATTCTTCACATGATGTGTCAGGGACAGAGTATTTAAGCGTGAGCTTCTCTCTATTCTATGATTACTCTGTGTAATCGTGATCGCCAAAGTTAATTATTAGTTCAAAAACGGACACTATAAATAAACGAATTCTCAAACCTGATATACTTCGTCAAAACAATTCTTCAATTTGAAACATCTCAGTTATTTGTAATTTTACTAGAACTTTATATCATTAAATAACAGAACCTTTCGAGGCTTCAACGACACTCGAGATTTGGTGAGGATTTAATTATTTTTCTTTAATTTTGTAGAATAGCCGATATCGAATATTCCATCTACTCTGGTTGTTAAATAAAATATTGTAAATTACCAATTTTTATTCACTTTCAAGTGTTGAGTTAATCGACGTTTAAAATTTGGTAATTATTTACACTTACGTAGTACTCTTGAAAATTCATAAAATTTTGGTTACTTACTATTTTTGAGCTGAAAAAGACGAATCTAATATCAGAAAATCCGGGAAATCAACCATTTCCACATTTTCACCTTCGAAAAATTTCTAAGGAAATGTCAACATAGCGCCACCATAATGGATGTCGTTCAGAATTGCAGTAATGCCAACCTACAATAAGGAACTACAAAATAACTCTAATTTACATACAATTTTCGTTTTACTCACTCGTTTTGGGACGAAATTGAGCCTGAAAAGAGTGAAAGCAGAAAAAACTATGGTATTTATCGATAATTCAACAGACTGCCCCGATTTACTTGAAATTTCGGATTATAGCTTATTTTGGCCTGAAAAAGCCAAATATGAAGTCAGATTTTGTTGCTGGGTCATCTTTTTTTTTCAAAAACTTGAGCTGACCTGACTTTTTCTAACCTTACTAACCTAATCTCCGAGTTCATAAAAGTATAGAATTCATGAAATAGACAATGTTCTTGATAATAAAATTCATCTATTTCATGAATTCTATACTTTTATGAACTCGGAGGTTAGGTTAGTAAGGTTAGAAAAAGTCAGGTCAGCTCAAATTTTTGAAAAAAAAAGATGACCTAGCGACAAAATCAGATTTTGTCGCTGGGTCATCTTTTTTTTCAAAAAATTGAGCTGATCTGACTTTTTCTAACCTTACTAACCTAACCTCCGAGTTCTTAAAAGTATAGAATTCATGAAATAGACAATGTTTTAGATAATAAAATTCATATATTTCATGAATTCTATACTTTTATGAACTCGGAGGTAAGGTTAGTAAGGTTAGAAAAAGTCAGGTCAGCTCAAATTTTTGAAAAAAAAAAAGATGACCTAGCGACAAAATCTGACTTCATATTCGGCTTTTTCAGGCCAAAATAAGCTATAATCCGAAATTTCAAGTAAATCGGGGCAGTCTGTTGAATTATCGATAAATACCATAGTTTTTTCTGCTTTCACTCTTTTCAGGCTCAATTTCGTCCCAAAACGAGTGAGTAAAACGAAAATTGTATGTAAATTAGAGTTATTTCGTAGTTCCTTATTGTAGGTTGGCATTACTGCAATTCTGAACGACATCCATTATGGTGGCGCTATGTTGACATTTCCTTAGAAATTTTTCGAAGGTGAAAATGTGGAAATGGTTGATTTCCCGGATTTTCTGATATTAGATTCGTCTTTTTCAGCCCAAAAATAGTAAGTAACCAAAATTTTATGAATTTTCAAGAGTACTACGTAAGTGTAAATAATTACCAAAATTTTTATTGAAAATCGAGGTAGTTTTATATCCTCTATTGGTTTGTTGTTTTCCTCTGAAATAAAAACGTTTATCATTTGGTTCTCATCGTTGTGACTCAAAAAATGCAACATAAATAAGCTATCGCAATATTTGTAACGTGGATATTTTGTCTGGTTTGGATTGTGTGGTACCATATTATTCTGCTTGAAGGAACAACAGTTGTTGAGTTAAATATTCATTTATTTATTTAAACTGTACTATTTACAAAGTACATTCCACATAGGAAAACATGTTCTTTGTACGCGGACATGTAATATAACTTACTTAATAATAATAAGTTCCAACTAATAATATTTTAATTATACCAGAAAAACTCAGCCGTTTCTGAGGTATGTCCATTATAATTGTCTTATATTCACTTGTACAACTGTTTAGTCTAACCTTTAGTTGTATGTTCTTAATATAACTATAATTCTATCAATAATGCAAAATTCAAATACTAGTGAAAGTCTTAATATGTCTCTCGACCAAATTCTAAATTAAACGTTGTATTCTTCCAATATCAACGTCATCTAAACTAAGCGAGTTGTTCACCGGGTAACGTCTTCTTCGATATTTCCGATGATTTAAAATTAATTTTCTTTTTTCTCCAGATGCCAAAGATATAAGCAAATCGTGCCCGCAGGAGGAAAATGGAACGGGGGCCGGTGTGTTTCAAGTGCCCAGCAAGCCGATCGACATGCCTTCCAGCTCCAAGGTGAGATCCAGACCGCCTCCGCAGAGGAGCGACTCCGACACCAGCTCCACCCACATGGAGGTGGACGAAGTGAGCGGCTCGGCCGATAAGATAGGCGGCGCTAATACCGACATAGATTCCGGTTTCGAAAATATGGAAGTGAGTAGTAGATTTATTTATTTGATAAGAGGTTACACTGCACCGCGACCCTGATGTCTATTGTGCCCCCCCATCGGAGCTGTTCGCTCTACTGCGCCATCTGCATCTCGCAATATGAGCTCCAATATCTGGGAAGGTTTCAAGGAGGTTACGTCTTCACCCCTACAATTTCTTGTCCAAAGCATTATTTCCGTTGGCTTTCAATGACGAGACATTATGTAACCTGGTGGAACAGGAGTTTCCTCCTCCTCCCCACAGAATCTACATTCATCAGTTTCTGATAAACCAATCTTCATCAGATGCTTCCTGAAGGAAGCCAGTGAGAAGGTGTAGTCCTGTGTAACACAGTGTTGTATAACACTTTTGTGTTGACACTTTCAAATGTGTCAGATGTGTTGAAACAGTAGAATGATATGCAATGACACTTGACACTTCATGAAACCGAGGTGCGGGAAACGTATGGTCTGTTTCAGAAATTACGCGACTGCACGTTTAGCACTAGAGATGTGTTGTATCATGGACTATAGGCAACCCACATTACATAAAACTATTATTTTTTATAGTAAATGTGCGTAAAATAAGCCGCGCTAGTCGAGCCTCAGGATTGTTGGCGCTACGGATTATTTTATTTGATATCACGAATAATTTATGCATCTCTATCTTAAAAATTTACACATTCTTCAATTCTACATTAATTGATTTATTATTATTATTATTATTACAAAAGTTGAGAGTTAAGGTTAACCTATAAACTCAAAAATATAAACATAAAATTGAAACTAAGAAAGAATTCGAGAAGTGTTACAAACATATAAACTGAGTAACAACTCAAATGAGCTGAAATTGAAATTTACTCCCCCCCCCCCCCCCACCCCCCCCCCCCCCCACCCCCCCCCCCCCCCACCCCCCCCCCCCCCCACCCCCCCCCCCCCCCACCCCCCCCCCCCCCCACCCAGATCAAACTTGTTTGTCAAATTTTAGGTGTTTGTCAAATTATTTGATAGTCTATGGCTTTGTTTGATGCGTTTGTCAAACAATTCACGTGTTTGATGAAAAATTGGATTGACGGCATATTTGACAACTAAATTCAAAACCGTATTGCTCAATTTTCATGGAACGCGTCACGTCACGTCAACGAGAAAACCGTAACTAAGGAAGAATTTGACAAATTTGTTTGATCTTTGGTTTGATCGTTTATGCCATTGCTTGAAGAACACGTGAAGTTTGTCAAACAAATTTGATCGTTTACAGGGCGCTTTATCGTATAGTTATCAAATTTTAGGGTTATGCACAGGATTGTATTTTTCGTTTTTCAGAGGTCTTGTCAAACTTGAGTGACGTCAGCATTCAGTGTACCGCCGCCATCTTGAATGTTTTTAAATAGCACTTTAGGTCGAGTGATATATCGATACAAAAGCTCTTTTCAAAAATACAGAATATGACCACATTACTGAAAAATAAGAGAAACAATTTTCTAAGACAGACAATATGTAATATTTACCCCGAGGCGAAGCTAAAGGGGTTATAGTCTCACGACAAAAAGTTGGTATCTGGCCCGATTTTAAAAATTCCAACGGATATCGATAAAACACATATGATTTCATTAGGGATTTTGAATTCCCAATTTTTCCCAACGAAGAATAAAAAAACATAGCGTTTTTTAGATAGGCATTACGACATGCGCATGCGCCAAGGTCGATATGTACGAAGTCCTACAAAACATGCGTCGAAGTGCTCTGTGTGCCACGGTAACCAAGCGACGTTGATAGCTTCAGCGAACGAACGCATCCTTTATTTACAGTGTTGCCAGGTCTACCGTTTTTGCGGTAGATCTACCGTTTTCATAGTATTGGCTACCGCTCTACCGCGAAACTAACATTATCTACCGCTGACCTTAAACTTCCAGTCATACTTTCGCAAATGAATTTGTAGATAATTTTTAGTTAAATTATAACATAAATATTGACAAACATAGGAAATATTCGGTTATACATTACAATCTATTGCTCACATGGGGCGACATCACTATTGCCCTTGCAAAATAATTCAAAACCGAAGCCACGCCCACAAATCTACGACCCAGGACGGTAAACGGGGTATCTGTGCGTTAGAAAGAGACGAATAAACTTGTCACACTTTCAGAGGAATTTTGTTGTTAGGAATAGTTAGCTTCTGATTGGTCGAATTGTCACACTTTCAAACGAATTTCATGTTGGAAGATATTTTCTTTAAACTTATGTATATTAGCTTTAGCTGTTACAATAAAATTATTTTGGTCAATCGAGATTTTTTAATTTTAATGATTACTTCTTCAGAAGGGGTCATAAATTATTACACCTTTCTTAAAATTATGTCATTTACATACTTGCGTAACTAGTAAACCACTTATATTTCGCAAAAATAGTGATGTTTTAACATTTCATAATATATCTACCGTTTTATTTTTGAATCCACATATTCTGGAAATGGCAACACTGTTTATTTATGGCTTCAGCTTGATTCTGCGTCTGTGTCTGCTTCCAATCATATCAATTTGATTCATAATTTGCAGCAAAATGAGCCGGAATAAGATATTGAAATTCGACAGTCAATCAATGAATTTTTTTGCTAAATTTTCACGGATTTTATTCGTAATATCGACTTATTAATACATTTATTGCAATTTTCCTTAATTTCATTCGTAAAATCGACTTTCATTGTTATTTAATTTATATAATACATTCAAAAAATATTGACGACATGCACATGCGCCGAGGGGTTTTATCATTCCTAATGCCACGCAGTATGGTGTCCTTCATTTTTTAATTCATTCTAACTTACAAAGTTATTAATAGTTTTCTCATAACAGGAGCTGACAATGCTGGCCACATGTATCTTAGCAATAATACAGTCTGTATCTTAGCAATAATACAGTCTGCATCTTAGCAATAATACAGTCTGTATTTGAAGCTTCGAATAGAATTGTTTATCATTCATAGAGAAATTGTTTGTATCTCAAGACATTTGAGAGTTTTTGAATCAGTTATGTCTGATATAAAGTGGAGTCAAGTCAGGAGATCTTTCCGGCCACTTAATAACACCTTTACATGAAATTAAAATAAATATATGATAAGATACAGTACACCTGAAGGACAAAATTAAAACGACTAGAGTTGTGATATTCTTGCAAATTATAGTAAGCTCTCCGTAAAAGTGTATATTTCACGTTTTTTTTTTAACTCCTTTCGGCAAGGTATATTTCTGTAAGTTAGTGGAAGAAGGTTACACATTTTTTTTCTTTCATACATGATAGAATTTCTAGTTAGGCTAGACTTTGGTATAGGTAAGGGAATACTGGATTGGTTTCTTGTTTCATACCTTCTGATTTCATTTATAGATAACAAAATCAGCCGATTAGCTCATCCGTCTTTTTCTTCTTCCCCAGGCCTGTTCTCCACGATGCAGAACGCTAGCATCGTGGGCGATCAACATCGCACCCCCATCCAGACCATGCTCGAGTTGGCCGAACTGCGTCTGACGAACCGACCCCTGTGCAGCCTCATCGTGAAGCAGCCCCAGTTCATCACGGAGATATGCACGCCGGCGCCCGGTCGCGAGGTCAGCCGGACCACTTTCCTCGCCCCCTTCCTGTCCGTTTCGGTGTTCGCCGAGGACGAGCCCAAGGTGGCCGAAAAATTCTTCTCGGGGAATTCCCAGAGCGACAAGACGCTCAACCACACGTTGCAGGTGAGAAACGAGTTCGTTCGGTATCGATAGGGAGAATTCGTCAATCGTCAGTGTTGCGTAACCGAACTATAGAACGAGAGAATTTTGCGTGACGAAAATAGTAGCTGGATACATGTGTCGTTACACGACAGACGGTCCATAATTATATTCTGCCGTGTTGCTCGATAATCATTTGTTGATTTTTTAGAAACGTTCAAGAGCAATTTTTTTTTGGAACGAAGTTTCTTTCCGGCAGGCTTGGAGGAGATAGGGATTTCGCTGCGGGACCAAACTGAAAAATATGCGAGACTAAAAGTGTGACGGAAGTAGACTGACGGAAGTCACGCTCTTTTTTTTTCTTTTTTTTTAATCGAGGTGAAAACTTCAAAAGCGATACCGGTTGCGAACCCGGCCTGTGTGGGATTCAATAGTTGATAAATATATATAAATATATATCAACATTGCCTACCCACTAAAAACACCTCTGTTCTTTCGGTTTCCGGGCATAAGCCTACTAAACCTCCAGTCTCACACTTAGATTAGGACTCTCGTCCTGCGGTCAGCACTAGAACCTGTTCCCTTCCTTGTGTCTATATTTCAAGACCCAAGTGTATATCTCTCTGCGTCGCGTCGCATTAATTTTGAAATCAAGTAAACATACCTGACGACTGCCCGTGGCATTCTCTGTCGACTGGAAGTATGTTCGCTTCATCCCAGGTTGGTTCGAACTTGAACAATGCTCATCACTCCGACCTCGAGATCCAACATCCATTTTCACACTCGTCGTCTGCAATGGCCATTACTCCGACATCGAGATCCAATATCCATCTTCACTCTCGTCGTCTGCAACGAGCATCATTCGTCTTCGAACCTGACGATCCGCTTCCGTCCCACCGTGCCGTCCTCTGTTGGGCGCTGCTCCTTACTAGCGAACCGATGAAGAACGTGTCTGATCTCTCAGCCCATCTAGGTCCTTCTTCACTCCTCGTCGTCTTCAGTTTCAGTCGCTTGCCGTCGAATTCACCGCTTTCCCAAGGCGATGCTGCTTCCTCGGTGGTCTGGTCTCGAATGTGCGTAGGTGATACCTCACGCTCTTAGTTAACACAAGCGAATATTGTATACCTTTCTCTTTCTCCCTCTTTCTTTCCGTTCTCTCATCCCTTCTCTTTCTGATCCCACTCCGCCACGTCAATCGCCAATTCGCCAATGCATTATAATATGTACTCATTGATTCATGTACAAGCAACTCGAAAACGTCAGATATGAAACATCGAAATAATTTTGTATAAGTTATATGCATAAAGAACAGATTACGTTAGGAATCAGATATGGCATAATGAAAAGATAAAGCTTTACAAATTTGTTCCATAAAATAATGACTACGTATTGTAGGTTTATATTCAATTATATAGCGTGGCGATACGTTATCCTCTCGTTATATACACTCTTGCGTCTATTCTTTACATTGCGTTGACGACCGAGTGGTCTAAGTACTGAACCCTGGTGTGCCGTCTTTCTGGGTTCGAATCCCAGAGGTTACTCCTGGCTATTTTAATTTTTTTTTTCGCCTATAAAATTAGAACTAATTATGCAATCTCAACGCTCTAAACGGAAGAATTGTAGAGAATTGATATACGAAGTTTTCTCAATAATTATTTTGAAGAAATTGAGCTATTAACCTCAAATTTGGTACAAAGGTTGGTATCCATCAGAGTACGGTTCGGATTGTTTTCGAGCCAATTTAGTTCAAGGGAAGGGGGTGAAATGGGGTGTTAATTAGAAGAAGAAGAAAAGGGTAGTTTTTCCTTAAAAATCAAGTAATATATCGTTTTAGGGTTTTTTGGTATACAGATTTTGATTTTACAATCGACTCGTCATTTTAACACAAAATAGTGACGGGGGTAAAGAAGGGGGTAGAAAGTTATTGTAAATATCTTGTCGTTTTTTTTTAGGGGGGTTCAGATGTTCAGATTCTAATATTATATACTATATGGAAATTTAATATAAAATTATGAAGCGATGGGGAGTTGGTAAAAAAGGGAAGGGGGTAAAAATTAAAATTTTTTGAAAAAAACGAGTAGTTTTTGAGTTATTATTAGTTGTTGCTATTTATAATGAAAATTCTATATTACCCAAAAAGTTTTTATGAAGAACCGGAAGTATTGGTTTAATTTGAAGCGGTTTATTTTTTCCTGTTGGGTATTTGTTTTTCAGCGAATTTTTTCGAATTTTCCATCTGAAGGATTTTCTTCATGATCGCTAAATTCAACCGGAATTAAATCTACGCGAAATTAAAATAATTCAATTTTAACTCCACCACCATCAGATCGCATCGTTATTGAAGTAAAAACTAATTTTCATTTTTGAAAAAAAATTACATAAAATTAACAAACAAAGAATTAAAACTACGCGGATTTAATATAAAATAACGGAATGAATATCATCTAACTCCGAAAATTTGAGTAAATATATTTCCAAATTTATTAATTGTGATCAAAGTGACTACAAATAAAAAAACTTTTTTTAAAAAAAGAATCATTGGATAAACAAGGAATATATTGAATTGATAAAAACACGTGATAAGAGCTATGTTAGATGGAGAAAAATGAACAATGAATAAACAAAAGAAATGTTCAATGAACTGAAAAACCAAGCAAATAAATTACGAAAAGAACTACAAAGTTTATATCTAGAAAATTAAATGAAGCAAAGGGAAGTGGAAAGAAGATATGAAAGTTTTAAATGAACCTTGTGGAAAACAGAAAACAAGCCATAATATGATAGAGAAGATTGTAAGCATAAATGGAACAATACTAACTGATAATAAAGACATAGTTGAGGAGTTCAATAAGCATTTTACGGAAGTAGGTCCTAGTTTAGCATCGAAACTTCCAGTTTTTAGTAGAAAAAAAAACAGGGAAGAGTATAATGTTAATAGTATATTCTTGAAACCAGTGGAGATTAAGGAACTATATAATACAGTGGTTGAATTGAAAAATAATTCTACACCTGGGTATGACAACATCACAAAAAAAGATGTAGTTAAGCTTTTTGAAATAATTGGTAGTAAAATTTTGGCTTTGATCAACAAATTATTAGCAAGCGGTACTTTTCCTGAAGAATTAAAAATAGCCAGGGTTGTGCCAGTTTTTAAAAAGAGGAAAAGATGTGACTTGAATAACTATAGGCCTATATCTATTCTAACAAATTTCTCTAGAATAGTTGAAAAATTAATCAAAGCAAGAATGGTCAATTTTATTGGAGAAACATTCAAACTTGACGAAAATCAGTATGGTTTCCAAAAAAAAGCAGTACTTCAACCGCAACAGTAGACTTAATTGAATTTGTGTTGAATTAAATGAATCAGAATAAATACATTGTAATTGTGTTTATTGACCTCAAAAAGGCCTTTGATACTGTGGATATACAGCTGCTATTGGAAAAATTGGATGAAATGGGTTTTCATGGAGTGTGTCAAAAGCTTCTGAAAACGTACTCAGTAGGAAGAAAACAGTATACTGTTGTGGATGGTACTGAAAGTGATGTCAAGGAGTTGCAGGTGGGAGTAGCCCAGGGATCTGTGTTGGGACCAATGATGTACTTGCTCTATGTTCACAGCTTAAAATACCTAAATTTAAAGTCAAAATATTTTATGTATGCTGATGATACGGGGATGGTCCTATCAGATACAAACATTGAAAATTTAAATCGTGATATAAACTGTGATATGCAAAATTACCTTCAATGGCTGTGTCATAATAAATTAAGTATAAATACTGAAAAAACTGTTTATGTGATAATGAAGCAAAAAAAAACAAAAGGTACTGTGATCTAGATTTATCCATGAATAATGTAAAATTAAAAGAAGTTAAGATATATAAATATCTAGGATTAGTATTAGATAATAAATTAACATGGAATAGTCATGTGAGTAGTGTAGTATAAAAAAACTCTCCCATGATAGGTGCTATAAAGAGATGTTCGCAATAATTGGATATGCAAAGTAGATATTTACTGTATAATAGTTTTATAGAACCTTATATCAGATATCTAATACCCTGCTGGGGAAACACACCAAATTATGTAATGAATGAACTACAAAGAACTCAAAACAACAATTGAAAATATCTTTAATATTGAACACAGAACATCAACAGAACATATATATAAAATAACTAAGATTCTTAACATACAGAACTTGAAAAAATTAGAACAAGTAAAATTAATATATGGCATAAAGAATTGTCGAATAAAAACTCAAACAAAATTAAAACAACAAATAGAATATCATAATTATTTGACAAGACAGCGAGACACATTTAGAAACGAATTTAGAAAAACAAATAAGACTCATAATTCTCCTATTTACAGAAGCATCCAAGTATTTAATTCCATCCCCCTAAATATAATTAACATTGAAAACTATATATATATAAAAGATTGTGCCATCTCCTGAAGGAATTCTTGAAATTGGAATAGGCTTTCCGTTTCATTATTTTTGTTTTTTATTATTATTGTTATTAGATTGAATATACTCTGTGTTTTCTAGTTTCTCTAAATGTATTAGTAGGCCATGGTGCCAGTAATGTAATTTACTGTTTAAGGGCCAGCAAATAAAAAAATACTTTATATTACTTTATACTTGGCGAACTTTTCTTTCAATTAAAAATACAGGCAAGATAAACAATTTCTGTTAATTTACAAAACGTTTGTTTCGAAAATTAAAGCAACAAAGAAGTTCTAATAAATAAAATATGCACTTGCATTGTTGAACAATGGATCTCACGCTATTAAGTGTAATAAAAATGATTTATTATTCATAATTAGTTGCTCTAATTAAGGAATAATAAATAATAAGGGAACTTACGTAGAAAATTTTTTCAAATTAATTCATTCATTCATTACCTTCTCTGCTATTATACAGTCAAATATCACTTTCGCTAAAATTAATTATGCATGGCGATTATCTCACATTCAAAGTTATTTTAATCCATAGAATTTATATCGTATTGTTGGTTGAGCCTGCGTCAAGTGTTTTTTCCGCGTTTCTGAAATTATGGGACATTCTAAGAAGATGGTAAAAAAAAATTTGTTATTTTAATTTGGTCGATATTTAAAGAAAAACAAACTTACAAACGAATATAAACAAAGCGTTTAACAGTTTGTAAAATTTTGAATTATATGTGATTAGTGAAAATTGGCAAGCTCTTATTATATGACATAATAGTGTTGAGTTTGAAGAGATAAAATTCCAAAGTGTGTGTTAATATTGTTGATGACGGTTGAATATGAATCTATTATTGATTAAACAAGGAATCTATTCTGTTCATAATGTGATTTTATTTTTGAAAATATCGGGATTCGTTTTGTTTCTTTTTACACATTCTTCTATTTATTTTTCAAATAATTATAAAATTTGTAGAAGTTGAGTTTATATTTGATGAATATGTAGGATTTGTTGTATTGTTATTTATGGTTTCTTCTTTATTTTCAAATTTTCGCTAGGATTTGTTCATATAAATGTTTCATAGTTTGGTCTATATATGAGGATTCTTTTATTATTTTACTTGATTTTTTTTCAATTTTATCTTTGCGAATAATTTTATATTATTTTCTATCAGATTTTTAATCCTGTGTTAGCCAGCCGTTGGTGATCTAAAAGTTTCTTTGTGTTCAGTTCGTCCACCCTCTCTTTTTCACTTGGAGAGAGTCATGAGAAACTGTGTACAACAAACATAACCTCAAAATTAAGTTAGCAGCGCTAATAATCGATTATATCATGAAGCTTTTTCTATATTTTTAAGAAAATTGAATTATGCCGAGGTTTGTAGAAGTTAAGTGCATTTTTGATGAATATTAATGTCCTGCTGTCTAGTTAATTTGGGTTTATTCACTGTGTATTCTATATTTTCTTTTTTTCAGTAAAATTTTTTCATATTTATAAGGGTGTCTACATCCTGGAGAAACCTGGAAATCGCAAGGAATTTTTTTCAAGTGTTGTTTTCCCGAAATGTAAAACCAGTAATTACAAAAGAAAAAAAATCGTCAAGTATATGACCAGAATATAATAATAAATACTGATAAATTTTTATTTAAAGTCGAATTGTCTGACAGCAGTTGCAAATGGAGCAAGTTCTTTCAGAAACTCTCTTGGTAATCAGATGTATTAAATTTTGGATTGATTGGGCCGATACTTGGTGTAAATTAATAAGCATATCAAGAGAATGGTTAATAATAACAATTTACACATTTATTAAAATAAATAAAGCATGACGCACGTTTCGGCGAAACTTCACCTTCTTCAGATGCTAAATGCAAACTAACTATGTTTCTCTGTTATATCGAAAACAAGAAATAAAGAGATGACAAATTGTGTAGAGAGGGTAAAAGAAGCATGGTTACAAATAATTAGAAGAATAGGAAAAACCAATTCTGAACTGCTAGTCAGGTAGTTCGGTAATTTTGAAAAGATTGAGAAGGCGGCTTGAAGTATGATGGATTTGGATATGCAATAGGAGACCGGAATGCTTGTATTTATTTATCTGTAATGATTCTGAAAAATTAAGTTCAATTCCCTTACTTTCAGTATTTAATATTTTAAAATCGAAATTGAATGTGTGATTTTCTTGGATTAAATGGTTTGCATAATGTGAATCCCACTTCTGATTAACAAAGCTACGTTTGTGTTCTGAAATTCTAGTTTGAAAACTTCTTTAATTTCTGCCAATGTAAAACTTGTCACAATCACCACAATTAATTTTATAAACTTAAACTAGAACTTTCAGAAGTTTTCGAACTAGAATTTCAGAACACAAACGTAGCATTGTTAATCAGAAGTGGGATTCACATTATACAAACCATTTAATCCAAGAAAATTACACATTCAATTTCGATTTTAAAATATTAAATACTAAGTAAGGGAATTGAAATTTTTCAGAATCATTAGAGATAAATAAATACAACCATTCCGGTCTGCTATTGAATAGCCAAATCCATCATACAAGCCCCCTTCTCAATATTTTCAAAATTACCGAACTACCTGACTAGCAGTTCAGAATTGGTTTTTACTATTCTAATAATTATTTGTAACCGTTTTTCTATTTATCCCTTCTACACAATTTGTCATCTCTTTATTTCTTGTTTTCGATATAACAGAGAAACATTGTTAGTTTGCTATTAGAATCTGAAGAAGGTGAAGTTCCACAGAAACGTGCGTCATGCGTTATTTCTTTTAATAAATGTGTAAATTGTTATTATTAACCATTGTTTTAATATAGATGTATTAAACTCTTGTGTCTAAGACATTGACAGTAAAAAAACCAATGACAGGAGTGATCCAAGAGGGGAAAATCGTATCGCGTTACAACTGGAAAAATAATAAA